>OVBI01000040.1:0-235096 GCA_900406495.1 Sisymbrium altissimum | reverse complement strand
ATCGGATCGGATCCGGATCTGTTTTTTCGGTTCGGTTTCGGTTCGAATTTTTGGTTCCGGTTTTTTTGCCCAGTCCTAGTTTGAGCTAACCTATTACTGGGCTTTTACTCAACGGCCCAAATATGAATTTGCAAAGACGTACATAATATACATTTTTGATATTGGTGAGTGAGTATGTCGTGCGGACTAAAATAAGCACATGCTTCAATCATTACGCACATTGCTTCGATTATTGGTAAGAAAAAATACTATTAAAAAAATGGAGTGACAATATACATACAAATCTCAAACACCGATCATTAAAGATAACGATATTTTGAGTCTTTGACCACACATTTTATGCGAGATTTGGAAATTTCTTTATAAAACAATATACCAGATTCCAGAGTATACTATACAATTTCCATGTACTAGTTGATCATTTTTTTTTTCATGCAATAGTTCTCTCAAACCTCAGAGAAAAGTCAACTGAAGAGAGCAACAATGGTGGATTCATCAGCACCACTGTTGACCCAGATCGAAGACGAAGCTTCCCCACCCTTGAACTTCGACAGGGTTTTCGAGCAGAGCTTGTCTGGTTTCGGGTTCTCACAGTTTATACAGATAGTTCTTGTCGGGCTTGCCTTAGCCTTCGACGCGCAACAGATATTCATCACCGTCTTCACAGATGCATATCCCACGTGGCACTGTCTTGACCACACGATTTGCAGTCCGGCAACATCCGACATCTGTGAGCTTCCTCGGTCAGCCTGGGATTGGGACGGTGGATTCAACGGTAAGTCCGTCATTTCAGAGTTCGGTCTCGAGTGCTCGAGCTCCTTCCTCAGAAGTCTCCCTACGTCTGCTTTCTATGTGGGTTCTATCGTTGGAGGGGTTTTCATGGCTATGATCCCAGACAGTTACTTGGGACGGAAGAAACTTCTCTTCTTCACCACTCTAGCAATGTCATTCACTGGAATCTCTATATTCTTCTCCGGCAACATATGGATCTACGCTTTCCTCAAGTTCACTATCGGATTCGCGCGTTCCCAGACCGGGACGTACGCCTTCAATCTAATAGGCGAGCGAGTTTCCTCCAAATGGAGACCGCGAGCTACTATGATTCCGTTTACTTTGTTTGCGTTAGGGTTCATGTCGCTGTCTGGAATCGCCTACCTTGTTAGACACGCTTCTTGGAGAGTTCTCTATCTATGCACATCCGTTCCAGCAGCCATCCACAGTATTTTCATCTATTTCTTCGCCTTGGAGTCTCCTCGTTGGCTTCATGTGCAAGGGAAGAACGATGAAGCCATTGAAGTGCTCAAAAGAATCTCACCTGCAAACAGAGGTTATTTGGAGTCAGTATCTTCTAGGTTACCTTCAAAAGATATCCTAGAAAAAACCCCAAGCAGCTCGATCAAGGACTTATTCATCCGAAAATGGGCTTTCCGAAGAATCGTGGCTGTTATGATCATAATGTTCGGGTTGGGAATGATGTATTACGGAGTTCCCTTAGCGGTTAGAGACATAAAAGTGAACATCTATCTGAGCGAAGCCCTTAACGCAATGGTGGAGTTACCGACCTTTGTTATCACACCATTCTTGCTAGAGAGATTCAACAGAAGAAGCTCTGTGCTTGTCAATTGCTTAATCGGAGGAGCATTGGGAGTGCTCTGTTTCATCCTGACCCTTTTCGGGAGAACAAACATTGCTTTTGTCTTTGAACTTGCTTCTTTCTCCTGCGCCAGGATCGGATTTAACTTGATGGCAGTTTATATGATTGAGATGTTCCCAACATGCGTGAGGAATTTCGCGACAACGATGCTTAGACAAGCGCTTGTAATTGGAGGAGCTTGTTGTCCAGTCATTGCTTCCATCGGAAGAAATGTTCCGTCGCTCTCTTTTGCGGTTTTCGGGATTACAGTCTCGGGTCTCGGATTATTCGCTTTGCTTCTTCCTGAGACCAAAGGGTCAAGTCTTTGTGATACAATGGAAGAACAAGAGGAGAGTGACCAAGCCTTGAAGACTAGCCATAGTAGTTGCTAAAAATATAGTTTCATCAACTCTGTTCGGTTACTGTATAGAATAGTAACCGAACCTACCCGTTCTGCCCGTTTGATCTAACTATCTTTGATTTTCCGTGTATTTCATATGTAAAACCTACAATGTTATATCTTAATAAACCGAACCATTTCGATCATTCTAGCAGGAGACATCTCTCTTTTATTGTCAGTATCGTTCGATTAGGGTATGTTGTCCGTTGCTCGTGCGCTTCTGCATATGCATATGATCGTTGTCCGGTCCTTTAAGTATTTATACACTAGTATGATTATGTATTTATGTGAATCCAAGGTGGTGCGAGCGTTAGGTGCTGAAAATTAATTTTCATATTGTAAGAGACCCGAAGCGTTTAGCTAATCAAACCATATTTGATGTTCAGTGTATTTCATATGTGAAAGTGAAACCTATGTCATTCCGTTTCCTATTTTTAGCGTTTTCTTTTATAAAATCTAAAAAATGCGAAAGAGATTAAAGAGGAAGATATGTTCTGCTGAAACTAATTGAAATGTTTGCTAATCATCTGTAAAGCTATCATGTGAATGTCTTTGTCTTTGAACAACTAAAACAGAAGAATTTACATCTAAAGATGAAGCCAAGAAATCACCGACAGTTCCGAGCTCCGGACACTCTTCCCAATCTTTCATTCTCACCGTCATAGGACAGTCCCCTCTGCTCTTGCCAACCACAAACAGTGAATACATCTCTCCAATCTCTCTCAGAATCGTCAGCGTATGTGGTCCGTTACTCACACGCTTCTCTATGAAACCCACTTGTCCCGTTGTCACATATCTGTTTCAGAACAAAAAAAATAAAAAAAGCTTCTTTTAACGGTTTCCCTTAGCTCCGACAAGAGACAAAAACAGAATGTTAGTTAGGTACCTGTTATAGAACTCTTCTAAGAAACTTCGGTCTGCTTCGTTTTCAGTTTGATCTCTTCCCAGAACCTCGATGAAAATCTCGTTACTATCTCGTGCTGTCGCATTCCCAACTGGAGTCTCTGCCTGTGAGTCCTCGGAAACAAACTGTATGATCGTGAGATGAATCAGAGTGTTGTCGGCGAGCCATTTGCACAGAGCTAGAGCCTCACGATCATCCGGACCACCAAAGAACAATGCCGCAACATGTTGCACTGAATCAAACCCGTGTGGTTGTTGGAATCCGGTTATATTCCGGTCCACGAAAATACCAATCGAACATGGAGCGTGCCTTAAAACATTCCGGTTCATTTGCCGGAAAAGTTCCCCATCGTTTGTAGTCTTCCCATCGATCCTCTGATGTTTATGAAACGGAAGGAATACAATAGAAACGCGGAGATCTTCTGTTGCGTTACAGATCTCTTCGTGCATACTAAGCATATGCGTCACGAGTTTCACCTGTTGGATCAAGATTTTACTGTCTTTAGCAAACGAATCAATTGAATCGTTGATCTCTAAACCTTCGTTGGTCCCGAACTCATCATCTCCGTGCACATTTCCTGAATCTTCATCGTGCTCATGATACAACAATTCTGATTTTCGTTTCTTCGGGAGTGGTACGAGGTGCATAAGCAGAGCCGTGAACGGCTTAGTGACTCCACGAGAACCGGTCAAGGCCGAGATAAGAGAGATTGTACCACGAGCGTGGCGGACTCCGTAAACGCAAGATAAAACGCGTAATTCCTCGTTCGTGTCATGAGGTTCAAGCGAAGTTTTCTGGTGAGCAAAGTCTTTCTCTCTTGCTTTAAGCAACAAAGACGCAAGGACACCGCTTAGTAGCGTCGTGATCACCAATGCTGCCACCACCATATCATGAATTGTTGTGGTCCACCATTTCTACAGACAGATTCACACAAAAAATGTGAACAAAAAAAAACCGACCATAATAATACTTTACCATGTAGCCAAATAAATTCATGCATTTGTGAAGAATAACAAATTCAATAGTACCCAATAATAGTATTGTATGTCATCTTTAATATTTTATATGAAATCTCTACTTCTGTCCTAAATGTTCTTAAGAAGTATATATTAGATCTTATTTATTCATCTTTTATTGTGTTGTTTCGTCGTGGATCATGTGAAACAACATACTCTAAATTCAGATTTATTGTGAAGGGTGATAGACTCTACTCAGAGTTTAGAAACGTAGTAAGACTATGTAAATGAAGAAAATACCTTTTCGGAGAAGTTGGCGTCGAGAAGAAGAAGACCCACATGGCCTTTAACAGAGAGGATGGTTGGCAAGAAAAGCCAATATTTCTTGGGGATCCTCAGGTATATACAAGCGCTTATTACACCAATAAATTTCCCAGCTAAGGTTAGAATCACCATAATAACGAGACCGATGTAATACCGTTTGGTTAACGCAATGATACTGAATCTGAAGCCAATGTAACCAAAGTAAACCGGAAGAACAAACTCGTGGATCGGGTAACTAAGCCGTTGAATCAACGTTCTATGAGTTTTTCCTTGACGCGGAAACATTATGCCGATGGTGAAAACCGAAACCGAGGAATTAACATCGTAGGATTCGATTATTATGGCGATGATGAGAAGGAAGATGAAGAAAACTAAAGTTTCAGCCTTTGATAGGTATTTCTCTTTAGGGTTTCTCTTTGGGAGCCATGGAGCTAGAAACCTGTTGAGCAAGATTAGGGCTCCTGTCGCAAAAATAAATAGGAAGAGATCACCTATCATAGACCCAGATATGAACGCGATGATTACAGTGTAGAGTAAGACGTTTGTTAATTCGATGAACAGCGCACATGAGATTGTCAGCCGACCAATCTCAGATGTGTGAAGTTTCCAATCAGCAATTGAACGGAGGACGACGGGAGATGCCGTGTTAGACAAGGTAATGAGCAGAACCAAGAAAAACGTGAAGTAGTCCTCCTTGATCTGTAACAAAGGGGTGAGCAAATAGAAGAAGGCGAGGCTGAGGAGACCAGAAGCCACAAAGGAGCTAAAGGTTATCACAGCGGCTTTTTTGAAATTTCTTCTCATGAAATGTAGATCGAATTCAAGACCGATCAAGAACATGAAAGATGTTCGTAAAACGAATGAGAAGAAAGAGTAATAATCTGCTGCATTTTTCTGAAGGAAAAATTCTTTAACTTTAGGGATTCTTGAGAGCAGAACAGGACTCAACACAATACCAGCCTGAAAAATCCAATCACATAAAGAAAAAAATAGTCAGAAATTTTTGAAAGCCCTAAAACCCGGGTGTTTTGTGTAACGCAAGAAAGGAAAATTTTCTTACGAGGATCTGGGCAACGGGACCAGCTTGACCACATGGTTTAAGAAGGAGATAGAACAATTGAGAGAAGACGAGAATGCAAGCCATTTGAATAAACATAGTATTAAGGGGGTTAAACAATTCATCTCCTTGTGGCAAACAGAACAACAGCTTTGGATCCATCTTCTTCTTGATTCAATGATCATGAGCATTCTTCAATCGTTCTGAATTTTTGATGAGAATGAGATAAAAGAAAAATAAAAAAAAGTTTTGTTGGGGAGGGGGAGAGAAATTGAGAAAAGTCTAAATCAAGAATATATAATTTTCAGTAGCAATTTAGATATAAAACTGAATATTTCGTTTTGGTTGGAGTTGATAAGGGTTTACAACTGCTTGACCGTCCTTCAATTACTCAATACCTCTATTTTTCCCCTTGGAAAGCGGATTAAAGTAGACTAAAATCGGAAATGTTACATTAACAATTTTTAAAAGAGTTGGTTAGTATCAGGTATCAATAGATTCAACACCATAACTACGTAAAATTCATCTGTATACTTTTTTCGTTCCTTCTTCTCATTTTACTTTACTTCTTACCACATTAAAAATGAGAAGATATTGTTTGTGCTAAAAAAAGAAGTTCTCTCTCTATTGTTTTGTTTTAAAAACATACTATATGTAAGTAAAAATGACCTTTATGGGATAATATCAAATTCTTGAACTTTTTTTTCCGTAGACTAAAATTAGAGGGTGTTCCTGACCCAAAACAAACTACATATTAGAGTTGTGGTCCTAAAACAAAGTAGAGGGGGTGAAATATAATATCTAAACTGCTACGGGTAAAAACCGAAACTTAAGAATATTTGGGGGAATATATAAAAATATATAGAAAAATAAGGAGTTGTATGCATTTACGGTAAAGTAAGTGAAATCAAGAACCCTAAAAACCCCGGTGATACTCGGAGGGAGAGAGAGAGAGAGAAGGATGTCGTTTTTGTATGAGAAGAGCGATACATGGAGATGGCTAGTGAGGAAGACGCGAGATTCAAGATCCTTCTTCTTCACGTTCGCTACCGTATGCGGTGTCATCCCGGGAATAATCGGGTATGGGGTTATGCAGGTCACCAATTCCACTAACCCGGAGCTCGAGGCCCGCCTCCGAAAATCCGCCCGCCCCGAAACCGCCGTATGTATCCCTCTCCTCTTATCTCTCCTGTGTTTCTGTCTAAATGTATCCGTGAAGCATCGGATCTCAAAAATGTCTTCTTTTTTTTTAACTCGAAAACTAAACATTAGTCTGACCACGATTCGCTATGTTCAAGTCGGTGCAAGTTCCTTCATTTAGGGTTTCTTTCCTCTGATCATGATAGCATTGGTGGTGATAATCAGAAAGCTAGCTACTTTATTGAGCTTTGTGGTTACAATTTGTTCATACTTAGTCTCTAGAGAAGCCTTGCTGCTCTGTAAACTTTGTCTTGAAAAGATGACTAGAACAGCTTGATTATTGTTGTGTCTCGTGCTTATGCTGCCTGAGAATTTCAAGTACTTTATTTCCTGGCATTGTGTCGTTGTTTAGGCCTACGTTTGTTTGGGAGGATTCTAGAGTTTGTAGATTCTGCTGCTATAGTAACAACTACCCATTGGTCTGTGTTAATTGAAGTTTCTTGATCATAGCCGTATGTTAATAATCTAAGGCTGATCTGTGAAGCATGATACTATAGTGCAATTTTTGGTGTTTGCAATCTTCAAATTCTTTGTGTTATTTTCTGCTGATGAACAACATATTTATGTAATGTATGGTCAGATGATGGGTAAAGTAAACCAAGAGAGGCTAGCTGAATACCTCGGTGAGTTGAAAGAGAAGCAAGATACCAACGACAGATACGTGGCTGCTTTAAGGGGAGAGACTCTTACGAGGAAGCCTTACCAAAGAATTCAACCAGTGCCAAAGCCAAATGACACGGTGACAACCAAACCTCAGTAATGATCACTTCTTAGAAGAGCTATTGTAATGGATGCCTTTCACTCTGAATCTTTCTTCTATGCAAAGGTGGCATGTCCCTTGGCCTTAATGTTTTATTTATTTTTTGGTTTGAATCTGGCATGCTTTGTGGTTTTCAAACTGGTGCAAGATTCAGTCACTTCAAACATTTTGTGACCGTGAATAAAAATGTAAAACCCATGTTTTGTACATTGCTTCGTCATTCTTGTTCGCAAGTTAACATTTATAGTACATCGGAAATTAAAAGGTACGAGCTGATTTTGGAATGATGTCACTGACACTTAGTAAACCAAACTGGAGATTCTACAATGGAGAACAGTATGTGCAAGTGTTTTGTTATGTGCAAAGGCACCGAGATCACGCGTAAAGCCTTAGCCGGCTTGTAATCAGTACTCTGCAGATGGGGCAGTTTGATATCTTGGATCCGCAATCTCCGCAAGTCTGCAAACAAGAAATTTGCAAATGTAAGTAAACTGGTTTTTGTTCATGAATGGGTTTAAGTAATATGAAAACGGTTAGGCTTCTTAAGTTAAACTTACCATGTGACCACACCCAAAAGCCACGTCTTTTCGGTTAGTCAGACAAATAGGGCAATTCTGCGTTAATGGGAAACAATATGAGATGAGATTTAATGAGACAACGCAGCAGCAGAAGAAAAAGGTAAACAATTTCTGGGACCTGGATATGTTCGTCTGATTCAGGTGATGATTGTTCAGTGCGAATTGGAGGCGTGTAAGGAATAGGTGGTGGCCTCGGATTTATTTTCTTAGCTAATCCCGTCGATTTCCTATATAGATATGAACAGAGTTACGACATAAAAACGAAGCTCTGTTCTGTCTCTTAGAGAGCCTTAGAGGACATCAAGTAAGAGACTTTATGGAAGTACCCGAGTAAGCCGAGTTCGATTGCTGCTTGATACTGGAAGGGCATCTCCATCAGAGCGGCAAGAGCAAATGCAGTTTCTTTGGCAGACTCTGGTGAATCTCTCTTCATGATCTCCGTAAAATTCACAAACTTTAAAGAGAGTAACGGATCAAGATCAAGAAGTGACTCGAATAAAAGGAATATAGATGGAAGAGGAACTGAAAATGGGATGATACCTGAAAGTTGTCGAATTCACGCTTAGGGATCTTGTCATCAAACTTCCTCATGTCTTCCCATGGCCCGTCTCCAACACCGATTAAAACAATGGACAAAGCATATGAGCTGCAAGGTGAAAGGAACTCCGGAATTTTAGCTTCCGGAGAACAGAGTTGCAGAAATAAAGAACGACTATTGCACGTTTATTTTTTCACCTCGCGTTTACAATCGCGTCGATAGTTGTTTTCTCTTGTTGACTAAGCTCTCCCTCGGCCATATCCATACCTCTCGTTACCTTCACATTCGGAATGTGGCCTTGGTTAAACTTTTAGTGTTCATACTCTTTTCGGCTTTTTAAATTTAAAAAGCTATAAACTTTACCTGCCCATCAGCGACAATCACCAACACATGAAATTGTCCGTTGTTCTTTTCAACAATGTCGACAGCAGCATCGATGAGCGGTCCATACGACGTTGGCCCTTTCCAACATAAGTTGTACAGAAGCTTCATATTTGGTAAAGAAGGTAGAGATGTCTAATAAAGAGGTCTTAAAACGAATAAAAAACCTGATAAACGCAAGTTAGGTGCGATTCTTCTGTAACATGCTAAGACCTCTTCAAAGCCATGACAGGGAGAGTTATCGCTGTGGAAACCGAACACTTCCTCGTCATGGGTCGTTGCTAGATAATGCAAGAAACAGGCAGTCTTAGAAACAAAGATTGAAGATGATTCTTTTTAGGGGGAAAACAAACAGAAAAAAAGACACTCACAATCACCAAAGCCGAAACAAGGGATGAGGTTGTCTTCGTCGAAAGGAGCCAACGTTTGGCCGATTACAAATATTGCCTTTTCATATGGATTGGGAGTTTCCCCGAGCGCGTGTAAACATTTTCCATCAAAAGAAGTTTTCCCTGAAAACATTAAAAACATTCTTGAAAATTTTCACATGGACTGGTAAAGTATAATCACTCTGTTACGTATATAAAAAAAAGTAGTTTTACAATGAAGTGTATTTTATAGTTTACCAGTCCATTCGTTGCTCTTTGTGAAATCAATTCCGAGAATGAGATTGGATGATTCAAGACCAGCTTCTCTTAGAGCTTTTGATACCTTCAAAAAACACCATTCATTAACTTAACAACTCTAGTCCTTTTGTTTAATTTATTTTTATTATTTAGAAAATATACCAAATCATGTCATATCCCAATGTCAGCGAGATGGAGAAAGTAAAATAAAATAAATATTATTTTTCTTTTCTTTGACAGCAGATACTCAAGTAGACTTTGAAGAACTCAAATTAAAGAACATGGAAGTAGCAGAAACCATGGTGGCCAAAAAGTCAAAGTCAACTGAAACTGAGACTCAAAGAAGAAGAAGAAAAAAAGAAAGGAACCTGGTCCAGGGAAGAGAAGCGATCAGGGATGAGTGCGTACTTCTTCTTGGCGGCGTTGATCTTCTCGGAAAGGGAGATTGAACGTTCCGACGATGATGGGTCATTAGACACAGACGAGGTCGTTCTGTCTCTAAAACTACTTCGACTGCTTTTGCTTTTTCCACTTCCCAGCTTCCGTAAGAAATTCCCCATACCCATAGACATCTCTTTTGCTTCTTCTTCTTCGAATTCAAATATGACAAAAGGAAGATAAGATTCTCTTCTTCTTTTTCCCTTCTTTGCTGAGGAAGGTTTACCAAAAAAAAATATTTATTAAGGAAGACAACTACTATTCATTGCTTCACTCTGTTCATTATCTTATTTAACGCGGCAACCACTTATTGTTTATCTTTATTTTACTGACCCACATGAGTAAACCGTAAACAGAAAAATTAAACATTATATTATACACTGGACATCTTGTGAGAATACCATTAGTAAAAAAAAAAAAATAGAATGACGTTGTGACCAAGATGGAATAAGAAAAAGAATGACTTTGTGATCAAGATGGAATTAGATGCTCTTGTGTTATCTCAAGTCCCAAGTTAATTTCTGCACTCCACCCGTTTCGGCGTTTCGTCAAGCTTACTTTACCGATATTAAAAACACAATATCCCGTAGCGCACATAAAAGGTCAACCTAATCCAGTATTGTTTTTCCTCCGTTTTGGAAAATACCAATTACGTCGCAATCTGTTTTTTAACAAAATTTGGCTGCAAAATTAATGTCATAGGTGGCGATCGGGGGTCTACATGAACATGAGTGGTTCGTCCCATGTAGTAGGGTCTATAAATTACCAGGACGACTCACTAGAATACGATTGCCTGTCAGGCTGTCCACAATCAATTGTTTTATTGAATTGAATTATAAACCAAAATAGGGTCAAAGAGTGATGATAAAGAAATTTATATGTCAGAATGTTTTTATTATTTATTATCTCTAACATATGAGAGCATTGCTTATTGCGTATTCAAATCATTCAACCCAAAAACATTAAAGTTGTGTACGAATGATTGTTTTTGGTATCCTACGTGCTCTTCATTACACTTATGACTTAACAACTGAAAACCTAATAAGAATTCCTAATTAGTTCTGATTAAATTTACGGAGTTCAAGACAAATGCCTCTAACATATATGAAAGAAATGGAAAAAGATACCATTTCGTTGTGAAATAACCAGCCAGAGTTGTGTCGTGACGGGACATATGTAGGACGGGGAATGGGTTGGTAGGGTGAAGTCTGAGAGTTAATCTATACAAGCTTTGATGTAATTTAGATTTGGCACGTCCGATTCTCGAACAAGCCAATGTTTTGCGACAACCACGTCGATCTCTTCCACCGCCTTTCAATAATCTTTTTCCAATTCAACATCTCTGCAAGTGTCCACTCCATTACATTTACTGCAAGATGAATCCCCCTACTACATCAAGATCCTCCCACAAAACAAAGAGAGACCATAACTTATCAGCAATATATATAATCACCTAATTGGTGAAGAGCAGATTTTTAAAGACAAACCACAGAACGATGTGTGATTCTTGGGGCGTTAACAATGGCTCTAAGAAACAATCAAGAACCTTGAAAATGGCGTCAAAATGTTCTTTTACCATCGGTCCGAGACTCCCGTCCATAGTCGTTTCCTTTAAAATGTTTTTTTTCCATATAAGACTCTCACCTTTACGTTGTGAGTGTGAGTGTGAGTGCACACAGTATCCCTACCGTTCTTGACCCGTATTTTCGAAATGCAATGACAACATTTAAATATAATATACAAAATTTTATTTTTAATTTTTAATTTGCTTGAATTTGTATGTTTTAGATGTTTTATAAAATAACTAGTAATGGACTTCATTTCATCAAAACATTAATTCAGTATATTATCAAATAACATAAATATTATAATTGTGCAAGATAGTTATTAGGATTAATGATGCAACAAACAGATTTTTGAAATTGTAAATGCAATTCATTGGTTTATGTTTTAATGATTTAAATTGTATGTGACCGCGGGATCTTCTTAGTATACGATCTGTGTATAAATTCCTTCTATATTTCATTTGGTTTCAAATGTGGCCCATAAATTCCATGATGGCTCCAAAAGTATTAAGGATCAGGATGGAATATGCCAGCAACATTAGGAATGGGAACGTGCTCCACATCATTTAATTATTTGCGAACTTTGCTTACCTTCCACACCAAAGGAAAACCAGTGTACATCACATTCAATCAATTAACAAATACCCATCACGTGACCCCCTAAATTGAGATTGTGTTTGTTGTTTTTTTCACTATCTTATATAATAGATATAATTTGTTCGTTGGTCAACCATTTTTCTAGCTTAAGTGGTTAACTTCTTACTGTGTTACATTTCTAATTTAAATATGTAAGAAATCAAAATAAAAACAGCAAAAAGAATACTCTTCTGCAAACAAATTTGAGAATGGAAGCATCTTTGTTTGTTACATTCATATTTCAATAATTTTTCTTTTACTGAAAATAATAAACGACAAACCAAGGTTCGAACATTAGTTTCAAGTACTAGTGATGGTGTTGAATCCACATTGTGTCTTCCATATTTGTAAAGGTTTCGTCATTTTGTACATAATAAAGGGTTAACACTTGTTTATCGTGAATTTTATTCCAACACGTTTTACGGTGCTTCTTTTAGCATTTACTCAACCACTATTTAATCTATCTTCGAACTCTAATTAAGATCAATAACAACATTGAAAACTAGTCAATGGGATAATGAACTCGGGCTGTATTGTGTCTCGGCAGCAGGGAACGTTTTACACTTTTACGAAAGTATTTGCTTTTTTTTTCAATAATTGCATATCGAGCCTCCGCATCGATTAAAGTGAATGCTGGTATGACTTGTCTGGCCACGTTGCTATTGTGTCAAATGGGTTTTACTATATACAGAAATAAAGTTAAGCGAGTATAAAATATTATTTGCATGGCCACGAAACGATCGTGGTATTTTTATGGCCAGATCAAAGGGGAATTTTCTCTCACATCAATCAAACGAATTATTTAGTCAAAAGATTTGATTTGGTTTTGAATATCGAAGTTCTTAAATTAACACGTATATATGAGACAACTAATTTGGATGTATGTAGATAGTTTATAATTTATAATGATTTTAAGAGGATTAAGATTCAATAAAGTCAGAACGTTTGAAAACCTAAAGTTTTGAGATTATAAAAGCATGTCCATCCGGAAATATCATCAAGTGGACAATAGAAAAAAATAAAATAAAAAATAAAAAACTAAAGTATCTTACTTGAAATATCTCTAGATATTTTGAAAAATTATCACACTCACATATTTGACTGTAATTACTAGAAATATTAAAATATATTAATTAATTTAATTATTTTAAAATATAAATATAATTTAGTGCTGAATTCTATTTTGAGATCTCCACCAATATGAATGCTCTAACATTTTATTGTAATAGTGTAAAAAGATAAAATAAAACTAGTATAATTTTTGTCTTTTACAAAATAAAAGTAATCATGATATTTTAATTATACTTTTATCGAAATAAGTAACAAAAATTAAATGATAAATATTTTGAATTTTACATTGAATATTTAATATGAAACATACAAATATTAGTTTTTTTTTCTTAAGAAAATCATATGTAACATGGTGTTTTCATCCATTCATTTTTTTTAACTATAAAGCTTCAATTGGTAATGTATTGAAGAGAACAAAAGTGAAGAAAATTTCCTTAAATAAATCAGTTTTTTATATAACTTATTAATTATTAATAAAATCTCAATAAGTTCAGTTTTTTTTTAAGTCATGCAATAAGATCAGGGATTAAAAACTATAAATGACTAATCCAATAATTTTGAATTTTGACTAATTTTTCTAAATACTAAATTTGATAAAAAAAAATTATTCGAAAGAAAAAAAATGAGATCATCCCAAATCAATATATTTTTTTTTTTTGTGTGTATGTAACCTCTAATATTTGTTCCTAACTGTTATGTAGCATGTGGATTTGAATATTTATGGTGGTACTCCCAGGAAAATTGAAAAATAGGTGGTATGATACAGTGACAATCCCTTAGATTGCATGTGTTAGTCATAACTCATAAGTCATAACAAATGGAAAAATGTATTGAAAAATAGTCGATAACTATCCTTTTATTGATTTCTAAAATAGACTTCTAAATGAATATAAGCAGTAAAAAACGCGTAATGTAATCAACAATTTAAAATTTCGTGTTTTTGAAAAATTTAGCAAAGAAATAAAATTATGATAATCTTGTATTTTGTTTCGTTCTAAGTCCAAGTTTAGTATGGCTTATTTCCGCACATGTGTTTCGTGATTTCAATCAACCAATTCATTGTCTAGCAAAACATGGACCACCACTGAACAATTGTTTTGCATTTTTTCCCCCCAATTTGGTTAACACTAACATTATAGCATAATTCATGATAGTGAAAAAAAATCAAAGAGATGACGTGTATATCCCATTTTAAGCATTTCCAAATGATTGTGTTAACAAAAAAAAAAAATTTCGAAATTGCTTATATCCTATCCTATATTTTTAAGCATCAAATTTGGTTAATTAAACCGAATTAGCATTGTTATGGTTGATATAAGTTAAAACCATTCAGGGAAAATAAAATTATAATATATTCTTACAGCATACAAACTAAACATGAAACATGAAACATGAAACATGAAACACCTTTTTTATATCGTAAAGCGCTTACAGGCAAATATAAACACTATTTAATTTCATTACCAATGTGGAAAAGTCAAAAGACAAGTTTGGTTAATAAAAGGAAGCAGAACGAGAGAGTGCCTCAGAGTCAGATGTTCACAAGACAAAGAAAAAGAAGAGAAAAACAAAAACAGGGGAAACTAGTGAACCATGGCTGAACCAACTCGGCCGCTTCTAACCGATTCAAACTCGTCACCACCGAGATCCCTCGACGACACGATCGAGAGATACATTGGAAGCTTTGGGTGGGCCCAGTTTGTTCAAGCCACGTTAGTCTCTTTCTCCGGCGTTTTCGACGCCCAACAAACTTTCATTTCTGTCTTCACAGATTTCGAACCCACGTGGCACTGCACCGACTCGGACTCGTTCTGCCATGATTCCATTTCCAACATCTGCATCCTCCCCAAGACCGCATGGTCCTGGGATTCATCTCCTCACGTCTCCGTCATTTCCGAATGGAGTCTCCAATGCGCAGGCTCGTTCGTCAAGGGCTTGCCGGAGAGCTCTTTCTTCGTCGGATGTTTGATCGGCGGTTTGATTCTCTCAACCTTAGCCGATTCATCGCTGGGTCGTAAGAACATGCTGTTCCTCTCTTGTCTCCTCATGTCGATATCAACGATGTTAACTGTTTTCTCTCCTAACATTTGGGTTTACGCTTTCCTTCGATTCGTCAACGGCTTTGGCCGAGCGACGATCGGGACATGTGCGCTCGTGCTTTCCACGGAACTGGTTGGGAAGAAATGGCGAGGACGAGTAGGAATCATGAGCTTCTTCGGTTTCATGCTTGGGTTCTTGTCTCTCCCTGCCATGGCTTACATCAATCGAGGCAACTCGTGGAGGATTCTCTACATATGGACTTCGATTCCAACCATGATCTACTGCGTCCTCGTTCGTTTTTTCGTTTGCGAGTCTCCGAGGTGGCTTTTCGTTAGAGGTCGTAGAGAAGAAGCCATTTCGATTCTCAAAAGGGTTGCTTCCACTGATGTCAGCAATGGTGGTGCAATCACCATGAGCTTTTCAAGCTTACCATTTCAGGAGAAGGACGAAGGAGATGAGAAGCCTAGTGTTAACATTTACGCGGCTATGAAGGTGTTGGTGGAGAAAAGATGGGCACTTAAGAGATTATCCGCGGTGATGGCTGTTGCGTTTGGCATCGGTTTGGTCTATTACGGGATGCCTTTAGCGTTATCAAATCTCGATTTCAATGTCTATTTGAGTGCAGCGTTTAATGCGTTGATGGATTTGCCAGCGAACCTCATCACGCTTTTCCTCGTTGATAAACTCAGCAGGAGAAACGCACTCATTGGGTTTACTGCCTTGGGCGGGATCTCTAGCGTTCTCATATTCGCCTTGCAGAATATGAGAATCGGAAACCATGGAGCGTTACAGCTGGCATTAGAGCTAATTTCTTACTTTTGTGCGTGTTCGGCTTTTAACATGGAGATGATATACACAATCGAGTTGTTTCCGACATGTGTCCGGAACTCGGCCATCGCAATGGCTAGGCAGGCATTGGTGCTTGGTGGGGTTTTCAGCCCTATTATGGTAGCAGCTGGTCGGAAAAACGGTCTCTGGTCGTTCGGTTTGTTTGGTCTTGCTATAGGATTGTTTGGATTGTTTGTGGTCGGATTGCCAGAGACTAGAGGGACTGTTCTATGCGACACTATGGACGAGGAAGAGTGCAAAGATCGGCGGGGTAACAATGATAATACGACTAGTGTGATTGCATGATAGGATGAACAATTTTGAATGCACGTATTGTTTCTTACTATGATTGTTGTTTTATAACTTTTTATGTATAATCTAACTTTAAGCTTAATGGTAGACTTACGAGTTACGCTTTCTTTTTAAAAATAGGCCTTAATTACAGTTTTTAATTTACTCTGTAGTGACACTCATGTCAACGATTGTGGAGAGAAAACAAAATACACATAATCGAGTTGTTTCAGAAATCCGTACGAAACTCGGTGATCGCAATAGCTAGAGACGTATGTCTTCCTTACAGTTAGTTGACACGATCTTGTACAATGTAAACAAGCAAGACTAAGTACATCGTGATTTAACGAATAGAACTAAATGGAAGCGAAACGATTATAGTCTTCATCTGGAACTTCCCAGTCCTGGGAAAGATAGCGTTCTATTAATTGGGGTTGTTGGTAGTTGGCTGGTTAGTAATAGTGAATGCGAAGAGCAAACCATGCAATGTCGTACGCTTGTTTGGTAGATATGCTTTCATTGGTTTTAAATGTAGAAAATCTATTCTATATAAAATGGTCGAAAACTGAGGGGAAAAACTCATTAACAAATAACAACCATGAGAAAAATCACCTAAGAGTAGTTTTAATAAACTAAAACATGAGAAAACGAATCTTACTGTTTGTTTGTTACCACTTAATTTTTGTTTTGTAACGACTGAGTAAACCAATGACTTTTATACAGGGTAACTTTCATATGCTAACTTAATACATTATGAATTTGGGATTTTTAATAATATCATTGCCTTTGTATTCAATAATAGGGTAACTTTCATATGTACTAAAATGTAGATAGATCAAGTCTTGCTCTATCACACCTCTGTGATTTTCTGATGTAGTACAACAAATAGAGCAGACAGCAGAGTACACACCAACAAGTAACCGAACAATTGAAAAAAATGGAGTCCTTTAGAGTACCGCGAAGGCCCAAATAAATGGTTTCACAAAGGCCGAACATCATGTTGACATGGTCTCATATATAACAGACCCCAAAAAGATCACGTTTATATGGTTTGGTGAGTATAAAGCCCAAACCAACTAACTGAAACCAAAACGATGAGCTGGCAGATCACGTGATAACACGTGCTCCATCGACTCCCCTCAATTGCCCATGACCGAACCCGGTACGTAGGTGGTTTTCTTTGTTGCTACAGTACGTAGTGATAATTAAGATAAACCAGAGTCCAACAAATTAATAAGAAAAAGGAAATTAAAAAAAAAAAGGGGAAAATCTGAAACGAAAAAACGAGAAGGCAAGGCAAAAAGGGAGTGGAAGAACCTTTCGCGCTCTGACGAAATTGATTAGTTAAGAGTGATAATACTTTCTTCTTTGTCTTCCCTCTCTCAAATCTCTCTTCTCTCCACCTCATCGCGTTTCCCTCCGCCCACACAGGATCCTTTTTGGGGGTCTTCCTCGGATCCCTAGCAAAGATCAAGCGTCGCGGCTCATGACGCAGTCGCCCGTTCAACCTCCTCCGCCGCTCCCCACTCCGCCGCATTCCGCCGGCGGAGGTGTTTTACGAGGCGATGTGCAGGTCAGGTGCGCTGGCTGTCGCGTGATTCTGAGGGTGAAGACCGGCGTCGTTGAGTTCTCGTGTCCGACTTGTCAACTTCCCCAAATGTTGCCGCCGGAGCTTCTTTCTAGGGCACGGCCGCAGTTCCCGCAGTCTCAACAGCAACAACCACCGCCGATTCAGACGCTTCCTCCGCCGCTTCAACCGCAGCTCAAACCTATGAATTTGCAGCCTAGGCCTCCGGTGCCGGCACATGGAATCGATCCGACGAAGATGCAATTGCCTTGCGCTAACTGTCAGGCTATCCTCAACGTCCCACATGGACTCACGCGGTTCTCTTGTCCTCAGTGCCATGTGGAGCTCGCCGTCGATGTCTCCAAGCTCAATCGATCTCTAACTGCTCCGCAATCTACTCCTCCTACTTCTGCTCCTCCCCCGGCTCCTTCTCCTCCTCCTCCCGAAGAAGTCAACGAGGTTTTATTTCTCAATCTCATCGTTACTTTTTGAATTATCCTCTCGTCTCCCTGTTTCGCTGCTCGTCTTACGTTTGGGTTAATCAACGGTGTTTCAGTTCTAGTAATTGTGAGATCTGGAGATAGTTTCATAATTGTGTAGTCTTTTGTCATGTTCAAGATCATATTTTTGTTATGTTTTGTCTGACTGTATTGTTGGTCCAAACACTAGGAAGCGATTGAAGTGGAGAGAGAAGAAGATGAAGGTGGAACTGCGGGAGAAACGTTTATGGATTATGTGAGTGCCCCTCATCCTTTACAGTTGGTTTTGGTTATCTTTTAGTCACTTTTAATGTTTTTTTACGAGATTAGTTTTTTTTTTTTTTTTTTTTGAAGCGTCCCCCAAAGCTTTCAATCGGACCTCCTCATCCTGATCCAATTGTCGAAACATCATCTCTATCTGCGGTGCAGCCCCCAGAACCTACTTATGATCTCAGAATCAAGGAAGAGCTCGAAAGGTCAAAGGCTTTGTCGTGCTTGCAGATTGAGACATTAGTTTACGCTTGTCAGGTTGCTTTTTTTTTTTTACAAACAAAATGGCAGAAATTTTGGCATTTGTTTATTGACTGGAATTTGTTTATTTTTATTGTAGAGGCATCTCCAGCACCTTGCTGATGGTACCAGAGCAGGCNCTGATGGTACCAGAGCAGGCTTTTTTGTTGGAGATGGTGCTGGTGTGGGGAAAGGTCGGACAATTGCTGGGTTGATTTGGGAAAATTGGAAACATGGAAGGAGGAAAGCTTTGTAAGTCTTGTAGGAGGATTCTGCTGCGCCAATTACATCCTTGATTAGATGTTGATAGCTCAATTTAATCTGGCTTATGAGTATACTATAGATGCATAATTGTGTGCCTACCTACAGTGTCTCTTTGTTTGGTCTCGTTGATGACTTAAAGTGGGATGAGATGAGTTCTAATTATCTTTGCTCCAATTTCTCTATGATTTACATAGGTGGATTTCTGTTGGCTCAGACTTGAAATACGATGCAAGGAGGGACTTGGATGATGTGGGTGCCACATGCGTTGGAGGTACTATCTTGACTTTGGCTATCAATTTGAGTTTGTAATTCACTTATTTTTTTGGGTCCAAAATGCTCGTATGTTATATATAAAGCTTATTGTAGATACTTTTCCTGGCTCATCGTGTTTTGATAGTGTATCGTATGGAGTAGACTGCGTCAGAATGAGCCTGGAAATTTTCAGTCAAGTGAACATTAGAGTGTCAAGTCTAATTACCAATTTTGTTTCGTCTGCTACTAAGTAACGATTACGTGCAGTGAATCCTTTGAACAAGCTGCCTTATTCTAAGCTTGACTCAAAGAATGTTGGTGTTAAAGACGGAGTGGTATTCTTGACATACAATAGTCTCATTGCTTCCTCTGAGAAGGGGCGTTCTCGTTTGCAACAACTTGTTCAGTGGTGTGGACCAGAATTTGATGGTCTCTTGATCTTTGATGAGGTAGCAAATCCACGAATGATGTATATTTAATTCTTTAGTGTTAAGACTGGTTCTTCTGCTCGTTTTAGTGAATTGAACAGTGTGAAAGCATGCCCTGTCGTTGTTAACTGCTTGATCACTGGTTTTATAAAGTTTGAGCAGAGGTCTAATCTTCAGTGCGTTATAGCTTCATCTACTTAAGGTTTTCCTTTTCTGTAGTGCCATAAAGCAAAAAATTTGGTACCTGAAGCTGGGAGTCAGCCGACACGCATCGGGCAGGCAGTTGTTGACATTCAGGTCTGCTTATTTAATTAATTTTTTTTTTTTATGTTGGCACTGAAGAGTGATATTAGATACTCTCATTTGGTTCTGTTTTGGATTACTTCGTCTCAGTTGCGGATGATTTGGTTTATGTTCTAGTTTGGAACACTTAATGGTGGTTAATGTCTTCTAGTTGACTAGAGATTATGAATTTTGGAAAAGCAGGATAAGATCCCCCAAGCACGTGTTCTTTATTGCTCTGCTACTGGTGCATCTGAACCACGAAACATGGGTTATATGGTCAGGCTTGGTCTTTGGGGAGCTGGAACAAGTTTCAGTGATTTTAGCAAATTTCTAGGTTTGTTCTCTATTCTTTCTCTTTTTGAATAAATTTTAGTAGCATTTCGATTACTATTTTCTATCTTATTTGCCTTGTAGACGAAATTTTTTATTCTAAAGTTTATTTGGATAAAGACGAATTCATTAGTTGTCAGGTTTAAGCTTCTGTTTAGAGGATATTCAAATTATTCCAATAAAATGCTTGTGCAGGTGCGCTTGATAAAGGTGGAGTAGGAGCTTTGGAATTGGTCGCCATGGACATGAAAGCGAGGTTTAAGAAGCCTGTGTCATACTTCTAAGCCATTCACATTGCTCATATTCATTCTAACATCCCTTCTTTGTAATAGGGGGATGTATGTATGCCGTACCCTGAGTTACAAAGGGGCTGAGTTTGAGATTGTTGAAGCTCGTTTAGAAGCAGGAATGGAGGTAAATCGTCTTCTTTTTTAATATCATTTTGCTTGAAAGATGCACATATCTTAATTGACTATCTAGCTCTATCATCAAGTAATTCCATCTAAGCTCAACGAAGTGGTATAATAGGAAGAGTAGGTCGTCTACCGAGGGAGCTTGAACCAAGCCCTTACACAAATTTAGCCGGCTTTACTGTGTTTATGAAATTTCCCTATCGTGGTCACAAATTGAAATCTGAATGGTGCTTTGATACTTTTTGCCAAGCAAGTTCACTATTTCTATGTCCCCTGTTTCTAGTTTCAGAGATCCCTGTCAATAAATTAAAAGCCAGGGTATTTGTGTTGAATTACTTGCTTTCTTCTGTAGGCAATGTACAATAAGTCTGCAGAATTTTGGGCAGAGCTACGGATAGAGTTGTTGTCAGCAAGTGCGTTTCTCCCGAACGAGAAACCAAATTCTAGTCAGTTGTGGAGACTATACTGGTCAAGCCATCAGGTATAAACTTCCAGAAGTAAAAGTTAGAAAATGTTATTACAGATGATGATTGCCATCTTAATCCCAGAGGTTGATCGATCTATCTCCTCTATGTTACTGCAGCGTTTCTTTAGACACTTGTGTATGTCAGCTAAAGTTCCTGTAACTGTAAGGTTAGCTAAGAAAGCCTTATCAGCAAACAAGTGTGTGGTTATTGGCCTTCAGAGTACCGGAGAGGCTCGAACTGAAGAGGCTGTAACTAAATATGTGCGTTTCTCCAGATACTGCTTTTGGAAATATACTAAGTATCTTTTGTATGATTCCGTCTTAACTAATTTGTACGTGATTGATTATGTTGTCCCCCTTTTTCTTGCAATAGGGTGTTGAGCTTGATGATTTTGTCTCGGGACCTCGAGAGCTCCTGTTGAAATTCGTGGAAGAGAACTATCCGCTGCCCGAGCAGCCTGAACCACTCTCAGGTAATGCTCTCTGTCAAAGTTTTTGCTTTTGAATCCCTGTTGGCGTTTATCTCTTGTTCATAGTTTTTCTCTTTTTTGACCATTACAGAAGATGATAGTGTTAAAGAACTTAATAGGAAGAGGCATTCAGCTTCACCTGGTGTTTCAATTAGGGGGAGAGTAAGAAAGATGGCGAAGTGGAAACCAGATAGTGATGATGAAAGTGATTTGGAGTCTGAAGGTGGGTTTCATAGTGAACAGACATAATCTTGTAGGGACAAAATTATAAGAAGGGAAGTTTTGATATACTTCTTTTCGCACTGCAAAACCTATCTATTAAACATGAAATCGACGTCGCAATGTATTACTATAAATCTCCTATATAGGAAATTGCTAATGGGTCTACTTTTTTATGGTACAAGTATTGCTCTCAGATCTCCTAGTCTTTGTATTTGCATCGTCTTGGTCTGTTATTAACTCAAGGTCTTTACGTTCTCCTAATCAGTGGTGTTTGCAATGCAGCTGAATCTGCTGATGATTCTAATGATTCTGATGATGAGTTCCAGATATGTCAGATATGCAGTGGGGAAGATGTACTTTGCTTTTAACTTGGATAGCTTGATTTCCGTTGAGGTTACTAGTTTTTAATAACTTGTCTTGTGATGAAACTAGGAAAGGAAGAAGTTGCTCCATTGTTCTGAATGTGACAAGCTTTTTCATCCAGACTGTGTAGTTCCTCCAGTTACAGACTTACCATCTGAAGCGTGGACATGCTATTCTTGCAAGGAAAAGACAGAGGAGTACATTCAAGCAAGGCGTGTCTACATTGCGGAATTGCAAAAAAGGTCTGTACACTAGAATAGCAACATGTTTTCATTTCTTCCTGCTCGTATAATTGAAGCAAAGTATACATATGTTTTTTCTAAGAATGGTTATTTATTTTGTTACTTCTTAGGTATGAAGCAGCCTTGGAACGAAAATCAAAGATTTTAGAGATTATCCGGTCACTAAATCTTCCAAACAATCCTCTAGATGATATTGTCGATCAGGTAACTATCATCTACAAGTCTCTGTTTTTCTTAGGTATGAAGCAGCTCGTAGTTATAGATGAATATCCTTTATTTATGGAACAATGCTTTGTGTGGATGGTATCTATGAATCCTTTATCCAATTTATGGCACTTAGGGTGCGTTGATTGTAGACATTGTAGTATCCAAAGGCTTAATTGTGTGGTAAAATTTAACTTCTGGAAACTTAAGAATGTTCCTAAATTGCTACTGTTGTTTTAATGCAGCTTGGAGGCCCTGACAAAGTTGCAGAAATAACAGGCAGGCGAGGTATGCTTGTAAGAGCGTCTAATGGGAAAGGTGTTACATATCAAGCAAGAAACACGTAAGTTTACAACTCTTTTTTCTCTCTCTCGCTTTCTCATTTTATTTCCTCCTCTTTAATGCCTCTAATTCGTTCTTAGTACTTTATGCTACAACGCATCAGTAATTTACTTTTCATCCTTCTATTTCTTGGCTCCAGAAAGGATATAACAATGGAAATGGTCAACATGCACGAGAAACAACTATTTATGGATGGTAAAAAGTTTGTTGCCATTATTTCTGAAGCTGGTTCAGCTGGCGTTTCGTTACAAGCAGATAGAAGGGCAGCAAATCAGGTGTGTCGAGTTTATAGCTACTATTTTTTTTTTTTTAATTCTTTTTTTGTTTCTTTGCATATCCCTAATGCTCTGAAGATCTAATTACTTTATGAACAATGGCGTCAAAGGACTTCAAGTGTTGGCTTTTGGGGTATTAGTTAATTTGGAAATATGTTATATTTGTCTGCAGAGAAGAAGGGTTCATTTGACGTTAGAGCTTCCTTGGAGTGCTGATCGTGCAATTCAGCAATTTGGAAGAACTCACCGGTCGAATCAGACATCTGCACCTGAATATAGGTTAGCATGACAACGTTTGTGTAGTCGATTTTGTATCTGCCCAGTTGCAAAAGTACATGCTACCTTTTCTATTAAAAAGGTCTGATGACAGTTGGTGAAGTTGATGCGTTCTCTTTTTTTTTTTTTGCCCTGTCAGGCTACTTTTCACAAATCTCGGTGGGGAACGCCGCTTTGCCTCTATTGTTGCAAAGAGACTAGAAACTCTTGGTGCTTTAACACAGGGAGATCGCAGGAAAGTCATGCGCCTCTCTAAACCATTTCCTAGTTATTTGTCCCTTGGCTTGTTATTTTGAAACCTTGCCAGTACTCTGTCTCAAAATATGGTGTGGTATATCATTGCAGGGCCGGGCCTTCTTTGAGCGCCTATAATTATGATAGTAACTTTGGTAAAAAGTCCCTGATGGTGATGTATAGAGGAATAATGGAGCAGGTCTTCTCATAAAACCTTGTGTTGCTTCTTCAGTTTTTAGGACCGATGATAATGGATAGAGCGTGAAATATAGTATGGCTTATTTTTCAGGAGAAATTACCCGTTGTTCCTCCTGGGTGCTCGACTGATGAACCAGAAACAATTAAAGAGTTTTTAACCAAGGCTAGGGCTGCTCTTGTTGCGGTTGGAATTGTTAGGGACAGTGTTTTGGGTAAGCTTTGCTAGTTATTTCATTTTTTCCGTACTGGATAGAAACTCTATTTGTAGTAGTCCCTATTTACCTTACTTCATTACTGATAATACTACAGCCAATGGGAAAGACGTTGGAAAGTTATCAGGACGTATTATTGATTCTGACATGCATGATGTTGGACGATTTCTGAATCGCCTCTTGGGATTGCCACCTGATATTCAGAATAGGTATTATGCGTCAAATGAAAATTCATGCTTTGCAGTACTAGAAGTTGTTTCAATTCGCTTTAATGCTTTACTCTACTGTGATGTGCAGGCTGTTCGAATTGTTTACTAATATATTAGATGTTCTTGTACATAATGCTCGAATTGAAGGAAGTTTTGATTCGGGAATCGTGGATATGAAAGCTAATAGCGTTGAGCTGCTGACCACTCCAAAGGTTGATATCTCGTGCTTGATTTTGGTTCTTAGCGTATTTGTGCTACTAATATTTTAATTTTTCAGACCGTCCATGTGGATCAAATGTCTGGTGCCTCTACTATGCTCTTTACTTTCACTCTAGATCGTGGTATCACATGGGAGGTAGTTCAATATCTATCGCTATTGGTAAATAAGTCGAATTTAACTACATTGAATCAAATCTTGAGTTGATCTGTGTTCCCAGTCCGCAAGTTCAATGCTAGAGGGGAAGAGAAGGGATGGGCTTGGTTCGACCAGTGATGGCTTTTATGAATCTAAAAGGGAATGGTTAGGGAGACGGCACTTCATATTAGCATTTGAGAGGTGAATTATTCTTCCCTCTAATCGTTGTTTAAGTTTTTGCGCAAATGTGGTCCTTGACAAATATTGAAAATACTAATAAAGTAACTAAATCTCATTGCTGGGGTTATCATGGATTTTCAGTACGGCCTCTGGGTTGTTTAAGATTGTCCGTCCTGCGGTAGGAGAGTCGATCAGGTATATACACCATTGCCAGTACCTTCATATTCCATATTTCTGGCTAAGAAACTGATATAAACTCTTGTTTTGTTTTATTTTTTCCAGAGAGATGTCTCTTTCAGAG
The DNA here is from genome assembly GCA_900406495.1 of Sisymbrium altissimum. NCBI lineage: Eukaryota > Viridiplantae > Streptophyta > Magnoliopsida > Brassicales > Brassicaceae > Sisymbrium > Sisymbrium altissimum. The sequence goes on along the minus strand of OVBI01000040.1, from coordinate 209,793 downwards.
TTGAAAACTAAATACCGAAAACTCTCGTCTCTGGAGAAGGCTCGTACCGGTTGGGAAGACGAGTACGAAGTTTCATCTAAACAGGTATGCTTCCTCTAGAACCGCTTTTCTTCTGACAGAAAAATAGATTAGCACAGAATCAACCTGGTGTAGTTTAAGTATAAAGGCCCATGGCTCATAACTATGATGATATTGCGTTGTGCATTAATAATGAGTTTCGATCTGAGTACAGTGTATGCACGGACCCAAGTGTAAGCTGGGCGAGTATTGCACAGTTGGAAGAAGAATACAGGAAGTAAACGTTGTGGGTGGCCTCATTCTTCCCATCTGGGGAACCATTGAGAAAGCTCTTTCCAAACAAGTAAAAAAAGACCTCTGCAAAATTTCTCCAATACTCTCTCTTTAGTGTTGGTGCAGCGGATACTTACATAAATGTATCCGGTTCGTTTGCAGGCCCGTCAAAGCCACAAGAGAATTCGAGTTATACGCATAGAGACTACGACGGATAATCAGCGAATAGTGGGCCTCTCTATCCCTAATGCAGCTGTAGAAACTGTATTACAAGGTAATTACATTATAAGCTTTTCTCATGTAGTTTGATCTTGAGATCCGAGTCATTTGGTTTAAGTCCGACAAGAAAATAGAATGGTTACTTCAGCGATTGATTTGTGTCGCTTTGTTTTCTTGCAGATTTAGCATGGGTTCAAGAGATCGATGATTGAGACCACACCCAAAAAAAAAAACATTATTTGTCCTATGTAAGAAGAAAACCGACACCAACGCCCCCCCTCTACAGCCAAGTTCCCCCCATGCCTATTCGTTTTTCTTTATTTTTTTCAGAGGAAAAAGACAGCTGACTTTCATTTTTGTGTATATCACATGGCAAATTGGGAAGAAGATACATAGATGTAATATTATTATCTAACGAGACTACTTCCTCCGTTTTTGTTAAACGTTTTCTTAGTGGTCATACAAGAATGTGCAAAAAGAATAACTTTTCTCAGAAAACATACAGTACGTCTCAATATAATAAGATGAAATCAGTCTCACAAAGCACAACAAACATAACTTATAAATTACACAAATGCCCTCAAACAGTAAAAACCAGGCTTATTTTCCCGACCAGAATCACGCGAATGGTCGTTGTAAAAAAAGCATCAACCTCTGTTTTTTTAACAGATAAAGGGAGCATTTGCATAACCATCATGGCAATACAAACCTGGCTGCTGAGTAAATCCTTGCTTCTTCAATGCCTTCCTTGCCCTTGTTACCATTTCTCTGTTTGATATCTCACCGTCTGTCTCCTCCAATATCTTCTGTATCGAATTACTCATGGCTCCATAAGCTTCAGATGGTTTCCCCGGTGGAGTCGCATCCGCAGAGGTCTGATCAGTCTGACAACCGCTGATCAATATGCCGCTGTCTGGAAGCGGAACCGAACCTCTGGATCCACCGGCATAAACCTCTTCTTTCCTACCAACTTCTGTCTGCATGGCAGGTTTCACATAGTCTTCATCGTTTAGTTTTCCCTCAAGAAACCCTGAGGCTAGTTTCCCAAGCATTCCCATTAGTCCACCTTCTTCTCCATTTCCTGCCTGAAGCTTACCTAAGATAACTTTCATGAACTTCTTCACTTTTGGGCTCGAGTCATCACCAAAGGCATCGAAGAGGCTTGGCCTGATTTTGCCGACTTCGATATCATCATTCCCTGTTTGCTGCTTGAGGATGTCGATCATGGTCTGCAGAGGCAGAGATTTGGATTTGGCAAGGATCCTTTCTCCGTCTTCTAGCTCCATCTCCTTGGTCTCGATTTCATCCGCCTCATCTTCTTCCTTCCTGTTCCCTCTAACGTGGAACCCACGAGATTCCATCGCGCCTTCCACCTTGCTACGCAAGAATTTCCTGAACCCGAATCTCGAAGAAGATTCCTCTTCTTCATCGTCCTCCTCGTCTTTCTTAGTGCTCTCACCAATCTGCTCCTTGGCTTCATCGATCAAGCCACCACTGTGACAAGAGTCTGAAATGATGGTCATTCTACAACCTTGCGGGACTCGGTCCACAAGATCTCTGAAATCATCATCTGCAAAACAACAAAATCACATCAGAACAGCTCCATATAGTCAAATACCAAAGAAGCATCTCTCTTTTCGTTATGAGTCTAAACACACACATATTCTCATCCGAATATTCTTTCACACAAACCTCTACATAAGTCCAAAAGCTATGAGGGACCAATCTCGGATACACAAACAACAAAATTCATCTTCTTTTTTATATTATCCGATCGGATCCAAACAGATCATACCAACAACAGCATCTCCACATCAATAACAGAAGAGAGAGCCAAAAAAAGGTTCAAGATGATTAAACTCACCGGTAATCAGATTCATGTCGCAAGGAACAATACATTCGTCGTAACCAGTGTCATCGTCTTCCCCAGTCTCCGCAGGCAACCTCGTACCGTGCCCACTGTAATGAACGACAAGGACATCGCCGGAATCAGCCGATCCGACGAGATCCGCAAGCGCCTTACGGATGTTCTTGCCCGTGGGTTGGGTAGAGGACTCATCGGTGTCGATCAGCACCGTGATGTCCTCTTCGGCGAAACCGTACCGTTCGACGAGGCATTTGTACATCCGACGAACATCGTTGACGCAACCCCGTAATTCCGCCTTGGTTCCTGGGTAATTGATCCCAATCAGCACAGCCTTTTTCGCCATATCTCTGAATCTGAAAGTCTCTGTCTTTCTCCTTCGTCTACGATCGGAGAGGTTATTCCTATGGGGGGATGATGATTGATGAGAGAGTCACTGTGTCCGACAAAAAGTAATTATTATATTCAAAAATATATTATTTCTTTATTCATTGATTGGTTATCTATCCGCGTTTCCCACGAATTGGAATGTACGATCTGACGTGGCATCGGATTTCTTTATTTACTTTTTTGTCACGTTATTACACGACCTATACACGACTCCTGCTCTGTCAGCGTTATCTTTTCTACAGACGAAAGTCACTTAAATTTTGACAATTTTTCGTTAAATATAAATTTTTGGAAATATAACTAGGAAAATGGGTATTGACGTATTGTTTAGTATAATTAAGAGTTCATTTGACAAATTTATCCATTTATACTCCATAATCCTTATTGTTATCTTTGTTTGTCAAAGTTGTCAACCACATCTTCAATGCCAGTAATTCGGGTAATCAATCAGTGGATCCAGTTGTTTTACAATCGACTGAAAAGAATAGATGTTATTGCTTATTAGCTAGATTATAACGGGATGATTGAGAAAACACTTACTACACATCCGAAAAAATCGGAACTAGTCAGCAAATGGAAAACGTATGATATACGCATAGCTAATGGCCAGTGACCAGTTGGCAACTTGGCATAGATGCATATACATTTTGATTTTTGAATCATGAAAATTATAACAAATGGGCAATGGACAAAGAACACTTGACATTCAAATCAAAGTTATAACAACAAACAATTCACATAACTTATTCAACACGAAAGTCCAAATACAATTTTCTTTTTGGGAGAATATTACAATCAACAAATAAACGGAGCGTTCACGTAACTGTCGCTGCAATACAGCCCCGGTCGTTGAGTAAAGCCCTGTTTCTTAAGAAGCTTTCTTGCTTTCATAACAAGTTCTTTGTATGTGATCTTACCTTTAGTCTCCTCGAGTATGATCTGTACAGCATTGGTGAATGCCCCATAAGCCATTTCAGGTTTACCCGGAGGACTTGCGTCTGCAGAAGTTTGATCGGTTTGGCAACCACTAATCAGAATACCGTTATCCGCAAGAGAACCATTGCTTGCACCTGCATACACTTCTTGCTTTCTCCCGACATGTGTCTTCATCGCGGGTTTCACATACTCTGCATCATCGTTCAGCTTGTGCTCGAGAAACTCTTGAGCTAGTTTCCCAATCATTCCCAATACTCCACCTTCACATTTACCTTCTTGCAGCTTCGTTAGAAGCACTTTCATGAACTTCTTCACCTTTGGAGATGCATCTTCTCCAAACACATTGAAAAGTGTTGGTCTTATTTTCCCCACTTCGATATCATCGTTACCTGTGTCTTGCTTGAGGATGTCGATTAGAGTTTGTAGAGGCAGAGATTTGTTTCCGACATGGACTTTTTCCCCATTTTCTAGTTCAATCTCTTTGATATTGGTTTCTTCTTCCTCATCTCTTTGGTGAGAAATGTGGATCCCTCGAGATTCCAATGCTTCTTCCACAGCCTCAAGCACCAAGCCTTTGATTCCAAATCCTGAAGAGCCTCCAGATTCTTTCTTTGGCTTCTTCTTCTTCTTGTTCTTCTTTGTGCTCTCTCCTATCTGCTCCTTAGCTTCATCGATAAGACCACCACTATGACAAGAGTCTGAGATGATTGTAATGTGTGCGTCTTTTGGAACCTTCTCCACAAGTTCCCTGAATTCGTCATCTGAGAATAGAATCACCACAGGTAAATAATCAGATAAAAAAAGTAAAATCTGAAGCTATATGAAAAAAAAAAAAAAAATTCCTGAAATGAAGGAACAACTGATGAGAAGTTTCATTTTGACTTTGACCACATAAAAACATCAAACTATGCTTCAATATATCCATGTGTCCAACATGAGATTGAATCCGAGACCCTAACACATTCTATTCTTTTGATTCCAAAAATTTCTCAACATGTAATTGATCAAAGTGATAAATAAAATGTTATATTTCTGACCAAAACAGTTAAAAGGTAAAAGTCAATTTAAACCTAATATTTTAACTTACCGGTGATAAGATTCATATCGCAAGGAACAATACACTCATCGTAACCAGTATCATCGTCTTCCCCTGTCTCGGCCGGCAACCTCGTCCCGTGTCCACTGTAATGAACGACGAGAACATCTCCGGATTTAGCCGACTCAACTAGGTTCAACAACGCCCGTCGGATGTTTTTACCGGTAGGTTTGGTGGAAGACTCGTCAGTATCGATCAGCTCAGTGATGTTTCTCTCGGAGAATCCGAACCGATCGACTAGACATTTGTGCATCCTCCGAACATCGTTGACGCAGCCTCGTAGCTCCGCCTTGGTTCCAGGGTAATTGATTCCAATCAATACCGCTTTCTTCGCCATTGATGATACCTCAAAAGGTCCGCTTTACAATTCTTTCTTTTTGTGATTTTGATCGTGAGCTGTTACACCTTCTCCTTCTTCATGCTTTTATACTAATGTTTATTACTTTCTTTTTTGCTGGTCAAATATATTAATGCTTATTTACTATTAAATTAAATAAGCCATTAATAACGTTGCCAAAAGAAAACAAAGATACCGCTTATATAAATTTTTTTATACAAAATAGTTTTATTTAATCATAATTTCATTCCTTGTTTCGTAAATTAGTCTTATTGTCATGTAACTAATTACATTATATTTGAGATAGAAACTATATTCTAATTCCAGTATATCCAAAACGCCACCAATATTGGATTAAGTTTAACCGTTTAGAGAAGATAAAGAAACGTCTATGGCTTGTTCTTTCTCCCAAACAAAAGCTAAAACGTACAAACCTTGTATAGATTGTGAGAAATGGTATGGCAATAATTTTACGCATCTTATATAACCAAATAACAAAATATATTTATTAGGAAATGGCCCTTATTGTTGTGTACACCCTCTCTTGTAGGCGCAATCAATCCCATTTATATCCTAAATCAATTATTATCACCTTATCGACGCATGTTTCAACACGTTGCTTTGTATTGGTCAAACCAACGGATTCCTTATCAAAAATAGTTGTTTGGTTTCTTGTGTGACACGAGTTAGGTTTTTAAGATAAAAAATTAGGGAACATATAGGATAGCCCCAAAATAAGCCAACAACAACTTAAAAAAACTGTATGAAAAATGTTAATCAACAACCAATGAACGAAACAAAACTTACGCATTATTCAGACTTACAACAACACAACACAACATAATTCAGCACCACACACACACATCAGAAAACTTATTCCACAAGGAACCAAAACAACAAGCAACAAAACCCTCCAAACTTCTTTCAACATATAAACTGAGCATTCACATAAGCATCGTTGCAATACAGTCCCGGCCGTTGATCAAAGCCCTGTTTCTTAAGAAGCTTCCTAACCTTCAAAACAAGATCTTTGTTACTAATCTTACCATTAGTCTCCTTAAGTATGATCTGTATAGCATTGGTTAGTGCTCCGTAAGCCAGTTCCGGGTGACCCGGTGGGCTCGCATCAGCAGAAGTTTGATCAGTTTGGCAGCCACTGATCAGTATACCATTATCCGGAAGCGCACCATTGATTGCACCTGCATAGACCTCTTGGATCGCAGCTTTCACATCATCGTTTAGCTTCTGCTCAAGAAACTCTTGAGTTAGTTTCCCAATTGATCCCAATATCTCACCTTGACTAGCTTGACCAGTAGTAGTCTCTTGTAGGTTGCTCAGAATCACATTCATGAATTTCTTCACCTTTGGGCTTGAATCTTCCCCAAACATATCGAAAAGAGTTGTTCTGATTTTCCCCACTTCGATACCATCGTTGCCTGTTTCTTGCTTCAACATATCGATCAAAGTATCCAATGGCAGAGATCTGTTCCCCATTTCATTAGTGTCCTTGGTCTCTGTTTCTTCTACTCCTGTTCTTGAAGATTCTCCTGAGTCTTTCTTCTTCTTCTTTGTGCTCTCTCCGATCTGCTCTTTGGCTTCATCGATGAGACCACCACTGTGACAAGAGTCTGAAATGATTGTAATGGGACAATCCTTTGGCGCCATATCCACGAGATCCCTAAAATCATCATCTGTAAACAGAGTCGTCACAGGAAGAAAATTTAGATTGCAACATAAAAGGTATCCAAATATCTTCTTTACTATCTCATGATACACAAAGTTTTCTCTATATGAACTCAATTCAAAACCGTAATATAGTAATCCTAAAATTTCCACATAGTCCAGCAGTTTTCAACATATATAAGCCTCTTGTTTCAAACGGTAATTTCTGCTTTTCTGTTAACATAAGAAAAAAGTTAAAAAAAAAAAAGATTATAATTTACATCAGCTTAAAATATAAGTTTCAGTTTTTTTTTTCCTAAAATATTTGGTAAAGTACAGACGCAAATACCAAATGGAAGGTTCTTTCGTTTGCGAGCGGCCTTTAGGTATACAGTTACAGATACTTTTTGTTAACATGCTTAAGATTGCGGGTTCGTTTGAAAAGGGAAGATATAAAAAATACGAACCTAAACTCAAACGCAAACAAACAATTGATGCATAATGTATCAGATTGACTAATGAAGAGTTCAATATCTCACGAAAACAAGAAAAAACAATAGTCAATTTCAGTCTAATTTTTTTTCACTTACCGGTGATAAGATTCATATCAGAAGGAACTATACACTCATCGTAACCAGTATCATCGTCTTCTCCAGTTTCCGCCGGCAACCTCGTCCCGTGTCCACTGTAATGGACGAAGAGAACATCACCCGGTTTAGCTGGTTCAACGAGATCCAACAACGCCTGTCGGATGTTCTTGCCGGTCGGTTTGATCGTAGAGCTATCAGTATCGATCAACAGTTTGATGTTCTTCTCGGAGAATCCGTAACGTTCGACGAGGCTTATATGCATCCGACGTACGTCGTTGACGCATCCTCGTAGCTCTGCCTTCGTTCCCACGTAGTTGATCCCAATCAGTACCGCTTTCTTCGCCATTGATGATATGATATTTTCAATTAACTTTGACAAATTTTATGATCCTGTAATGATTCATCCTTGATGATTATATAATCATCATATTATTATTAAACTAATGAACCCTAGTGTTCCTTTTCCAAGACCATTTTCTATGTCGCATTTTTGTATGACTTTTAAGAAAATAGAAATAAATAAACTATAAAAGCTCAAATTCTTTTTTAACACAAACATAAAATTGTTTTTTTACTATAATGTGTGTATGAAAGATTAGAGTTCATTTTTTTCCCCGTCAAGTGGAGTTAATAACTAAAACGTACAAAACTTAGTTATCTTATAGAACTAGTCTAATAATTTTTGTGTAATTCTATCTAACTAATTATTTTTTTAAATGCTAAAGAAAGGGACAACTGTTATAATTTCTAGTTGACTCCCTTTCGTGATAGCGCAAACAATCTCACGTTATAAGCACGTCGCTTTTGTCAAGCCAATTATTATGGTTTGATTCCTTCTATCAGAAGACAATGGGATTAAGTCTCTAAATCTTTGATTCCTTGTATTAGAAGTCAATGAAACTTTTAGTCTTTAGTCTTTGCACACAAACGAAAAGGTGGAATCTATCCTCTTATTTTTTGGACAAAGGGGATCTCCTAAGTAAAGAAATTTGGAGGGCATTTTACTATATTCTTAAACTAGTTTTTGTCTCTAACATTTTCTTCTATAAGAATACAAATATTAATCCATTTTTGTTATTTTGATATAAAGCATTATGCATACATATAAAAACTATTATATATCTATGCTGATCCAGCTAATTATATAGTTTTAAAGATAATTTAATTTCGTTGGCGGAAGAGTTTAAACATCATCCTCTCTCTCTATAAAATAAAATGTAAACGCCACTTGCTAATAGAAATTATTATTGATAACAATATAATGTTGATGTTCACACTATAGCAAAAAAAAAAGATTGATGGATTTAATATTAGAGTTTACTCAATCCATTAAGGTTTATCATCAATGACAGCCACGCATGTGGATGATTAAATTATATATGAAGGAGTACTATTCCTAATAACCATACTTTTTAATATAATTTCACTTCAACAAATCAATTTGTTACCTAAAAAAATTACATCCATTTTTACCACGTACGCACAAAAAGAATCACAAACATTAATATCAAGAACAGTCTTGAACGAAAGCAATAGGCTCTACTCAATCAGCACCATAGTTAGCATATAAATGGAGCATTCACAAAACGGTCATTACAATACAATCCTGGTCGCTGAGTAAACCTCTGTTTCTTCAGAATCTCTCTTGCCTTCAAAACCAATTCCTTGTTGGTAATCTTATCTTCCTCCTTAGTCTCCGACAAAGCCATCTGAATCGCGTTACTAAAAGCCCCATACGCTTCTCCACTCTTTTTCACATCTGCTGATGTCTCATCCGTTTGACATCCACTCAACAGGATTCCTCTATCTGGAATCAATCCGTTGTTTGATCCTCCTCCATAGATCTCACGACCACTCTTCACTTGTGTCTGCATAGCAGGTTTTACGTAGTGTTCATCGTTCAGCTTATGTTCTATATACTCTAGAGCACTTTCTTCAATCTTACCAACTAACCCACTTTGATCATTTCTTTCCTTCAGCTTGGTGAGCATCAGTTTTATGAACTTCTTCACCTTGGGGCTCGAATCTTCACCGAACACGTCGAAAAGGGTCGGTCTGATTTTCCCAATCTCGATGTTTTCTTTGCCAGATTTCTGTTTGAGAATATTGACGAAGCTCTCCAATGGCAGATACCTTGATGTGGCAACATCATCTCTCTCTCCTTCTTCTACTATCTCTCTAGTCTCAATCTTGTGCGGTTCTGCCTGAGAACTCCAAATCCCACAAAACACAAGAAACTTCACCAAAAGGCTATAGAAGAAGTTCCAAAGCTCGAATTCGAAAACATAAACTTTGGGTTCTGGATTTGGCTTCTTATTGGTGCTCTCTCCAATCTGTTCCTTGGTTTCATCAATGAGTCCGCCACTATGACAAGAGTCTGATATGAACGTTATCTGACATCCCTCTGGAACCTGGTCCACTAAATCCCTGAAATCATCATCTGCAATGCAACACACAAGATACACATATATCCTCATAAAAAAAAAATTCCATTATTCTATCATTTAAACCTAACGTAAGAGGCGAACAAACAATTCCCTTATTCTATCATTTATTTACCAGGGATTGGATTCATATCGCAAGGAACAATACACTCATCAAAACCGGTGTGATCCTCTTCGCCTGTTTCGGGTGGGACCCTCGTACCGTGTCCACTAAAATGCACGAACAAAACATCACCGGGTTCTGCTGGCTTTATGAGTTCCAACAACGCCTGGCGGATGTTTTTACCGGTGGGTTGAGTGTAAGAATCGTCGGTGTCGATCAGCACCTTGATGTCTTCCTCGGCGAATCCGTACCGCTCAACGAGGCACTTGTACATCCGACGGACGTCGTTAACGCAGCCTTGTAGCTCCACCGTGGTTCCTGGGTAGTTGATCCCGATCAACACCGCTTTCTTCGCCATTGTGGCAACCTTTAAGATTTCTTTGTCGGAGAAATATTTTTGACTAGATCTAATGATTTTTTAATTCATTCTGAGATCAAGATTATCGTTAAAATATTAGTTTAAACTAACATTATTGGGTGTTGTTAGTGGACTTTATGTTTCTCTATTCATTTGCGAGTCTTTTTCACGTGGGTGGGACTATTTTTTTTAAAAAAATAACGTCTATGGGATCGAACAATTGATTCCAGATTAAAGTCACGCGCTCTATTGATTCCAGATTATCGCTAAAATACGGTACTAGAATCATTCACTAGCGTTTTTGGTTGGTAGATTGTAAAACGGCACTAGCTTCTTTCCACTGATTTCCACAAAAATTACAAAATCGCCGTCTGTGGGGATCGAACCCACGGCCACGGGATTAAAAGTCACNCACGGCCACGGGATTAAAAGTCACGCGCTCTACCACTGAGCTAAGACGGCTAGACAATAAGCAATCGTAAGTAAGTATCTTAACTAATCCTAAGATAATTAAGTTTAATTACCATGCGTTGAGTTTTCTAATCAGCCTTTTACGTAGCAAAAGTTTCAATCCAGCCGTTATTAATCTGGTGCTGATCTTTTTCAGCCTAACGAGAAAAGGTGAGACTAGTCCTAAGAATTGCATGTACTTATATTAAGATTAAGTTGACAACAGTATCTAGTATCTAGTAATGATGCTTTGTAAGGCCAAGTGAAACTGTATCAGAATCGCGATCCTTAAAATGGATCTTATATGTGATGAAGTCCAACTTATTAGACAAATGAACATAAACTTTGTATCCATTTAAAACATAGCAAAGATAAATGAATTTTAGAACATAAATCACGTATATTGCGATGAGTATTCAGCTAAATCCACAGAATTATAAACTCGATCAGCAACACCAAATCACATCGTTGAATTCACCACAATTTTATGAAATTATGAGGGCCAACATTGTTCAAAAACCGAAATTTGACAAAGATACCTTTACGCTCTCTTCATGTTATAATAGCCAAGATGGAATCCTTATCGTTCATTCGTTCATAGTGATGTGAAATGATTTCAGCAAGGCATTCAATATTTCCGATCAAGAATTAAGTTGATAAGAATCATAGTGTGACGTGTACCACTGTACTGTGAGGCTGAATATATATGATTCATTCAAACGGATGAATATGTGTCAACTAAACACGTGGCACGCCATCATTGGGTAATTCCAATATTCCGAGACGCTACGTGATGGCTTAGTTTCAAGATGGCACCAAATAATATCGTGTCACATTATAGTCCTAAAATATGTTACTTTTCTCAAACCATTAATATATGCAGCATGTACGAGATCCTAAGAATTGGCGGAGCCAAATAACCCTAAAAAACCAACAACATCGATTGTTTAGAGTGTGTTGCAAGTATAGAGGACAAAATTCCGACCGACAATGAACTCTTTCCATTCAAATTAAAGTTACAACAAATAATACATAAATCAAATACTTGTTCAGCATCAAACTCCAAATGTTTTAAGAGAAATCATACAAACATGAAAATTTATTTTCAACATATGAATGGAGCATTCACGTAACCATCGCTGCAATACAACCCCGGTCGTTGAGGGTATCCCTGTTTTTCAAGATACTTCCTGGACTTTAAAACCAATTCTTTGTAACTGATCTTACCTTTCGTCTCAGCAAGTATGATCTGTATGGAATTGGTGAATGCTCCATAGGCCTTCTCTTTGGAGCCTACATCTGCAGAAAGTTGATTAGTTTGGCACCCACTAAGCAGAATACCCTTGTTTCCAAGTCCGCCATTAATTGCCCCTGCATAGACCTCTTTCTTACTCCTGACTTGTGTCTCCATCGCGGGTTTCAAATAGTCTTCATCATTCAGCTTCTCCGTTAGAAATTTTTTTACTTGTTTTCCAACTTGCCCCAACATCAATCCCTCACCAATACTCTCCTGCATATTGCTTAGTATCACCTTCATGAACTTCTTCACCTTTGGGGATGCATCTTCTCCAAACAAATCGAAAAGGGTCGTCCTGATATTCCCCTCTTTGATATCATCTCTTCCTGTAGCCTGCTTCAACATATTAATCGAAGTCTGCAGTGGCAGAAATCTGTTTCTACCACTGACTCTGTTTTCACCACCTTCTTGTTCAATCTTGTTAGTCTTGGTTGATGTTTCTTCTTTTGCTGCAGCTTCACTTGTTGTACCTTTGGAACTAAAAAGTCCAAAAGGGCATTTAAACTTTTTATTGGGCATCTTTTTAAAGCTCTCTCCTATTTGCTCCTTGGCTGAGTCGATGAGACCACCACTATGACAAGAGTCGGAGACAAATGTAAAGGAACATCCCTTGGGCACATGACCCACAATTTCTTTGATATCATCATCTGAGAAAATAACCAACCCACCACACATACACAAATAATTAGATACACATGAAATGAAGAAGCCATGATGACTAGTAGTAACCATGAAAAGAATAAATCTTAAATGGATCGATTAGTAGTATAACTTTGGGGTTTTTGGATTTAATTTAAGGGTGAAGAAATCTAAAATAATTCGACTAGTGTAAGTTTTTATTATAGAAAAACTGATGCATTTCTTTGTATTTGGTTCAGTTTATATCAATTGGTTTCGAATTAAATTGTCAGGAAAAAAACGAAAGAAATAACATTGGTTTTGAATTTTCACAAGATAAATAAAATAAAGCAAAAGGAAAAGGAATAATAGTTACCGGTGATGTAGTTGTTATCGGAGGGAACAATACACTCATCAAAGCCAGTATCATCATCTTCTCCGGTCTCCGGTGGCAACCGAGTCCCGTGTCCACTGTAATGAACAAAGAGAACATCACCTGATTTTGCCGACCCAACAAGATCCCAAAACGCCTGTCGAATGTTCTTGCCGGTGGGTTGGGTTTTGGATTTGTCGGTATCAATCAGCTCAACGATGTTCTCCTCCGAGAACCCGTACAGTTCGACGAGTGATTTGTGCATCCGTTTGACGTCATTGATGCAGCCCGACAGCTCTGCTTCGGTTCCAGGATAGTTGATCCCTATCAATACAGCTTTCTTCACCATTAATTCTGATAAATTACTTTAAAACTTCTTATTTCTTTTGTGATAATTATTGTATGATGTTCAAAGATGGTTTGTCCTTCATGCTTTTATAACCACGTTTATTGTTAAACTAATGATTGAATTTGATTCTTAAATTATTCTTTTTAGCATTATTAGGTGTTGTTATTGGACATTTTAATTAGCATTTTCCAATCTATAATGTATGGTAGCCGCGTTGTAGTATTAATTCTTTTCTTAACAGAAAACATGTGGGCGATTAATCGATTTATTATAAAAAAAAGTTTCATTCAAATGATAGGGGAAGCTTCAGAGTTCAAGACCTTTGAGGAGCAATCATGCGACCCCCGGCTTGGCCATCCATCTTACAAAGTTCAGTCTTTGGAACTACGAATGAAGCTCGATTAGCTACAGTTGAAAGTTTGTGCATGAAGAAAGGGAGAAAACAGAGGAACTCACACACAAAAGTGGTTAAAAAAATCGCCGTCTGTGGGGATCGAACCCACGGCCACGGGATTAAAAGTCACGCGCTCTACCACTGAGCTAAGACGGCTGAACGATCAGTGACTCATAATTAATTAAACGAACTTAACGTGCAAAGGTATCGCTTAAGCCCACCAAGAGGCCTAGTATTAATATGGCCCAACTATTAACAAACACCGCTAAATCAAGTTCGGCCCAAAAACTAAGCGACGCCGTTTATATAACTCGACGTATACACACGCCTGAGGTTTTCTCGAACATTGCATCATTTTTCGCCTTCCCGAAGCGATTTTTCATCTTCCCCGTTGGCTTCTCTCTAAAAGTTGCCGGGGAGAAATAAAAAAAAGAGTGTTCAAAGTTTCCATCTCCAATTCTTCGTAGAGATCCAACGTTAGGTATCTATATCCACGGTTGTTTCTAGAAATTAGGGCACGAAAAGATGCCCTTGTTTATGCCAGACGAGGAGCTTGCGCGGCTCTCTAGCGACGCCGCGTCGGTGGTTGCCGAGAGAGCCGACGAGTACATCAGGAAGTTGTATGCCGAGTTGGATAGTGTACGTGCCAAGGCCGATGCTGCTTCCATCACGGCTGAGCAGACTTGTTCGCTTGTCGAGCAGAAGTACCTCTCGCTCTCTCAGGATTTCGCGTCGCTTGAATCTCAGAATGCTCAGCTTCAGTCTGATTTCGATAATCGACTCGCTGAACTTGCAGAGTCTCAGGCGCAGAAGCACCAGCTTCATTTGCAATCGGTACGTTCATTTTGCCTTTTGTTTTGGTTTTGTTTTGAGTGTGTTTTTTGGGGTTTGACGGGGGTGAAGTACTGGTTTGATGTAGATTGAGAAGGATGGGGAGATTGAGAGGATGACGACGGAGATGTCGGAGCTACATAAGTCCAAGAGGCAACTGATGGAGTTGCTGGAGCAGAAAGATGCCGAGATTAGCGAGAAGAATTCGAATATAAAGAGCTACTTGGAGAAAATTGTGAGCGAAGCTGCTGCTTTTTTTCCCTTTTTAGTGAAAATGGAATTTTGTTAACCCTAATTAATTGCTTATTCTATTTATATCAGGTTAAGCTGACTGACGCCAGTTCGGAAAAGGAATCTAGGTATGCTGAAGCAGGCGCGGACTTAGCACGTTCTCAAGCTATGTGCAGTCGTTTATCTCAGGAGAAAGAACTCATGGAAAGGCACACCAAATGGCTTGATGAGGAGTTAACTGCCAAAGTCGATAGTTATGCTGAACTCCGTAGGAGGCATTCTGATCTTGAGGCTGAAATGTCAGCCAAGCTTGTGGATGTAAGAGCTTCTTTCCAATGCTCTTCTCCTTTTATGTTTTCCTTTTCTTTAATTCATTTTATTTACTTTAGTGTCGTTGTCATTTCCTATCAGGTTGAGAAAAATTATAATGAGTGCTCCAGTTCATTAAATTGGCACAAGGAAAGATTGAGAGAGCTCGAAGCAAACATTTCTTCATTACAACAGGTATGCAATGGCGTAAACCACTTGTTACCTTATCACTTTGTGCTTTATGACATTGACTTGTTTTTCTTCGTGTTCAAAGGAGCTCAGCTCGTGCAAAGATGCTGCAACGACCACTGAAGAGCAATACAGTGCTGAACTTTCCACTGTGAGTTTTCAAATTCATATGTTTTCAAACCTTGAAGGAGAGCTAAGTTTATAGATCTTGTTCAGGCATTTCATGTTATTTTGAAAAAATGAATATCTCTAGTTGTTGTTTAGTGCAATCTAATCCATTACTTGGCTGTTGACATAGGCGAACAAGCTTGTTGAGCTGTACAAGGAAAGTTCGGAGGAATGGTCTAGAAAGGCTGGTGAACTCGAGGGTGTCATTAAGGCCTTAGAGGTAAGTTTACTGTAACAATTCAGAGGGAATTGATTTTATCTTTTGTGTCTGTATGTTCGCCTGTTGAGTTCAAATTATGACTAATCAGGCACGCTTGACCCAAGTCGAGAGTGGGTACAAAGAGAGGCTTGAGAAAGAAGTGTCTACAAACCAGCAGTTAGAGAAGGTACTATGAGACCCTTTTATCGATTATTTATAACATCTGTTGCCTGGCTCTGGTAACTAGTTAGGGGGCATCCTTTTCAACTTATATTGCGGGTGTTGCATGTAGGAAAATTGCTGTTATGGTATTGCTTAGCTAACTTTATAATGAGATATGATACCTTGAATCTAATAAATTAGTTCTTCCCGTCTTCAAATAATAGTAGTAGTTTAATTTCCTATAATAATATCAGTATTTTTTTTTTGAGAAGTTCGTCCTTCAATATTTGATAAGTCGGAACTGGTTTCGTTGAATCTACGAGTTCTATTCTATAAAGTGGTATACCTTTTGGTTCAACGAGTTCTTTGCTTTTGTGCATTTTTTAATTTGTTTTCTAGACAGATAATTACTTTTTGTAATCTTCAATTTCAGGAGAATGAAGACCTTAAAAACAAACTTGAGAAGTGTGAAGCAGAAATTGAGAAAACTAGGAAAACAAACGAGCTGAATCTTATACCTTTCAGCAGTTTCACAAGGTATGATTCACCTTTCTGAGAACAAGAAATCGTTCATTTTTGACAAACCTTTGTACAGCCACGCTAAGGTATGGTATACATGTTTTTTTTTTTATTCCTGCCACACTTATTTGCTTATTAAATAGAGCCAAAAACAAGTAAACTTAGGGATTAGTGTTCTTGGTTACTTCAAGAGACGCACTTTCTATACGGATTCTATAGATCTCACCTACGATCCTCTAGTACCAACGCGTTCGTCTTTTTACCAGAATATTAGGGCCACAAGTTTTTTTAATTCCTAGCCGTTGCTAGAAATTTTTTATTAGCCGTTGCTAGAAATTCCCAGTGAAGTGAATTTGTTAAGAGTGTTTGATCCATGGAAGTAGGTTATAGTGGTATTAAGGTATGGTTTTTGATTGTCATAGTGTTCATTTAACGGTCAAATTTTCACATGTTTCTCATAAAATTACTTTTTTTCCAGAGGGGCTGACGATTCGGGGACCAGCAACAAGATAGTGGAAAGCCATGAAATAATTTCTAAGGTTCCTGCTGGTGTGTCAGGAACGGCGCTGGCAGCTTCACTCTTACGTGATGGATGGAGTGTGAGTTTCAGTCTTACTATATTAGTCCAGTTCATCAGCTTCTCAACTCTATTGGTGGTGTTTATATCGCTTTTTCTTGTTTGTGTAGCTGGCCAAAATTTATGAGAAATATCAAGAGGCTGTTGATGCAATGAGACATGAGCAGTTAGGACGAAAGGAAGCTGAGTTGATACTCCAACGGGTATAAACTACTTGACCTTTTAAGTTTAGCTGTTTAATCTTATCTACTTTTGTTTTGTCTCTCTTTTTTTTGTTATGTCCCTACTACTTTTTCCAACTGCAGTTTATGTTTCTTTTTTTTGACCTGTAAAATTATGCAAGACTCTTGGGCTTGATGGGTCAATACCTGATGGAAACATTAAAGGTTTCCTTCTCATTAGAGCTATGTGTCTGGATTTGATCTTTTAACTAGAATGTTGGCCTTGAATCTTACTTTTTAGGTTTTATCCGAAATAGAAGAGAAAGCGGAGTTCATCCAAGAGGAAAGAGGTATGATTCAATTCTGTTCTCCCGAAAGATTTTTTTCATCTGTGCAGAAAATTTATTTTTATATCCTGTTGGAGACATCATGCTCGAACCTTATTTGGTGCAATCTGTTTTCTGTTTCCAGGTGAGCATGAGCGTTTGGTTGAAGCTTATTCACTAGTCAGTCAAAAACTTCAGGATTCTGTATCTGAACAATCAAATATGGAGAAGTTCATCATGGAGATAAAGGTACTTGGTCGTATCATAGTGGCTGTTTAAGATGCATATTTGTGTCGTTCTTATACATTTATTTTATTGATAGGCTGACTTGAGGAGACGGGAACGTGAAAATATTCTCTTTCAGAAAGATATATCTGACCTACAGAAGCAGGTAATTTGATAATCTATTCTCCTTTGTTCACCATGCTGTGATTTTATCTGCATGTTTGTTGTGGTCTTCAGTTTCTCGACTTAGATGGTTTGCAATGCTAATAGGTCAACTTTTAGCTCACAGACATATGCCTAGCTGGTTGCTTAATCAATTGCTCCTCTGTGTGTGTATACATGATTTAGGTAACGATACTACTGAAGGAGTGTCGTGATGTCCAACTTCGCTGTGGAGCTGCCAGGGATGATGAAGAAGATGATACTCAGCTTTCTGATGTTGAGATGGATATGGAATCTGAAGCTGATAAAATCATTTCTGAGCATCTTGTAAGTTTGTTTCTTTTTCTTGATGAAGTCTGTCATGTTTTGTGTTATATTTTACTAGTTTAATAAATTTTGGGCGCTAATGCTTCTCCTCTTGTTGGGATGAATTTCAGTTAAAGTTTAAAGATATAAATGGACTGGTTGAACAGAATGTTAAGCTCAGGAATCTTGTTCGTAGTCTCTCAGAGCAGATTGAAAGTAGAGAAATGGAGCTAAAGGTATGACGGTTCTTTTCCCAGTTTTTTTCTTCGGTGGAGTGAAGTTTCTAAAAGAAGTTTTGGAATCTCAGGAAAAGTTTGAGACAGACCTCAAGGAAAAGACTGATGAAGCTTCTTCCAAAGTAGCCATTGTGCTACAAAGAGCTGAAGAGCAGGGGCAAATGATTCAGTCGCTGCACACATCTGTAAGTGTTTCCACCCTTCGTTTCTCTTCTGCGTTGCAACGCTAGTTTAAACGATCTTGGATTTCAATTCAATGATTTTTCTTGTAAATTTTGTTCTTTTCAGGTTGCAATGTATAAACGACTATATGAAGAGGAACAGAAACGTCATTCATCTAATTCTCGTTCTTCAGATTTGCCTCCAGGTTCGAGCTCTAGATAGTGACTATGTGTTCCTTCATACCCACCCTCAATTATTGACTTCATTGTCTAAGTTTAATTAAATGAGGTTTTAGTTTATCTTTGAATTATAATCCGTACCAAAATTATATACCAAATGGTTTAGTAGGGAGGCAAGAAATATTGTTATACTCGGTGCAAATCTAATTTTAAAAATTAGGTTAGGAAGCATCTGGATTTGAATAATAGCGAGTTTTTAAGGTTGGGAAGCATCTGGATTTTTGAGTTCGCTCACTATGCTTTACCTATTTTCATATATCGTAATTATCACCACTGAAAATTAATGCTGTATCTATACAAACAAATTTCAATTGAATTCTGGCTTTTAAGCATAAATAGCTTTCCTGAAGATCTCATCTTGTTTCCTGAAAAGTAAAGAAGCTTCGCAGGCTGTTGCTTGCTTTGCATATAAATTGGAATACACAGTTCAGTGGTATAAGCTTTAAAATGGCTTGACTGAGATGCATTTTGTTTGCTGTAGTGCCCGGAAGGAATAACTTTTTACATCTGCTTGAGGATTCACAGGTATGACAGATTGCTAAATCTTTCCTAACTCTTCTTTCTTATCCTCTCTTTTGGCGCATCAATGTAGTTGTTTGCAACTCACTTGTTGACTGGATTGCTTGCTCCAGGAAGCTACTAAAAGAGCCCAAGAAAAAACTTTTGAACGCGTCCGAAGTCTGGAAGACGACTTAGCGAAGGCTAGGAGTGAGATAATTGCGATACGGTCTGAACGGGATAAGTTGGCCATGGAGGCAAATTTTGCTAGGGAAAAACTAGAAGGCATAATGAAAGAATCTGAACGCAAGGTGATCTTTCATCTTTGTCATAAATTCAAATCATCAATTGCTTGTGTTGAATTGTGCTTTCTTCAAAGTTTTATTCATCTTATGTCTTATATCAGAGAGAAGAAATGAACAGTGTTTTGGCAAGAAACATAGAGTTCTCGCAGCTTATCATTGACCACCAACGGAAATTACGTGAGAGTTCCGAGTCTCTGCATGCAGCGGAAGAGATTTCTAGAAAATTATCTATGGAGG
The DNA here is from genome assembly GCA_900406495.1 of Sisymbrium altissimum. Lineage (NCBI taxonomy): Eukaryota > Viridiplantae > Streptophyta > Magnoliopsida > Brassicales > Brassicaceae > Sisymbrium > Sisymbrium altissimum. The sequence goes on along the minus strand of OVBI01000040.1, from coordinate 189,980 downwards.
TAGTAGATCAATCACACACTTCAATCATATGATTTTTTTGTGCTTTAATAACCAGTCATCTGTGTTATAGGTCTCGGTTCTAAAACAAGAAAAAGAGGTGTTATTTAATGCTGAAAAAAGAGCTTCTGACGAAGTTTCTGCTCTATCTCAGAGAGTTTATCGTCTTCAGGTTGGAAACATGAGAGCAGTGCAAATTCTACCTTAAGTTGTATATACTCGTTTTCTTTTGGCTAACCTGATTTTCTGCAGGCTACCTTGGATACTATACAGAGTACAGAGGAAGTTCGTGAGGTAACGAAACCACCTTTGATTTTAATTTACTAATACCTTATGGGGAGGTAATACTCATTAAATTTGATATCTTTACCAAAAATTTCAGGAAGCAAGAGCTGCCGAGAGAAGGAAACAAGAGGAGCATATCAAGCAACTTGAGGTCTGTAGCATATTTGATAATTCTTTGTTGGCGCATTCCGTAACTTTTTATGTGAAAAATGAAAATTTACTGATTTTTCGGAGGGTGTTTTCTCAGAAAGATTGGGCTGAAGCTAAAAAGGAATTGCAAGAAGAAAGGATCAATTCGCGAAATAGCACTTCGGACCGCAATCAAACTTTGAACAATGCTGTTATGCAGGTCGAAGAAATGGGGAAAGAATTGGCCAATGCCTTGAAGGCTGTCTCGGCAGCAGAGTCCAGAGCTTCTGTGGCTGAGGTACTGTTTGAAGTCTATTTTACGTTCCTTAATTTATAACTCAAGTCTCATGAACACATGGACCAATCTCATAATGCATCGAGGTGTTGCACATCACATACGACAGCGTTTACATATGGCCAGCTCCTAGGTTGCATACTGTAGCTTATCTAGGTCGACCTTTCCTGATTGCCTTTATCTGGTGGCTACTTTTGTGAAGCGAGTCTTTGCATGTGATTTGGTTTATGCGAACTGGTTTTCTAGTTCTGGATATGTCTAATATCCACAAGATTACTATATTGTCAATCCACTAGATTCTTTATGTGTCAGCAATCCATACTTGAATTGGCATGATCATTTTTGACTGACTACTGTCGTTGATTATTTCTTTAATGTGTAAAATTAGGCTAGACTTTCTGATTTGGAGAAGAAGATAAGATCTTCAGATCCTAAGGTAAATATTTTAATTTTCCTTATGATTGAATTGTGGGGGTTTCTTCAAACGGCAGAGTCCTGGTTTTTAATGATTTTCCTTTTTACACTTTTAGGGTCTTGATATGGACAGTGGTGGAGTCGTCTCTCTTTCTGATAATGAGGTCAGTGAAGTCCTTCAGCAATATTCATGAGTATTTAAATTCCGTAATTTACAGTATTGTTCAAATTTCTTGGTTGCAATATTTTCTGTAAACGATGTTGATTTTTTCGACGAGAAGGGGAAAATTTTCTTGAAGCTGTACACGTGTGTCAGCCAGGAGTTAGGATCTGCATTATGCTTTAACCAGCTGGTTGAATTATGTCTTGCAGATTTGAGATTTTCGCTTAAGCAATTTTATTGAGTTTACCTTTTACTTGTTGCTATATAGCAATTGAATAGCTGGTGGCTGTAAGGCTGTCTGTTAATCTCCTTTGGATGTGGTTGTTATTTACTCTAGATGTCCGAACTGCGTACCGCAAAGGAAGAGACGGAAAAGTTAAGGGGAGAAGTAGAATCTAGCAAAAGCCACATGCTTCAGGTAATTGCTGAATTGGTTACTGAATTGGCTTAGTTTGTTTTGATTTTCATCACCACTAGGAACTGACCTTGTGGACCATCTTGCAGTACAAGAGTATAGCTCAGGTGAATGAAACTGCATTAAAGCAGATGGAATCTGCCCATGAGAACTTCAGACTCGAGGTATTGGTGATTGTCCCGAAACAATGATCTCATCTGGCTATACATCGTTTTCCCTTATGATAGGAGTGGGTTTGTTATTGGTTTAATTTTAAACCTGATGACTCTTTATAGGCTGAAAAGAGACAAAAATCGTTGGAAGCAGAGCTTGTTTCTCTCAGGGAAAGGGTGTCAGAACTTGAAAACGACTGTATACAGAAATCCGAGCAAATAGCCAATGCTGCTGCAGGAAAAGAAGATGCTCTTGTATCAGCATCAGCTCAAATTGCAAGTCTGAGAGAAGAAAGCTTAGTTAAAAGGTTCATGCTCTATTATGTGGCGAATGTATCTTTTGACCCACACGCATACACATGTTCGTCTTTAAATTAACATCATAGAATTGATTGCAGTTCCCAAATCGATGCAATGAATATCCAAATGTCCACTTTGAAAAATGACCTGGAGAAGGAACATGAGAAATGGCGTCTTGCTCAGAGAAATTATGAAAGACAGGTTTGTGAAGGCTCTCTATTTTAAGAAACATGGTGACTATCATGCATATTCACGTTGCTGGCTGTAACGTTGATTTCCATTGGATAATTCTAGAAATTGAAATAAATCATCACCCATCCTTTTGTTCCCTTTCATGAAACAGTGGTTTCTGAAAACTCCTCTATTTAATTGCACCTATGTCTTATAACACTTTATTACCCATCCTGTTACTCCATTTCATGAAACAGTGGTTTCTGGAAACTCTATTTTATTGCACCTCTGTCTTATAACACTTCAGATATATTCCTGAAATGCTTGTTAGGTTACTCCCATATTTTGATACTGTTCTTCGTTCCGCAGACATTGTAATCTATCTTTTTATTTCTCTACTTTTTGAAACGCAGGTTATTCTGCAGTCTGAAACTATTCAAGAGCTGACGAAAACATCACAGGCTTTGGCTTCCCTTCAAGAGCAGGCATCTGAACTACGTAAATTGGCTGATGCAAGGGGAATGGAAATTGTAACTTCTACTCATTTAAAACGTCAATTTTATTTTTAAAAATTTCTAGAGTGATCATTGAGAAACATAAAACTTAAGTGCTGATTCCTGACACAAATCAATTTTCTTTATGTTTTTCTCAGTCTGAGCTTAACTCCAAGTGGAGTGAAGAGAAATGTATGCTAGAGCAGCAAAAGAACCTAGCGGAGAAGAAGTATCATGAACTCAATGAACAGGTGGCCACTGCTCTCTGATATTTACTTTTTGGCAATCTTATTGTTTTCCATGCCTATGACATCAGCAATACAAATATGGCACCTCGTCGATTACTAATTTGATGCTATTTAGTGTGTCCTATTCCTATCATATATGATGATGATTGTGTAGAGTTTTATTTGATGACCTTGTTACGAATTTTCCACTCATCTTAATTTCTCTCTGCATCAGAACAAATTACTTCATAGCCGACTTGAGGCTATGCATCTTCACTCGGCTGAGAAAGATAGCCGTTCTGGAAAACTATCATCTGGAATCGTCGACTCCGATCAACTTGGAGATTCTGGTTTGCAAAGTGTAGTTAATTATTTGCGCAGAACAAAGGAAATAGTAAGAGAAGTTCCATATTTAGGATTGCTTTCTTTTTCTTTCTGCCTTGTCTGCGTATTGTGTGGTTATCTAAGTTTGTGCATCTTTTTGACAGGCTGAAACAGAGATATCACTTATGAGACAGGAAAAATTACGGTTGCAATCGCAAGTAAGTTTTTGTCTTTCATCGTTATCAATTTTGCTACCGCATATCTTTTTAAGCAAATATCCCTTCTCAATACACGCACACATGCAAAGAGAAAACTCCTATATAATTTTTAGAGTATTGGCTACGTTATGAATTTTCTTGCAACATTGTTATTGTCTAGCTTGAGAGTGCCGTGAAGATGGCAGAATCTGCCCGGGGTTCACTTAATGCTGAGCGTGCCAGTACAAGGGCCTCATTATTGACTGAGGATGAAATCAAATCTCTTCAGCTCCAGGTAAAGTTGAATGACTCGATGACTAATAATCTTGCTACTTTAGTTCCTTAATTCAAGAATTTCTACTTGGAGTTTGTCTTTTCGATTCGCTAGCCAAGGTTGGACTGAAACTATATACTTTTAGCTGACTTCTAATTTCTCCTTGCAGGTCAGTGAAATGAACTTGCTCCGGGAAAGCAACATGCAACTCAGGGAAGAAAACAAACACAATTTTGAAGAGTGCCAGGTTCGTAGTGGAACTTTCAGGAAAATTTCTTCTGCTTTATATCGCTCAAGTGACTAAACTCCCTTGCGCCACCTGATTCTATCACCTGGCTAAACTTGTTTGAAACTTCAGAGATTGCGTGAGGTAGCTCAAAAGGCTAGGACGGATTCCGAAAACTCAGAAAATCTATTGAAGCAAAAGCAAACCGAGTTAGACTTGTGTATGAAAGAGATGGAAAGGCTAAGGAAGGAGACAGATATTCAAAAAAGGAGGGTTGATGAGGTAAGCCATATCAAACTTCCCGCGCTATATATTTATTTACGCATACTTACAACTGCTTTTCGTTTTTGTGAAGTTGCGGGAGACGTATAAAAGCATTGATGTTGCTGACTACAATCGCCTCAAAGATGAAGTGCGGCAACTCGAGGTATGCCTTTAAAGATAATGTTACGTTGTTGAAATTTCTTTGGTAGTCATGTTTTTTCATAGGTGTGCACGGTGTGGATGTCCCTATAAGTTCGTTAGATATGTTGCTCTGCAGTAAGTTACAATGTCAATTCATGAAATGATTCCATTGTCTGCTGAAGGTCGTTAGTAAGATACTGAATATCTAGACGGTACTTATCATCGTACTTTCTGGTCAATGAAACTGTCTACGAGGCCTCTTTCTCTCCTTTTCTTTCTTACCTTTGACGCAGATTTACACAATGGCATTTCGATCATCAAACGCGTATCAAATTCTACTGTAGAATAACTGTCTTTATAACTGGTGAACTATCTGTTGTTAGTGTCCGAATGACACTGTTGCTATAAACTGTGTTGATATGACTTTTAGGAGAAACTGAAAGCGAAACATGCTCATAACGAAGAATTCAAGAAGCTTGTGTTAGAGAAGGAGAATAAGATATCGCTACTAGAGAAGGATCTAACAAACTGCAGAAACGAACTGAGTGAGAGGGAGAAGAGGTTAGACGCTGCTCAGCAAGCACAGGTAGAATGAGAACGACCTCTCTTGAGGGAAACTTAGCTGTTGCATGTAGAAGAAGAACTACCACATGTAGATCTGCTAACCCTATCTCTGTACTTTTTTCCAGGCGACTATGCAGTCCGAGACTGAGAAACTGAAAGCAGAGATCTCTAAGCTGAAAGGAGATTGTGATAGGATCAGGAAAGCTTATTCTAACATGAAGAAAAAGCTCGAAAAAGAAAGGGACGATTTGAACAGAGATAATCAGTCACTCTCTAAACAGTTAGAGGAAGCCAAAGAGGGTATTATTATTATTTTTTTAAATCATAAATATTTGGGCAAGTTTCTATTGGTATCTGCTCACGTTTTCTATTGGTCTGCCAAAAGCTGGAAAGAGAACAACAACTGATGCTACGGTGGAGCAGGCCGTTAAGGAGAGGGATGAAAAAGAAGAAAAAAATCAGGTATTATTAGATAAATCGTATTTAGTTTGTGGCTACCTGATTTATGCTTCAAGTGTTTTGTGTTCTTAAACACACATGAACTTTTGCTGCAGATATTGAAAAAGTATCTTCAGTCATTGAAAGATGACCTGAAGAAGAAGGATGACGAATTAACTAAAGAGAAAACAGAACGCAAGTCTGCTGAAAAGGTATTTGAAGACTCATTGGCCAAAATTAAAAAGGTTCGGTTCTCTTCAGCCTCACTTGTGTGTCTCTTGTCATTCACGTCTCGTGGCATTTTTAGAAACTTAGTTCTTCCAAAGTATCCAATTTGAAAATCCTCTATTTATAGCTGATATGTTCCCTATCTGTTTCTCAGGAGAAAACAAAAGTGGATGAAGAGCTTGCTAAGCTCGAGAGGTATCAAACGGCGTTGGCTCATCTCTCAGAAGAATTGGACAAATTGAAGCAAGCGGATGGAAATCTTCCAGAGGTAACAAGTTTTTATATCTCCCTTGGGTGTATAATATGATTAATATACGTTCTTTCTTTGTATATTTGTGATACATCCATATATATCATATTCACTCATTTTGTTTTTGTTTTTTGTCAATAGGGTACTTCAGCTGTCCAGGTTCTCTCTGGAAGCGTAATGAGTGACCAAGCCGCTGCGTACGTATCAGCTGTTGACTCTTTTGAACGCATGGCTCGTACTATTGTTCTCAATTCTCAATGCAGCTCAAAATCTACTGATATGGTGACTGAAGCATCCTCTGCTACAGTTGAGCCTTCAGCCATTGCTAGAGCTTCTCCTTTAAGAGCTCCGGTGGCAACTGCTACAGTTGAGCCTTCAGCCATTGCCAGAGCTTCTCCTTCAAAAGCTCCGGTGGCAACTACCCAGCAGCCACCCAAAGAGAAGAGATTGGCTTTGCAGAAGCAAAGCGCTGAGCTCCGCAGAACGAGTAGGAAGATTGTTCGTCCCAACCTTGGCATACCAGAGGAACCTCCCCAAGTTGATGTTGAGATGCCAGAAGCTGAGGGAGCTGGTGATGAAGGAAAACAGCCTTCCTCCCATGTTACAGAGAGTCAAGGAACCACAACTGTACCACATGTTCAGACACATGTGCGTAAGCGCCAAGCCGATTCGTTGGCTTCTGAGCCACAGCAAGGGACTCAAGGGGAAACCAGTTCCGAGATTACACAACCTGCGTCGAAGAGGCCAAAAGGATTTGAGTCACAGCCTGAAACTGCCGAAGGTGAAAACCTCTCTAAAGAGCCAGACTTGGATGAGTCCATGGATGCTACTACTGCCGCCGAGGATGACATTGAAGAAACAGAAGCCGAGACTGCAGAGGAGAAAACCGAGGAAATTTTGGAAGCACAACAAGAAAGTGAAGCTGAAGGGCAGGATAAAGCTGATGAACCAGTAGAGGAAAATCCAACTAAGACAGAAACCATCCCTACCGAAGCTGATCTTGATACTCTTGATCAGACCGAACAAGAGAATCAAGATCTTCTGACAGACGTCGATTTTGATAAAGAAGAAGGAGAGCTCGATCTAGATACTTTGGAAGATCTCGAAGAGACTACGGATGTTGCTACACCCACGCAGTCACCTATTAGGATGGAGACAACAATGGAGGAAGCTGAAACAATCATTGAACCACCAGTGGAAGATGTTAAGAACGATGAAGGAGGTGATATAGCTGCTGAAGAAGCCTCTGATAAACCCAACAATGGTAACAATCAACAAGTAGCAGAAACCGATCTCAAGCCAGAGACCACAATAGCTACAACTGCATCTGCCACTCCACCCACTTCCTCTACTCCAGCATCCGCAAGTACGAGCGAAACTCCAGAAACTGAAGAAACGAAGAGAGCAGCGTCGCAGAGTGGAATTATTGATATAGCTAAGAAAGCAAAAGAGCAAGCAGCTCTAAGACTACCCGGAGGTGGAACCCGAACTCCTTCACCAGCCAACCGAGCTCCTTCACCAGTCCCCCCCAGAGGTCGTGGTCGAATTGTAAACATTCGAGGAGGCAATCGACAACTTACTCGTGGTGGCCGAACCCAACGTGGACGTGGACAACCCCCGAGCCAGCCGTGATCTGTTTTGGCCTTTTGGGGTATGTTTCATCATTTTTCCACCTGTTAAGCCTTGCAAGTGTTAGCCAGGCAAGTTCCTTGAAGAGATCGTAGAGAAATGACTAATCATTTTCTACTTTATTTTGATCGTAGAGAACTCAATTCATGTCTAATCCTTTTCTACTTTCCGATTTTCAGATTTCACTATAAAACGAAATTCTATCATTGCCAGTGATTACAAATTACATAACATATCGTAAACAACAAACCCACGAAACCNCCCCAAAACAAAAAAAAAAAAAAAAAAAAAAAGAAAGAAACCCAACATTACACCATACAACAAAACAATAGAACAAGAAGCCACTCACTTGTTATAAAATCAAAGCAATCCGAAACAATCGGACGGTTTATGTTGATCCTTAAAAAAAAACCAAACCAAAAACACTATAGCTTCTTCTAGTTAGTTCACAGTCCCGGTTAAGTCTGTATTTCCCTCTTTGACTGTATTTGATATCTCCATTGTTTGGAAATCAGCAACCAAGTCTTCTTCTTTCTTCTGTAGTAAAAAACATCGAGAGAGAAAAAGGACATATTTTTCGTCAAAATAACATACATAGAACATGAAAGAAGGTGACTACAAGATCTAAAGAGGAGAGAAATGAGGACCTTTGTCTGAGACGGAGGAAACCTTAGCTTCTTCTGCACCATAACCTTCTCTCTGTTTTCATAAAAATCGAAATCATCTAATATAGATGTCTTTGCTGCATAGTTCTTGAAGATGTTCAACACTTCATTCCCTTGTGGCAACCTCACCTATATATGTTTAAAACAGCATGAGAAAGAGTTCTTCTTGTGACAATGATTCACTTTCTTGATCCACAAAAAAAAAACTGTTTTTTTTTACCTCTTGTGTGTCTCTGCTATTTGTTACAGGCTTGTTCTCATTGTTCTCTAATATTATATGCCGTAATTGCGGATTTGGAACATCTTTGATTATGTGCCACTTGACCGGAAAATAGCCAGTCCACTTATCTTGCTGCCAAAAGTCCATGCTTTTCTCATAATCCACTCTCCCAGTCATCTCAGCTACGCCGCAAAATTGGCCACTTGCGTTCACCTGAGTCCAATATAACCGATGAGAGACCACGAAGAGGTGTCGGCCAAAATGAATACCGAAAATTAGATTATGCATTACCGAGAAGAAAAGGAAAACCGGGCACGTTCCACCGTTCTCTGCAATCTTCTTTTGAGATTCTTGATATGCACCGTCTAACTTCTTGTTCCCATTCAGAGTACTGGACCAAACATTGTACTTGATACTCTTGTGAATGTCGTCTTCGCTATAAGATTTTATCACAAAGAATATTGCTTCTTCATACTTGGTCTGAAAGCTATGCAGGTTATATTGATCCCTTTTGATCATAGAACCTACACCGTTGCTTCTTCCATTCCCTTCAACATCCAACAAACAGGACTCACATTCTCCGTCCTCTTGGACCTTTTCACTCGTGCTATTGCCATTTTCTTTGTTTCTCGCTTTCGCCTTCTCTGTTTCATCCCGATTTAAAGCTCCAGACTTTTTCCTTAGCGTCTCCACCGGATATGATATAGCACCTCTTTCTTGATTATGCACTGGGAGTTGAGCATAGCTGTTCTGTAGTGCATATAAAACATCAACCGAAAAACAATGAAAAAGCAGTCAAAATCTTTTCAATAAATGTGAAAGAGAGAAGAAGAAGAAAAAAAAGGAAGAAAGATGTTACTTTTCGGGGTGTTTTAGGCCGATCTCCCATGCCGTGACCCGTGAAAGAAGTCTTGCTCTTTGAGTAATAATTGCTATGGTTATGACTTGAAGAAGATATGTTCTGTTTCAAAGGTTGGTTATTTGAAGCGACACTATACACATACTTGTCGCCAATGGGGTCCCATATATAGGTAGGCGATGAAACATCTCCATAACCATATTGGTTCTGATAATACCCTTGAGCTGCATACATGGGTGAATGAATCGCCTGACTCGAGACACCAACCGGGCTTATAGGCATATAAGTGGGACTAACATCATAAGATTGAAACCCTGGCATCAAGTAGATTAAAGATCCATTTTCCCCTTGCATAACCTTATAATTGAATTTTTAAAAAATGATCAGTTAAAAAGCTCTCGACTCATCGAGTAGTTAATTCTTTATTCACAAGAAAGTTTTGCTTACCGGGTACTGAACTTCTGTTCCATAACCATAGTATCCGTTATCCTTTGCTTCTCCAACTGAACCATCAAGACCTGTAAAGAACACACAGTAGTTCAGAATACGAACATCAAAGAAAATTTTGAATTTATCCTAATTATTATTAGTGTTTAAAAAGAAGCAAAACCTGGATAGTAGAATCCATAGTAGCCTCCATAAGGACAAGGGAGGCCTTGATATGTCTCAAGGGTTTCATAATATGGCTCTGATTGGCGGCTCTTCTAAACCCCAGAAACCAAAAACAACGAGAACACAAGACATATGATGTTAACATTCAAAAAAAATATTCTCGAGAGAATATACAAAATAAAAAATATATGCGTACCATGGAAGTGGTGGAGGCAGAGACCTTAGCAAGAGGATCCACTTTAAGGTTCTTCACCATATCGTCAATGGCTGAAACATATAGCAAACGTTCCCCAAGAGATCAGATTCAGCAATCGACCAAGAAACCAAGCAATATAGAATGATATATATATATATATTTAGTAGACACAAACAATAATAATAATCTTGAATTGTTATCGTAGTGAGGAGACAGGTTTGAAACGTGAACTGATGTCTGAAAAATTTTTAGTCGTACCGATAAAAACTAACAACGAGGCGTGAACGATATCTACATATATATATATATTATTTTTCTTTTTGTAGATAAGACTGTTGAGTCTAATAACAAGAAACAGGGCACTAAAAACATATACGCGCACATATATATATATGTATGTATAAAGAATTCAGATAAAGGTCAAGCGCAAAAGTTAAAGACTCATAAGAACAACACAGCTACACACGTGTGTGTGTGTCTGTGCGAAAGAGAGAGAGAGTACATTTACGAGGATGTTTTGGAACATGATAAGTCTATCAAGAAAGAAGTGGTAGAGACTTATGTGTTTGATTAAAGAAAAACAGAAGAGAAAATAAAAAACTTTTAAACAAAGCAAAATTCAAAACACAGATGAAGAAGGAACCAAAACCGGATTATCTGTTCTACAGAGTCCTTATTTGATTCTTAATTAATAAACAAACAAAAAAAAAAACTGAAGAAAAAAGTCTCCTCATCACAAAGAAGACATCATCAAAAGATATCCTTTTTACCTGAAAACAAAGTACAGATACGGAACAGAGAACAACAGAGAAATGATGAGATATAGAGAGAGAAGAAGAACGGTAATGGCTGATGAAGAAGAAAGAAGAACAGAGAGGTATTTTGCCCTTTTTGTATTTTTTTCTCCTATTTGTTCCCCTTCTTATTTATTTTAGTTGAAAAATATAGAAAAGGATAAATTTTATTTTTAAGAAAAGAGGTTGGGAAGAGGTACAGATGGAGTGTCAAGAATACTCCACGTCATGGAATCATGAGATGAATTAGCAGTGACCGTTGGATTACGCGAATAGACGAAATTAAAACATCTTTTCTTGCCAACTTTTCCATCTGGAATCTATTCTTACACAACTCTCTTCAAAGTGCTTCTTCAAAAAGGTTATTAAAAAAAGAAGGAAAAAAAAAGAATCTTAATTTGGCATTAGCTAACACAATTAATTCTATTATTTTCCATGGGAATATATATTCTATATAAAATATGAAAGCTAGGACCAGTTCTCATGGTCGGGCAAATAATAAAAAGCATAGAATATGGTTTCGACAGAAAAAAAAAAAAAGAATATAATATTAGATAGTTGAAAACAATGGATTTGACCCTGTCTCTCTTTCCATGTATCCTTCAATCCGAGCAATACCACAAATAAGAAAAAACCACAAAAATGCTTCCTTTTTTTTCCATTCAGAAAAATTATTATATTAATGAGTTTTAGCACTTTGTTTGGTATTTATTTCTAAACCATATTTTTCTTAATTGTTCTTATGTAAACAAATTTTAATAAATTCTTGGACGAAAAGAGGTGAACAACTCATATACGCTACAGTTGATTGGATTTACTTTTAAATGTTATTAAAGATTTGAGATTGAGATCTCTTACCATTGATATGGTACCATTATTGCAATCTGAGTTTTTCTTTTAAAATTTTGTATCATTAGGTGTCAAGTGGCCCATTCGTATATATATAATTGTATCCATTCAATCTATCTACGCTTCCCACCAAAATCCAGATCCAATTAATAAATTATCCATTCAAAATTGTTCCATAAAATAGGTGGATATCACAAGTCCATAAGTTTAACTATCCTACAACTACAAGAATGAACTCTAGTAAAATTTAACTTCTCTTTATCAGATTGCGACTAATAATTAAAATTTGCGTCACCTTACATGACTTTTTTTAGAAATGAAGGGGTTTTCTCCATTAGTATTATATCCAAAGTAGATATTGCTTCGGGGTCAAGTATATTTGTCAACATCGCATAAGAAGCCAAATACAGATCAAAAAAAAAAAAAAATTCATATGAAACGATTTAATACAATAATCCAAATCTATGGAGCGCAAGAGAATTACAAGGTGCCACGTTTTGTCTTTGCCGTGGCCTAAACGTGTCAGCTTCACATCTATATGATTTTTTTTCTTTCAGTTTTATTTATTTGTGTGTATTGAATTGATTTTCTGTTATTGTTTGTGATTACGTAAGGTTGTAAGATTGCATAAAGAATAGCCATTTTTTGTAGTCTACAAGTATTTAACCAATGATTATAGATATTAGATGTGATGAAATAATCGTAGTTGATTTTGTTGACTCGATCAATCTAGATTTATATTAAGCTTTTGTTGTTTTTCTTTAAGCTATGTTCTTCATTCTCGACTCTTGAGATGTAAATGAGTAGAGGTAGTACTAGTAACATCATTACGTGGACATGTATAAAAGAGCGCAATCTCAATATAAAAAAGCCATATGGGCTAAGCTTTGTAGTTGGGCTTTACCGAAATAGACACAAATGACTTTCGACCTTAAAGAAGGCTCTAATGGGCCTCACCCATTTAGCTCTCAAATTGTCAGTTCCAAGAAGAAGAACTAGACAAGAACAACAACAAAGTGAGCATACAAAGATAGTGAACAGTGGTGGGGATACAACAGAGTGAGCATACGAAGAGAGTGAGAAGCGCAGGGATTCAAAGCAGCTTATCGAGGGTGGCTTTGAGATGTGGTTGAAGAAGATTTGTGGTAGTACTCATGTGAACCACGTAGGATAGCTTTCCATTAACCAATTCAAACCTCCTGCTTATTTCCTTCACCTGTATGATCGGAGGAGAAAAGGACAAAACCTCAACAACAAACGAACCCAATAATTAAAAGCATGAAGCAGTTGCAGAAGAGGAATTTGGTAATTACAAAATTAACCTTGGATGCGTTTCCCACAAGCTCAGTTTTGAGTGTGATGGATTGCTCATCTACATTGTAAGCACCTTTCTGTGATTCGATTTTAGAATCAAAAAGACATATGTATATATGAGTTGTGTGGATTATGTTTTGGCAAAGAGTTCGTTAATTAATAGATATGTAAAGGGTAATTTAGGAATTAAACCTGGACCTCGACGAGACCTGTGCTCTGAGCTATAACGACTTCGATGGAACCGTCTGGCTTCGGATGAAAGTAACCGCTCTCTGCGTGCATCGGCTCTCCTGATTCCAACTTCCATGTCTTCTGCGTGTAAGCTATCACCGGCTACACAAAGACAACAACAACAACAACAAACAGTTCCAAGAAGAATAAGGCAGTTACCAATTAGGAGGCGAGAACGGATCGTTTACCTTGCCGGAATGTGAGAAACGGAGCTCTTCGCCGTAGCGGAAGGAAGGGATCGTTGGATATTCACCTTCGCCTTGCCCTCTCCACGTTCCCAGTAGATATGACAGCGGCGCGACGAAAGGGTGAACCGGCGGCGATTCCGTCGCCATGTAGGAAGTCCAAAGAGGAGTGTGGATCTTACACGCGTAAAATGAGCGTGTGCGGTTTAGGAAAAGCTTATTCCCAATCTGCTATAGCCAATTTTATAATGGAAAAAAGCTAATCCTTACTATGCAGATTAAGCTAATCAAACTGAATATATGTGAATAAACCATGTATATAAACCTTATATTTATATATAAATGAAGTTTATATATCACCCCATATCAAAATTTTGGGACTTAATTGTACTGCTCGAATACTATTCAACTTAAGTATATCAAACCAAATAATATACTTACTCAAAAGCTAAATTGACCATCTTCTCTATTTCTCATGAATTCCACTAATGAAGAGTAACAAAATCTTAAATCTTTTATTTGATTTTTTTTTTTTTTTTTTGGTTTTAATTTTTTTTTTGTGGTTTTAATCTTTTATTTGATATCTAGCTTAAGATATAAAAATAGAAATATTTCTGTTTTATTTATGATCCAAATAAGATAAAATATACTAATATTTTATTTGATCTCCTGATATTATTAAAATCTCATTAAATTTTTGTTAAACTCTTTAATGTTATACAGATTCGACGTGTTGGCGAAACTTGTATCATTTTGCTATGAAGATTTATGTCGAGTTGTAACAGTTGCTGCTCAGCATTCGCTAGCTCTGTTTCTTGTGCCCTGTTTTTCTCTTTTTACTTTCGAATCTTCTTCAGATTTTTGATTGTCTATACGGTATCATGGTTTTGGATATCCAGATGGGTTTAAACCCAACTTAACATCCCTACTATACCAAATTCGCACGACGAGAAAGCTCTGCTTCTTCTTTGACACCAAACTTCTTCATGATTTTTTATTCAATAACCTGTGAAGCCAAGAACACTTTCTCTTCTTCTTGCAGCAATAATTCCACACTAACTTTGACACATCATCAGCTGTCTTCTCCATACTTGATCCACAAACCCATCAGACGAGCGTAACCTGTAGGACATATCATCCTGAAACACCGCCTCTCGAACTGGACCAGTTTCCATACCATATATGAAAGGTTTTAGCCATTTATATATATACCATGTTGATAAAATTTTGTAAAGTTCAGATTGATAGAAAAAATGAAATAAATGATATAATTGATCATGGTTGGAGAAAAATCTATACCCGAAAGAAAAGAGATAATCAAGGGGAGAACACAATTTTCCTTTGTCTTCAAATTTATTGAAGGGACCTTTTCCTCCCTCCACTTCTCCACTTTCTTTGGAACACAGAAAATACTTTTTCTCCATCCATTTTTTTTCCTCTCTTTTCTTAATTAATCACTGTCTTTTTCCCTAATTTCCACCTTATTTCTTCGTTTCAAGACAATTCTCATGTTCCCCCAAAAAAGAAACATAATCTGAAAACTACTGAATCATTCAGATATAGAAGATTTACTTTTTCCTGTAAAATTTTCTCAAAATCCATGGTTTCCCCAAACGTTAGACATGAAAGGTAAATTGTTGCAATCTTCTGCCTCAGTTCTTTATTTTTTTCTGCCAATACATATACGTACCTACCTCGACGTGCAGACCAATCATCTAGCTAGATTCTATTCAACAAGACATGAGGGAAGGCTTTAATATTCGTGACACCACGTAATGTCCAGATATGCATATGATAAAGGAACACAACCCCAATTGACCATTCTTTAACCAAAAAAATATAAAAGCTTTAATTTTTTTACATTAAAACAGGTTTCTCTGATCTGGAAGACTCGCCGTGCCTTCTCCCTGGCGATGTTATCGAAGCCCGGAAAGAAGCTTGACTCCGCCGAGGTAGGTACACGCAAGGCTGCCCTATGTATAATGATCGTAATATGCATATGTTTACGTATTTGCAACTGAGATGTTTGTTTCTATTTTCTTGTGCAGTCAAGTCATCATGTCTCATCCTTGGGGGCAAAAGAATCAGCTAATCATACGGATTATCCACCGTTAAATATCGTTCATCAATCTCCCCAACCACGCCAAGAGATGCAGAAGCCATTGTTCGATCCCAAGAAGATGGACAATCTTATAAAACCAGAGCCGGCTGGGTTCAGCAATCACCACCGTCCTATCCCCAGTCCGAAAATCCCATCCTCACCTGGTTCCAGCATGACCGAGTCGCAACTGGTCAATACATCAAACTTAAACACCAAACCAAACAACAACAGCAACAGTACCAGCAATAGCAATATGAGCTCAAGAAGCAATAGCATTGAAAGCACTTCCTCTAATCCCTCTAAGCCACACACAGGTGGTGACATAAGGTGGGACGCTGTGAATATGTTGACCTCTAGAGGAGTCCAGCTCGGGATCAGCGATTTCAGGCTTCTGAAACGGCTCGGTTATGGAGACATTGGGAGTGTTTACCTAGTTGAGCTCAGAGGGACCAACAGCTATTTCGCCATGAAAGTGATGGACAGGGCTTCCTTGGCTAGCAGGAACAAGCTGTTGCGAGCTCAAACAGAGAGAGAGATCTTGTCTCAGCTTGATCACCCGTTCTTGCCCACATTATACTCTCACTTCGAGACCGAGAAGTTCTATTGCTTGGTCATGGAGTTCTGCGGCGGCGGGAATCTCTATTCCTTGAGACAGAAGCAACCCAATAAGTGTTTCACCGAAGACGCCGCGAGGTTCTTTGCTTCTGAAGTGCTATTAGCATTGGAGTATTTGCACATGCTCGGAATTGTGTACCGTGACTTGAAGCCGGAGAATGTTCTGGTCAGAGACGACGGACACATAATGCTCTCCGATTTCGATTTATCCCTCCGATGCTCAGTCAGTCCAACTCTAGTCAAATCCTCCTCCGTTCACGCCGGAGGCAGTGGAAGCAGTCGACCTGTCGGGCTCATCGACGAGGAATCAGCGGTCCAAGGTTGTGTCCAGCCATCCACCTTCTTCCCGCGTATCCTGCAGTCCTCTAAGAAGAACCGAAAGGCGAAATCTGATTTCGGGCTTTTCGTCAACGGATCCTTGCCGGAGCTCATGGCAGAGCCAACAAACGTGAAATCCATGTCCTTCGTGGGAACACACGAGTACTTAGCACCAGAGATCATCCGTGGAGAAGGACACGGAAGCGCCGTGGATTGGTGGACCTTCGGAATATTCATCTACGAGCTACTCTACGGCTCCACACCGTTTAAAGGACAAGGAAACCGCGCGACGCTCCACAACGTGATCGGACAAGCGCTGAAATTCCCGGAGCTCCCTCATGTCAGCTCAGCTGCGAGAGATCTCATCAAGGGACTGTTGGTTAAAGAGCCACAAAAACGGATCGCTTATAAACGAGGCGCGACGGAGATCAAGCAGCATCCCTTCTTCGAAGGCGTGAACTGGGCGCTTATACGAAGCGCAATGCCGCCGCACGTACCTGAACCGGTGGATTTCACGTGTTTCGCAAGCAAGGATAAGGAGTCTACGGGTGGCGAGGGCGGGAAGAAGAGCAACAACGGTGCCGGAGGTAGTAACCCTAGTCGCCATGATCCTGATTACATTGACTTCGAATACTTTTAGCAATTGATGATGGTCACTATACTTCTTTCAAACAATTCATACATTTTTTTTGTTCTCTTTACATTTCTAGATATATTTTTTTAAACGAGTTTTTTTTTATTCAACCTTTTTATTATAGAGTTCAATATCAAGTGTATAATTTGAGGGAAATTTCTTTTATAAACATGATTTTAATTTCATTATCTGTAATTTTGTATATACAATCAAATAAAAAAACATTCGTTATATTTTTGAATCGAAAAAGCAAATGAAGTAAATCTCCTTTTTCGCGCTTCAGTCACGTTACTATAACCTCATAATAGTAAGATACTTTTTGTAATTTTATCGACCAGAACGAATCTATCTTCTTTGTTCAATGGCAATCGGTTTCAAAGACGAATTACAATTATTCTATATACACAAACACAACAAGATGTACAGTTTTTCATGCAGCATGCCTGTAAATAAGCTGGTCTATCTTTCATAAATGGATTTATGGCGAATGATAAATATTTACCAAAGAGGCAAAGATTATCCAATTAACCATATTTTAATTCTTTTTTTTTTCCAACACCATATTTTAATTTCAAAAATACAAAACTTTTGGTATCATCACTTTAAAAAAAAAAAATATATAGAATTTTAGATGAATAAGGAAACAATAATATTGCCCAAAAAAAAGAGGAAATAATAATAAGGAAATACTAGGAAATTAGGCAAATGAAACAAACAAAATAATAAGGAAATAGGAAATAGAAAAAAGGAAATAAAAGCTAGATGAATCTGACGGTTCACGTTTACTAAAAAAAGTCATCGAATGACAGCTAGAACGTGGTCAAAGATGACTACCGACTTTAAAGTTTTAATCTTGACCGCTGAAATTAACTCGGTTACATCTTCACCGTCAATTGCTTTCATATCTCATCTATAAATAATGATGTCCTCCACCAACAGAAGTCTTATCTTTTACGCAATATCTTCCTTTACCTACCTTCTCGACGCGTTCTCGCTGGTGATATTCTTCTCAACGCTTCTCTGATCTATTGTTTTCTTCCTTACGGTTTCTTCCTTTCGTTTTGTTTTCTCCGTCGTCTCGCAGGATGTTTCAAAGCGAGTATTGAACAGATCAGCTTTCCTACAGCAGAGTTTCCACTTTTAACGGATGATTTGTTTATTCACTCCTCGTATTGGTATATCTTTAGATTGTTGGAGGATGCTATGGTTGATCGCTGGTGATGGATTTGATTGATCTATGTTCACGCGTTTTCTCTACGTCTTCTCGTTTGTGTTTCTTCCTCTGTACGCATCTTCTGAATTATAACTTGCGTCGGTGACCTTTTTTGTTCCGTGTAATCTACTTGTCGTCTTGCCGTTTTTAGATTGTTGGAGGATGCTTTGCTTTGATCGATGATGGCATGGCTTTGGTTTTCAACCGTTTTCTCCTCTGGCGTTTCTATCCTTCTTTCATAATTTTATTTCCTTATTACACAAGCCGGTTTTTGTTTGCGTCATAAGCGAAACATGTTTCTTGTTTTGATATAGAACATGGAGACTCCAAGAGAGAAAAGCAATCGGAATGGCTCTGATCAATCTTCTTTCCCAGTTTTTAGGTTTCTCTGTTTTCCCGTGCTATACTTTTTTTAGGTTTCCTTCCATGAATTACTCTCTCCTTCGTTATAGGTATATCGAGGATGCGAGCCTGGAAAATTTCTATTACTCTTCTGGCAGTTTCTTTTAACCCTTGTATTTAGGGTTTCTATGTTGCTTGACGTTCGTAGAGCATCGACGAGAAAGAAGCTTTGTGGAAGGGAATTACGGTTTGCGTATACTTTCGAGTTTTGCTTCTACCTTTTTGCCTATGGATTGATTTTGTTGAGTATTGGCTATTTTGGGAGGTATGATGGTGTCTCCTCGGTGTCTTCTTGTGTTTTCCAGATCTGTTTCACCAATCAATTCACTCTGTTCCTCTGCAGTGTACACACATTCAGATGAAATAAGGATTATCATTACAGATGAGTTTGTTCTTATCTTTGCTGTTTTCAAGATGGATTACTTCACTCTGTCTATTAATTGAACGTCTCCAACTCTTTTAAGATGGTTATGTCTGAGGTCCTCTGATGCACAAATCTTTCCTTGTGGCATGTGTCTCAATCTGTTGGTTTTTGAAATCTGTTGGGATTGTAGTGGGGAGCTTATAGATGGTGGACATAACAAAAGAGAAGAGAACCAGGGTGATATCTTCTGCTTGAGATGGTAGCCTCTCTTTCTCTATGAATTCAGTTCATTTGTATAGGAATTTGGATGACGCAAAGTAGAAATTCTGTTTCGATCTATTTGTTTATAGTCCCCTGTTTTCTGAACATCCGAAGTTTGAGGCTTCGACATTGTTGTCAGTTTGTCACTTCAGGGATAAATTTGGAGCTTCCAGTCTTTGATGGCATCAGGTGTTATGAGCTACCTTTTCAGGGTTTGATTCTTAGGTTTTTTTTTGGGCTTTTGGCTGTTGCGTCTCGGTTGATCTGTTTATTGATGTTGATCCCTATAGACTATGGCTGTATTCAAGCGAAGTTATCTCCTAGCTCTTCGATGGTTGTCAATTGATGGTTCTGCATTCTTTCTTTCCTTGTTTTTGATCGTTCTAAATATGCTGCTTGTTACTCTGGGTTCTTGTTGTTGATTTTGTTAGCATGTTTTGGCTGAGTCTATTTCTCCAGTGACGTAAGGTAACATGTTCTTCTGAGTTTTGTTCCTCCTTTTCTATATATAGAAACGTGTTGTTTTGGGACAGTTCTTTTGTAGAGTCTCTGGTGATTAGTTGGGAAGGTGGGATGAAGCTCAGATGCTTTGGCTCTTTATTCTGCTGGTTTACTTCTCTAAAGGTCTCTTGTTGTGTATTTTGAAGATTGTGTCTTTTGTCCTATTGTGTTTCCCAGATTTCTTCATCAATCACTTCACCCATGGTCCTCTTCACTTGAAAGATGATCAAGAGATGGGATTGTTCTTTTTTTTTTTTAATAGTCTAATAGAGAGATTTTTGATTAACTGTCTTCAAGTATTCCATCGACCGTTTCCAGCATCATGCATGAGAAAAAAATCTTTGTTTTAGATTGTACAGTTTTGAAGAGAAAGTAGCATTGCTCATGGAAGGCTGGTTCTCTTATAATCAGGTTTCTGGTTATTTCGCACCTATACATCATATTGCCGACAGATACTTTTGCTAAACGGCTTTTGTGGGGAAGATATGATTTCTCTTCTGTGTTTTATCGTGTGCTTCCAGATTCTCTACCGAGTACACCCATTTAGATGAAGAGTGATTGTTTTATAAATGGGTTTGTTCGTATTCTTTGTCCTTTTTCTGGCTTTATTTTTCTAATGGACTAGTTTTTTTGCGAATGTCTTAAATATTCTACCGGCGCTTTCCAATAGCATGTGGTTCTCATCTTAACGATCTTTCGCCTTATTAAAGTAAGCTCTGGACCACAAGTTTGTAATTCTATAAGAGTTTAGCTTTTACTTCTCTCTTTCTTCCAGATAGGATTTCTATTATGTTCTGTGGCAGGAAAACTCTCAAGACTTTCTCAGATCATCCTCTTGACGGGTCTTTTTTAGTAGTCTGTTAAGTCTGAGGTCCTCTGATCCATATTCCATTTGTCGTTGGTCTTTTCATCTGCAGTATTCTCTGTTAACTCGTTGGTGGTTTCTTCTTTTCTCTGCTTTGGTTCCTTTCTGACTTTATGAAACGCATCTTGTCTATGATTTAATGACTCTCCTTGAGACCGTGACTCTTCTTTGATGAGAATTTAATATCTTTGTATAGGAATCTGGATGGTGAAAAAATGGAAGTTCATATCAACATGTTTATGGTGGAACTCACTAGGGATTAGTTTGGAGAATTCAGGTGTCAGAAATTACTTTTGTCCTTGCCTCTTAGTTTGTGTTTACTTCTGATTGTTATTACTTGCTGGGCAGTCAAGGGAAATAAGCTGCAGGTTACTCACTGGTTTCCTCAAGGAATGATCTTAGTTGACGGTTTTTTCCGTCCTCTTTCCTTCTTTATTTATTTATTTTACTTCTTTTCGGGGTCCATTCGTTGATCTTTTGATTCTTGGCAGCACGTCTTCTGCTTCTTTATTCGTATAGATTTCGAGATCAATATATGGATGGATTTTTGGGTTAGTGTAATTCTCCAGTGAGATAAGGTAACGTTGAAGTTCTCCTGAGTTTTGGTCTTTCTTTTTTTTGTCATGGAAACGTTTTGCTTTGGACGCTCTTCTACAGTGTAGTCTGGTGATTTGTTGGCGTCAAGGGAAGTAAGTTTCAGGGTCTGGGCTCTTCACGGGTTGCTAAAAGGAATAGTCTTCGTTGAAGGTTTTCTCGGCCTCTTCCTTGTTTCTTATTTTACAAGGCTACTTCTGTCTTGGGGGTTATGGGTTGATAATTGATTTTAGTAACACGTCTTTTGCTGCTCACTGAAGGTTAATATGTATATATAGGGTTTGAGGAGCCAATATATGGATTTTAGTTTTTATGCTCCAGTGAGTCGAGGTAACGCTGAAGTTCTTCCTAGCTTTGTTCCTCCTTTTTGTTATGGAAACGTACGTTTTGCTTTGGACGCTCTTCTACAGTGTAGTTTGGTGATTTTGTTGGCTTTAAGGGAAGTAAGCTTCAGGCTCTTAGGCTCTTCACTGGTTGCTACAAGGAATGGTCTTCGTTGAAGGTTTTCTCGGCCTCTTCCTTGTTTCTTATTTTACAAGGCTACTTCTTTCTTGGGGGTTATGGGTTGATAATTGATTTTGGTAACACGTCTTTTGCTGCTCACTGAAGGTTAATATGTATATATAGGGTTTGAGAATCCAATATATGGATTTTAGTTTTTATGCTCCAGTGAGTCGAGATAACGCTGAAGTTCTTCCTAGCTTTGTTCCTCCTTTTTGTTATGGAAACATACGTTTTGCTTTGGACACTCTTGTACAGTGTAGCCCCTGGTGATTTGTTGGCTTTGAGGGAAGTAAGCTATAGGTTCCTCACTGGATTCCCACGTAGTCTCTGGTTAATTAGTTATGTTGGCTGGCCTTCAAGGGAAGTAAGCTTAGCTTCGGGTCTTCACTTGTTTTCCTATCCTCTCTTTCCTTTTTTCTGATTTTATGATTTCTCGGGGTTTATATTGTTGATTTAGGTGACACGTTTCTTTGTTGCTCACGGGGTTAGTATGTGTATCTACTGTATAGATTTCGAGGATCCAATATATATGGATTTTTTGGGTTGGCTCTTGTTCTGAATCGAGAGGCTCTTGTTCTGAATCGAGACAAGGTAATATTGAATGTTCTTCTGAGATTTGTTCTTTACTTTCGGTTATGAAAAACGTATTACGACAAAAGAATAAGGAAATAGGAAATAATAGTTAGATAACGGTTCAAATCTACTAATATAGTCATCGAACGACAGCAAAGATGTTTGACTACAGACTTTAGCGTTTTAATCTTGACCGCTGAAATGAACTTGAGCATATCTTGATCGTCAATTGCTTTCATACCACATCTATAAATAATATGCTCCTCCTCTCCGAATTCTCTCTTACAACATGTTCCTTTTTCTCTCCGTTACATGTCAACGCGTTCTCGCGGGGGGCATTATTTTTGTTTTGTGCCTTACGGTTTCTTCCTTTCGATTTTTCTCCGTCGTCTCGCAGGATGTTTAAAAGCTTTTCTTGAACCGATCATCCTTCCTACGTATCAGGGGTTTTCACTGTTCACGGATTATTTGTTTATTCTTAGCGTTTGGTTTCTAAATTCCATCGGCGGGAAATTTACTTTTTTTGTTTTCGGAATTTTAGATTGTGGAGGTTGCTTTGATCGATCGGTGATGGATTTGTTTGATCTCTGTGACGCGTTTTCTCTCTACATCTTCAGGGGATACTCCTCTGTACGCATCTCTGATTTTTTTCCTCCCTTACGTTTTTTGGTCTCTCCAGATGTTTCGAGTTGGCTTCTAGAATGCACCGGTGGCCTTTTATGTTTCATGTAATCTCCTTCTCGTTTTGTCGTTTTAGATTGTTGGAGGATGCTTGCTTGCTTTAGTTGATCGTTAGAGGGAATGATGGTTTGCGTCTGATTTCGAGTTTTTGTTTGCATCTTTTGGCCTGCGGATTATTTTTGTTGAGTATTGGAAATTGTGGGGAGCTATGATGTGTCCTCTTGTGTTTTCCTCCAGGTTTGTTTCACCAATCGATTCACTCTCTCTGTGCCTATGCGGTGTACACACATTCACATGAAAGGCTCGGCATGAGGTTACTCAGCTTTTAGTTCCTCTTTCCTAGTAGGATGTGTTTCTCCATCTGTTGGTTTTTGAAATTTGTTGGGATTTTAGTGGGGAGCCTAAAACTCTTGTCTTTTTGCTATAGATGGTTGAGATCTCAAAACAGAGAAGCATCAGGCTACTACTTGGACTCTTCATGGTTTTATCTGTTTTGGTGTATTTCTCACGCTGCATATTCAGTTTCTTTGTTCCTAACCACAGATACTTCTCTTTATATGAATTCCTTTCCTTCGCTGTAGGTAAGATGAGGTTGGGAAGGAGAAAAGTTCTATTTTGATTTATTGGCCTCAATGAATGGCATTTCATCTCTTCTTCTCTGTGACCTTTCTTTCCCTGTTTTAATTGATATATTACGTGGAGTGCGATCAATTTTTCTTCGCCTTATTTTCTTTGACCTGATTCGATATGAATTTGGATGATTCAAATTGGAAATTCTGTTTCGACCTGCTTGTTTTATAGTTCCCTGTTATATGTACTTCCCGAGTTTGAAAGCTTCTACATGGTTGTCACATTAAGGCTGAACTTGGAGCTTCCAGTCTTAGATGGAATCAGGTGTCAGGAGCTACTTTTTCCGGGTTTGATTCTTTGCTGTTTTTTTTTGGCTTGGGGTTGTTGCGTCTCTGTTGATCTGTTTATATATGTTAGTCGTTATAGATTACTTCATAAGGTTACTTCTCTCTTCGGGTTTTTGTTGTTAATCTGGAGTCTATTTCTCCAGTGCCGTAAGGTAACATGTTCTTCTGAGTTTTGTTCCTCCTTTTCTATATATAGAAACGTGTTGTTTTGGGACAGTTCTTTTGTAGAGTCTCTGGTGATTAGTTGGCAAGGTGGGATGAAGCTAAGATACTTTGGCTCTTGATTCTACTGCATTACTTCTCTAAAGGTTTCTTCTTGTGCTTTTTTTTCGAGGATTGCGTCTTTTGTCCTTATTGTGTTTCCCAGATTTTCTCCATCAATCACTTCACCCATGTTCCTCTTCGGTGTACATCCATTTAGTTAAAGGATGATCAAAAGACGGGTTTGTTCTTCTTTTTGTCTGTTAGAAAGCTTTTTGATCGAATGTCTTCAAGTATTCCATCGACCGTTTCCAGCATCATGCACAAGAAAAAAATATATGTTTTAGATTGTAGAGCTTTGAAGAGAAAGTAGCATTGCTCAGGGACTGATGGTTCTCTTTCAATCAGGTCTCTGGTTAGTTCGCACCTATACATCGTATCGCCTACAAATACTATTTGCTGAATGGCTTTTGTGGGGAAGATATGATTTCTCTTCTGTGTTTTATTGTGTGTTTCCAGATTCTCTGCGGAGTACAGATGAAAGATGATTGTGTTTATAAATGGGTTTGTTTCTATTCTTTGTCCTTGTCTGGCTTGATTCCAGTAGAGTAATTTTTTGCGAATGTCTTCAACTATTCCACCCGCCTTTTCCAGTAGCATGCGTGTCTCATCATCTTATCGATCTTTCGCCATATTAAAGTAAGCTCTGGACCACAAGTTTGTAATTTCTCTCTTTCTTCCAAATAGGATTTCTGTTATGTTCTGTGGCAGGGAACCTCTCAAGAATTTCTCAGAGATACCCATCAACCTTTTGAAGGGTCTTATTTAGTGGACTGTTAAGTCTGAGCTCCTCGGATGCAGATTCCATTTGTCGTTTGTCCTTTCATCTACGGTTTTGCTCTGTGAACTCTTTTTTGGTGGTTTCTTCTTTTCCCTGGTTTGTTTCCATTCTGACTTTATTAACTGCATCTTGTCTTATATGATTTAAATGCTAAATAATTCCGCTTGAGATGGTGGGTTCTCTTTTTCTTTTTGTGAATTCAATATCTTTGTATAGGAGTTTGGATGGTGAAAAAATGTAAGCTCATATGAAAATGTTTTTGGAACTCACTAGGGATTCATTTGGAGATCGTGTTTGGAGGATTCAGGTGTCAGAAACTACTTTTGTCCTCCGGTATATTTGGTTTGGTGATAGTTGCCTCTTTGTTGGTTTGTGTTAACTTCTTATTGTTATTGCTTGCTGGGCAGTCAAGGAAGTAAGCTGCAGGTTCCTCAAGGAATGGTCTTAGTTGACGGTTTTTTCCGGCCTCTTTCCTTGTTTATTTATTTATTTTACAAGGCTACTTCTTTTCGGGGTTCATCGTTGATATTTTGATTTTTGGTAACACTTCTTCTGCTGTTTTATTCGTTATAGATTTCCAGTATCCAATATATGGATTTTTGGGTTAGTGTAATTCTCCAGTGAGACAAGGTAACGTTGAAGTTCTTCTGAGTTTTGTTCTTTTTTTTTTTGTCGTGGAAACGTTTTGCTTTGGACACTTTTCTACAGTGTGGTCTGGTGAGTTGTTGGCTTTTAAGGGAAGTAAGCTTCAGGTTCTTCACTGGTTGCTACATGGAATTGTCTCCGTTGACGGTTTTCTCGGCCTCTTTCCTTGTTTCTTATTTTACAAGGCTATTTTTTTCAACATGTTTTTGGTGGAATTCACTAGGGATTTATTTGGAGTATCGTGTTTGTAGTATTCAGGTGCTAAAAACTACTTTTGTCCTCGGTATAATTGGCTTGGTGATTGTTGCCTCTGTGGTGGTTTGTGTTTACTTCTGATTGTTATTGTTTGCTGCGCATTCAAGGGAAGTAGGCTTCAGGTTCTTCACTTGCCTCAAGTAGTGGTCTTAGTTGACGGTTTTTCTCGGCCTCTTTCCTTGTTTAATTATTTACAAAGCTACTTCTTTTCGGGGTTCATTCGTTGATATTTGAATTTTGGTAACATGTCTTTTGCTGCTCATAGAAGGAATATTTGGGTAAGTGTATTTCTCCAGTGAGGGAAGGTAACGTTGAAGTTCTTCTGAGTTTTTCTCGTCCTTTTTGTTCTGGAAATATTTTTGCTTTGGACATTCTTCTACAGTGTGTAGCCTGGTGATTTGTTGGCATTAAGGGAAGCAAGCTTCAGGCTCTAGGCTCTTCACTGATGGCAACAAGGAATGGTCTTCGTTGACGGTTTTCTCGGCCTCTTCCTTGTTTCTTATTTTTTACCAGGCTACTTCTTTCTTGGGTGTTATTCGTTGATAGTTGATTTTGGTAACGTCTTTTGCTGCTCACTGAAGGTTAATATATCTGCTCTAGGGTTCGAAGATCCAATATATGGATTTTAGTTTTTTGCTCCAGTGAGTCGAGGTAACGATGAAGTTGAGCCTTGCTCCTCCTTTTTGTTATGGAAACGTACGTTTTGCTTTGGACACTCTTCTACTGTATAGTCTGTGGTGATTTGATGGCCATGATGGTTGAAGCTCAGATACGGTGTCTTTTGATTCTGTATGTTAACTTCTTTGAAGGTGTTTGACCAAGAAGATCGCGTCTTTTGTCCTCCTCTGAAGATTCTCGGTATGCAGTAATATCACGTAGTCAGTCTCATATTTATCATGTAGCATTATCTGTCTTGTATTTGGTTGTGGAAGATTTTCGCTCTGGACATGATGCTTTTGTTGTACACACTGCATGGTTTAAAGGTTCCATCATCTGCCTCGATTTGATTAAATCATACTTGCTGGTCGTGTGGCTTCTTTGGGGGGGCCTGTGGAAGTTTGGGAAGCGTCTTGATTTTGATGATACTACTCCCTACTTGTGAGGTTTCTTTCCCGTAATAGGGCTGATGGGGGGGTATAATGGAATGGAGTCCTCGCTTAGTTTCTTATTTTTGTTTTTCTTTGCAGTATGTATTCGAACTTGTCGATGCTTCTTGCGGAATTTTCTCAGGTTAGTCAGCGAAGAAAGAGAACATGACGTTGTTGCTGGTTTTGAGTTTTGAGGCTGATTTATGTTATTGGATTGTTTTACCTTCGAATGCTAGTTGCTCTCTTCCTTGGACCTTATGGCTAGTAGAGTGCGGGAAGTAATGTTTCCTGATCTTTGACTTGTCACAGTTCTTATTACGTATTCAAGCATAGACGTTGAAGGTTGAAGGTTGAAGGTTTCTTAGGACGTATATAGGAGGCAGAAGCGGGTCCTCTCTTGCTATCTTTTTGTGTGGCCATCATGGATCAATGTACACAAACACAACAAGAAGTGTCCTTTTGAAAATGGTGTGATAGTTTGCAACCTCAGTATATATCTTCCCCCAACTGTAATTGTTACAAATAGAAAGTACAGTTTACAGTACACGATAAGATGTCTTTTAATTACAGTTTACTTTTGGATCAGTCTGGAAATGGAAAATGCGTTAACCCAAGCTAAACGTATCAGATTTGTTACTTTTGACGGAGTAACTAATTAAGCAGTGTCGGCCAAAAATTTAACGACCAGGTCAACTAACTTTCGAGAAGAAAAGAGACCGCGTAGACCCCACACTCACACAAATTTGAATTCACATTTCCTAAGCTGTGACTTAAATCATGAGTCTCATGAGTTTGACTTAAAGCTTAACTTGTCTTCTTGGTATGGCTCTGATTTTACTATTGGGCGTTTTCTCTTTCCTTGTCGTCTGCTTGGGACTACGACGTCTCCTTCACTTCGATGGGAGAAAAGAAGAAACGCAGCTTCTGCATCCTGTCACTTTCAGAGGTGCTTCTTCTTCGGAGGCGGAAGCACCGGCGCAGTCACTCACCTCATCCTCGACCCCGTCCCCGTCCCCGTCCCCGTCCCCGTCCCGGCCGTTGTGGAAGTACGATGTGTTCCTCAGTTTTAGGGGAACAGATGTACGCAAAGGATTCCTCAGCCATCTCTACAAAGCTCTCACCGACAACGGGATCCATACTTTCCGCGACGATACAGAGCTCCAGCGAGGGAATTTCATCAGCCCTGCGCTCTTGGAAGCGATCCAACAGTCGAGATTCGCCGTCGTCGTGCTCTCCGAGAACTACGCCACCTCTCGCTGGTGTCTGCAAGAGCTTGTGCACATCACCAAGTGCGTCGAGAAGAAGCGTCTCGAGTTGATCCCTGTCTTCTTCGGCGTTGACCCTTCACATGTCAAGAAACAATCTGGGAATTTCGCAATGGCCTTTGCTGAACACGACAAGAGGCCTGACACCGAGACTGTGAAATCATGGAGAGAAGCTATGGCCAAAGTTGGATTCATCTCCGGCTGGGATTCCAGAAACTGGTGATCCATTTTCCCTTCTAATGTCCCTCTACGCTACTTTCTTGAGACGCAACAACTTCATTTCTCTTTTGAGACATATGTGATGAGATCTTTTTGTGATGTAGGAACGAGGAGTCGAAGCTTATCGAGGAGCTTGTTCAAGATCTTTCAGACAGATTATTCTCACCGGTGTCTTCTAGTGATACTGGTGAATGGATCGGGATGAGCACACACATGAGAAGTATATATCCTTTGATGAGGAAAGATCCTAATGATGTCCGAATGGTTGGAATCTGGGGCATGGGAGGTATTGGTAAAACCACCATTGCCAAATATGTCTACAAAGGCTTCTTGAGCGGGTTCGACGGTGCTTGCTTACTAGAGAATGTGAAAAGAGACTTTAGACGAAACGGCCCATCACATTTGCGTGAGAAGATTTTGTCGGAAATCTTTCGCAAGAAAGACATGAATACATGGAACAGAGATTCCGATGTGATGAAGCAACGGTTACAGGGCAAAAAGGTTCTTCTCGTCCTCGATGATGTTGATGACATACAACAGCTAGAAGAACTGGCTGGAAGCACTCAGTGGTTTGGACCAGGAAGCAGGATCGTTATAACCACTCGAGACAGGCGTGTTCTTGACCAGCATGATGTGGAACGCATCTATGAAGTAAAGCCTCTGAGGACTACACAAGCACTTCAGCTCTTTAGTAAGCATGCCTTCAAACAGCCTCGTCCGTGTGAAGATTACAGAGAGCTCTCTCTCGATGTTGTGGAGCAGCTTTGTGGTCTTCCACTAGCTCTTCAAGTCGTTGGGGGATCTCTATATCGTCGGGAGCTGGAATTATGGGAAGACAAGCTAGATTTACTGAGAAACAATAGCAACAATTCTTTATTGAAGGCGTTGAGAGTAAGTTATGAGGCATTGGATGAGCTAGAAAAGAAGATCTTTCTTTACATTGCGCTTTGTTTCAATGGGGTAAATATGGAGAGAGTTAGAAAAGTACTAGACCTTTTTTTTGTGTCTTCCAGGCGCAGAGCGTTGCCTACCAGACCGAGCATTGTAGCTCTGATGGAGAAGTGTATGATTAGCTTGTCAAACACAAAACGGTTATGGGTTCATGACTTGCTTCAAGACATGGCCGAGGATATTATATGTGAAGGAAAAGATGAGAAGCCATGGAAACGTTTAATGCTGTGGGATTTTGAGGAGATCAATTACGTTTTCTCCACCAATATGGTAAGCAGAGATTATTTCTTAAGCTCGCTCTTACGTCCCATTCTTGCATTTCGAAATTTGAATGTTTGTTTAATCACGACACTAGGGAGATGAAGCAATTGTTGTGGAAAGCATATTTCTCGACATGTCTGAAGGAAATGAGCTTAATATTGCCCCTGCAATCTTTAAGAAGATGCCAAATCTCAAGCTGCTAAATTTTTACACTAATTCCAGCACTGGAGAGAGCAGAACAAGGATGTTAGATGGTCTTGACTACCTCCCGACACTCCGATATCTTCGCTGGGATGCCTATCATCTGAAATCGTTACCATCTCAGTTTTGTACTAGCTTTCTAGTTGAGCTCAACCTCTCTCACAGCTCAATAGAAACAGTTTGGAATGGAAGTCAGGTATTTTTTCAATGCAACATCCACAAGCTCTCATGTTTCTCCTATCTTGCTGATAGCGTTCTTCTCCTCTATGTTATTATGGTGCAGCAGGACCTTGGAAACTTACGGAACCTAAACCTCACAAGCTGCAAGCACCTAGCCGAGTTTCCAGACCTTTCGAAGGCGACTAATCTCGAGACTCTGAAACTCTCCAATTGTGATAACTTGGTGGAGATTCCTGACTCCTCTCTTAGACAACTCAACAGACTCGTCCACTTCAAATTGAGCAACTGCAAGAAACTAAGGAGCCTCCCAAACAACATCAACTTGAAATCCCTCAGGTTTCTACACCTGGACGGATGCTCTAGCCTAGAAGAGTTTCCATTTATCTCAGACACCGTCGAGAAGTTGCTGCTGAACGAGACAACTATCCAACAAGTACCACCATCAATCGAACGCCTCTCTCGTCTCAAAGAGCTACGTCTCTCTGGCTGCAATAAACTGATGAATCTCCCAGACTGCATCAAGAACCTGAAGTTCCTCAGCGATCTCGGCCTCGCAAAATGTCCCAATGTCACATCATTTCCAGAAGTCGGAACAAATATAAGATGGTTGAACCTGAACAAGACAGCCATAGACGCAGTGCCTTCGACGATAGGGGACAAATCAGAGCTCCGTTACTTAAATATGTCTGGATGTGACAAACTCGTGAACCTTCCTCCAACGCTGAAGAAACTTGCACAGCTTAAGTACTTGTATCTTCGTGGCTGCATCAATGTCACCGAGTCTCCTGAGCTCGCTGGGACCAACACGATGAAAGCTTTGGACCTGCATGGAACATCGATAACAGAGCAATTGGTTGACTCCAAGAGCGAAGAGCCTCCTCAGTATGAAGTACCTGTCATAAGACGGTTCTTTATGAAGAATGTTCGAGAACACATCAAGAAGCGTAAATCCAACAGATGATAAGGATCAAATCGGGTCCTTTTGGCTCTCGCTTTGGACACGTGACCAAACAAGAAGTGTCTAAACTTCTGAAAAACTGCCATGTGTAACATTTCCTTGGCCAGGTGTTGATTTTCAAGAACATAGCTTGAGGGTATATATAACTTTTGGTGGAGACAAAGAGAAAGATGAGAGAACGGTAACAATGTCGGGAGCGCAAGGAGCAGAGCCGATGGGATCAAAAACGGCGACGACGTATGAGTCGGTGGAAGGAGGACAGAACAAGACAAAGCTTGATATAAGGTCAAAGGAAGACGAAGGTGGAATTCAAGTTGATAAGCTTCAAGACAAGGTCTCTGATGCTGCTGGTCTAGGCGGACCTGTCTTTGGCGCTGGTAAAGATGACAAGAAGCAGGATCTTGGTGTTACCGGCACTGGCTAGATCTATGTTTCCATACTATAACATATGTTTGTATACAGGTCTTTTCTCGTCATGTAATGTTAGGGTGTGTTGAAGAATCAAAAATCAATCAATAAAATACTCATAGAGTAATATTCTACAACGTTATTGAACTTAACTAGTGCAAAAATCTAATCTGTTAACCGGACATGATAATATGGAAAGGTACAATGTGTATCGTACGATTTGTCATTTAAAAACGAACATGAAAGTGGACAATTTCAGAAAAATATGTGCAAGGCGTAAAAATATATATTAATAAACGACCACGGTGGGACTCGAACCCACAATCTCCCGCTCCGGAGGCGAGCGCCTTATCCATTAGGCCACGCGGTCATCTTGGTGTCCTTCTGTATCTTACAATATTTATATTTTTATGTATCGAGTTTTCCATATACACTGTACTGTTCATCACTACACTTGTAAAATAACTTGTAGTGATATCAATGTCTCATCGATTGCTGTCTGTTAACAAACAAGTACATAATTGTTTCACGATCTCGATCTCGATCACTCATCACTAATGACCATTGACAATTTTCTGTTTGTTGAATTTATTCCAAAGAAAACACAGAGAATAACCTTTTGTCATCTGACAAGATGAATCCCAAAAAAAAAAAACAATTCCAAGTTCTATAGACAGTCCTCTTTTACTTGAGGGAGATTCTAAGCCAAGCAATTGGATGTTGATTATTTCAAGCTAATTCCTCAAGTTGAAAACACCATAATTCTTCGTGTCTGTGGCTTGTAATCTTTGTTGCTAGCCTTTCCCTTGGGGGACTTTTCATGAAGAAGATTCATCCCCTTCCATGGGCAAGTCTGGTTCTGTTGCCCATTCAGTCCACGAGCCATCATAGACTGGCACATCGGTTTTCCCCAGTCGGTGAAGCCCCTAACAGAGCAAGCGACCAAGTCAGACTCCTCTCCACCGTTTTACATAAATAATCTCAAATAAAATGGTGGATCAAGTTAGTTAATTACCATTGCCAGGATGCACGCTGTTACCCCAGTGCCACACGAGGCCATAATAGGCTTGTCCAGTGAGATGTCTGCACCAAAAAGCCTTAGGATGTTAAGACTTGCTTTATAGACATACGATTGCGAAATTCATTCTTCAAGTGGAGATGAAATAGTTTACTACCTTCTTGTTCAAATCGTTTCTTCAGCTCTTCTGCTGGTAAGAGTGTTTGAGAAGAAGAATCAAACAGCTGCAGAAACAAAAAGATTTACCACATAAACTCCAAGAACAAGATGCAGCAGAGGAAGTGAGGGAAGGAAACGAATTCGTGTTATAAGAGCCCTTTCCAGATTACCTGAGGAAAAGGGACACATTTGCTTCCAGGGATATGACCGCTTCTTATTCCTTTACGGGGTTCTGGAGCAGTACCGTCAAACCTGTTACAAAAAAGCGTAAATCTACTATATCAAACGGTACAATGAGTCTTGATTTCTAGTGATGGAACTCTGGCGAAAGCATCTCATCAGTGGAAACAGACAAGTGCTAACTTTGCAAATCATAGTACCTGGCTTTGGAACGTGCGTCTATGTGTTGATATGTCTGATCCTCCATATTTTTCTTGACCTGTGTGTGAATTGACCAAAACCAAGTATACAGATTCTGAATTAAAGAAGAAATGATATTCTCACAATTGAAAATTCTGCAAATGGCTCTTTATCTGATCTACAAACAGGATATAGACAGAGTTTAAAAAACTTGAAGTTGGGTCATCTTTAGGACTCTCTTACGAAGATTTGCATTTGTGGTTCAATAGACAGAATGATCGTAGAAAGAATTAAACCATATTAACATAAATATAAAGACATAACTGTTCAGAAAATACAAACCTGATCCAGTGTCCACACTAGATGTGGCTGGAACTTGGTTTGAAAGGTTATTGGACTGACCTGCGGGAACCACAAGAGACAAAAATGATACATGGAAAAACATTAGAAGCACATCTTCACTCCTACAATCTCATCATGAATCTACAGAAACACAAAAATAGAAAACCATTTCCCAGCTTACGGTTTGTCCTTGATAGATTTTTTCTATTGCTTCACTCGCGGCACTAGCTTTCAAAATAGCATCACCTGATGCACTAGACTCTACATCATAACCTGAAGCACGCCATCTTGGTAGACCTCCATCGAGCACCCACACTTTGTTATGTCCAAAAACTCGGAACATCCTGTTTAGAATAAAACAAAGGAGCACCAATCAAATTTAAAAATACCTGAGAAAAGAAACTGAACAAAACCGAAAGGGTTTAAAAGATAAGCGGGAGCCATAACTCACCACCATACACGGGATGCACTAAAGATCCCCTTTGCATCATAAACAACCACTCCGTCTTTGTTATCAATGCCAAGAGCAGAACAAGCAGCAGCAAAAGCTTCCTCAGACGGCAACATATGTGGCAACTGTTACAAGAAATTGATGTATCATACAATTGTTAGATGGTCGCCTTTATAGCACACACAGAAACTCACAAGCAAGAAGTTATAAGTACAATAGGAAAATATCCCACAATTTATAATAACATGATGCTAAAAGCAAAGTGCATTGATCTTACAGAATGGAGAGAGCTATATGGTCCTCAATTATTCCGTAAAGGGAAAAGAGAGTGATTCTTACACTTGTTGATCGATCTGATATTCCATCCAAATCAAAGAAGAGAGCACCGGGAATGTGAGCAACCTGTAGGAGAGAACAAAGTCCATCAGGATCAAGTAGTGTACTATCTCTACAAAAAGATTTTGTTTCTTTACTATAGCTGATCCAGGACGAAAATAACACAAACAATCGTGGAATCAAGAACATATCAATAATCCATTTATTCACACCTGATATTCTTGGATTGAATTCCTCTGCTCATCTGGCATGTACCATGAGGCATCCAAAATCTGAGAAGAATAGAAACAGGTAAGTTTAAGTGTGACAAACAAAGTTTTTGAAGAAAACAAATGCCACAAAGGGTAGCCACCTTCAAATCAGGCTCTCTCAAATTAGAATGGAGCCAGTCAACAGAAACGACAGGCTCATTAGTTGGTACGGATGATGAAGAGTAGCTGGCTTTTGCTGCAACTCCAGTAGAAGCCATGGCTCGACGAGCCCATGTAGTTGATTTATAGGCTGTAGAGGAAGCGCCTAAATGAGAGTATAATGATCTCTTCTGCAATTATCATCACAACACAAGAGAAAGAGTCAAAATTTATAAACAGAAACTGAAAATGAGAATTTCATCCGCTACAAACTCATAAGAGTCCAATTTCGAACTTTGATGAGAAAAAGCATCTCGATTGACTTAGACATCATCAACAATTATGACCTTAATTCTCAATATAAAACCTTTTTTGAAAGCTCGAAACTCACTAGAACCACTGTCCAATTATGCAAACAGTCCACAAACTCCCCAAAGAAAACGATGAACGACTAGAACCCAGAGGCTAAAGCAGCGATCAAACCGGTTGAGAGAAGATGGAGATCGGAATTGGATTACGACTTACACTCAGAAAAGTGGCGAGATTGAGCGTCTTCTGGGGAAGAAGAGAAGGAGTGATCAAGCGATGAGTTGCAGCCAGAAAAGTTCTGGAGAAAAGGGTCGAAGCCATATCACTTATACAATGCCAATTTCTTTATCCTGTCAGATTGACTCTCTTCAGGTAAGAAGAAGGCAAAAAGTTTACAGCTTTGCAAGCGTTTGTCTTATTATCTCTGCTGCCGCCACGAACTGGTCAGGAAGTAAAGACACGACTAGGGCGTGTTTGGCCGTTACTCAAACGCGCTTCTTCGCGTTTTCACGGTTTTTAACTAATTGAGGTGTTTCAATGATTCTGATGAGCAAACCGCAACCGAATTATATTATTATGGTTTCGATATTTCTTAAACCAAAAAAGTCGTTATTTTTAGCCAATCATAGCTTTTAGAAGAACGCCATGAACGTTCAAAACTCGGAAATCTACACAATGTTACATCTTTAAGAAACACATTTAGAGAAGAGATTCAAAAGGGGAATCCTTTACGAACATACTTTTTGGATTCTACAGCCAAACGTTTCACGTTTTTGGCTTTCTCGTAAAACTCCATCAATTCGGCTGCAACATGTTTTGGATGGCACATTACATAAACCTTCAAGAACCGCTTTTCGGTCATCCTTAGTGTTGTGGCAATGTTCACATCTTCCACCAGCGGCTTGAGACCCATTTCAAAGACTCTCTTCACGAGATCCACTCGAGGCTTTATCTGAGTCTCGAGGTTGGCGAGAAGCAAGAAAGGGTGCTTGAGCACGGAATGAGCTCCAAGTTTCATCGACGTTACGACGAAAGTCATGTTTCTCTGCACTTTCTCAACTGACAAAGTGAGAAGGGTGGGGCATTTTCCACACAGAACCCAAATCTCTTCTTCTGATAACCCAAACTTTTCCAAGTTTGCAACTTTCTCTTGGATTGTCTCCACCCTCGAAGCCCCGATGATGGCTGCAACGTGTTTGAACAACTTGGAGTCTCTGGTGACCCCGGTTTTCTGAATGTACTCAAGCTTTTCCTTGTTAAAGCTTGTTCTTGGAATCACCGTGGGTCGGGATATCAACATGGCGACGAGGTCCTGCTGGCTAAAGCCCAACCCTTTGTAGGACTCGATCGCGGGTTTGACCTTTGCATCGAGGTCATACAACAAGAGAGACGGGTTCCGAAGAATGGCTCTGCGCAACACTTCTTTTGACCCCAAAACCTCCACAAAGTAGTTGATTCTTTCATCAAGGACAAGGTGAATACGACAGCTAAAGAACTTGGGACGGCAACTAAGAATCTTCACAAGGTCGGATGATGTGATGCCCAATGGAGTAAGAAGGCTCAGTTTAAACTCTAGCTGAGCAACATTGGCTCTCTCCAAAGACGGCCTACTACTGAAAAGCTTTGATATTTCATCATCGTTACAGCCCCAGTTTCGTAGAACTTCCAAAGGACTACGAATCTGTCTCACTTGAACACAATCCACTTCGGTTCTGTGATTCACTCTTCTACTTTGATCAGAACCGTCAACGCATTCTTCAGCCTCATTCAGGCATAACGTCGAACACGTTGTGGTAATGGTAGCAGACAAGCGATTTCTGAAACCTGCTGCTTTTCTGACCAAGCTTGAACTAGTGGACAGTAATCTGATAAAAACTAACACATTTCTCTTCCCCGTTGAATGCATTTCAATGTCGTAAATCAAGAGATTAAACACAGAAATAAAGTAGCAACTAGGAGAAAACCAAAATAATACTGTGGTCGAAACTCAAAATTGATATAAATATTGGAGCATTCTATAATATTCACTAAGTGCCACTTTCTAAACGCCGTCGTTTTAGATAAATAGATCCTTTTGTTTCCCTTTTACTTTTTTCACCTCTTTAAGTCATAAATTAAAATCGTGACGAATCTCTCTCTCTCTCTCTCTCACAGTGCAACCCTTTCTTCAAGAAACCTAAAGCTTATATCTTTCTCCACTTCCTTCATCTCTCGATCCGTACATCAAAGGTAAGCTCTCATACGCATACTGATGGAAAGTTGTTTCTTTTGTTGGTTTAAAAAAGTTGGCAATTTGTGTCTCGAATGGTGAAATTAGGGTTGATCATTGAGTTCGATTTGATTCCTTTCCGACTCTAAATCCGGATTGTTTCTCATCTGTTTTACACATATCGTTTCAAGAGTCTTCCTTATTCTGTTTCAATCTAAGCTTTTGTCAGATTTAATCGCTTCAGTGGAGTAACGTCGTTTGACTAAGTTGTTATCCTAATAAGGTTTATGTTGATGAAAGTCAGTGTGTGGATCGTTGGATGTTCTGTGGTTTTGAGTTTAAGCAGATTCAGCACTTCGATGGTTCCAAGTTTTGATTTTTTTTAGAAGATGATACTATTTTGCATTTTTGCAGATCTTTTTGAGCTAGCTTAAGGTGCAATGGGAGACAGTCAGTATTCGTTTTCTCTCACTACGTTCAGGTATGAAGTTGTTTTATCATTCAAATGCATCTCTTTCGAGCATTTAGATTTGTCTCTTCGGGGATCTGATTTGGGGTATGGTTTGTATGAAAACAGCCCATCTGGGAAGCTTGTTCAGATAGAACATGCTCTCACAGCTGTTGGATCAGGCCAAACATCTTTGGGAATCAAAGGTTTGTCATTGACCTGGTGAAATTCTAAACAAGAGATTCTAAGGAACTGTTTTTTTTTATAGTCATGTCTGTGGTTTCTTTCGTGCAGCTTCGAACGGAGTTGTCATTGCAACAGAAAAGAAGCTTCCCTCTATTCTGGTTGATGAAGCTTCTGTAAGTTTGATTATCTCTTCCTGTGACCAACATGTTTCATACAATTTTGACAAATTTTTATTGCAATTGGCTCGTCTTCTACCCCTACTTGTGGAACTTTCGTAGGTTGTATAGTTATTGTAATTAGTAATATGAAACTTATGTTAACCTAATGTCTATTTCAGGTTCAGAAGATTCAGCATTTGACTCCCAACATTGGAGTTGTGTACAGGTTCTTCTCGTCTCCTATTCTGTAGATCTTGTTTGATGTCAGAATTGGTTTATAGCTTGAAGATGGGATTTGAGTTTTCTTTGTATCTCCATAAGTTGCCTTTTTCCTTTGTTTGTGCCCTCATTATTTCAATGCTAACTGCGGTATTTCTTTCTATGAAGTGGTATGGGTCCCGATTTCCGAGTTCTCGTGCGAAAGAGTAGGAAGCAGGCTGAGCAGTATCTCCGGTTGTACAAAGTAATCTTCTATTTTTATCTAGTTTTCTTAGAGTATAGTAATGCATGTATGATGAATCTTCAATCCTTGCTGGTTTAGATATTTTGGATTTATGATTTCAGTAAATATTAGTCGTTGCTTATTTGTAATTTAACTTCTACGGGGGTTTATTATTGTTGCAGGAACCTATCCCCGTTACGCAACTTGTAAGGGAAACTGCTACGGTGATGCAAGAGTTCACTCAATCGGGGTAAACACTATTCAAAATCTATATGGTTACTTCCTCCCACACGCTCAACAGGATTAATAAGAGTTACTTAGTAGCTCATAGATTTAAGATTGATATGGCACGCGAAAATGTTAAACCAAAATTGTACCCATAAACTAGATTACTGAATGTTGCTTCAAATTTCGGTTTCTTTCTCCTTTTGGTAGTGGTGTGAGGCCGTTTGGAGTTTCTCTACTAGTGGCTGGGTATGATGACAAGGGTCCACAGTTGTATCAGGTATTTAGAACATTAAAGATATATAACTATTAGTGCTTATGTTAAAAACATCGTATTTGAAATTTTCTTTTTTCACTAGGTGGATCCGTCTGGCTCTTATTTCTCATGGAAAGCTTCGGCAATGGGAAAGAATGTTTCGAATGCTAAAACATTTCTTGAGAAGAGGTGATAAGCTCTTATTGTTTGTTATATATAGTAATAAAATATATGGTTTTGGAAGCATGTCACGTCATCTTATTCTCTTATCAGGTACACAGAAGATATGGAACTTGATGATGCCATTCACACGGCGATATTGACATTGAAGGAAGGGTGAGAATTTTTACCAAACTCTATTTTCGTTATTTCGGAAAATTTTTACAATCCTAACAGTCCTTTGT
Organism: Sisymbrium altissimum; assembly: GCA_900406495.1. Taxonomy (NCBI): domain Eukaryota; kingdom Viridiplantae; phylum Streptophyta; class Magnoliopsida; order Brassicales; family Brassicaceae; genus Sisymbrium; species Sisymbrium altissimum. Next base: position 150,809 of record OVBI01000040.1, on the reverse strand, counting down.
GTCTTTCTTTCTTGTCTGTTTCACAGTTTCGAGGGAGAAATCTCAAGCAAAAACATTGAGATTGGCAAAATTGGCGCTGACAAAGTTTTCAGGTAACGTTTAAGACTCCAAACTAATAGAATAAAATAATCTTTGTTATTGCCATCAATGTCTGAAAAGAGGATGTTATGTGCAGGGTGTTAACTCCGGCAGAAATTGATGATTACTTGGCTGAGGTCGAGTAAACTTTCACTTGGCCGTGCAACAAACCCGGATTTGAATACTTTCTTTTGTTTTTTGTGGCTGGTTGCACAAACTTGGTTATTGCTTCTGTAAAACTTTTGGAACTTGTTAAGACTTGAGACGCAATTTAGAATATGTTTTCTTTTCAATCGTTTCGAACTGTTCTAAATGTCTTCACAATTAGAAGTCATGCCCACAAATTCCACACAGAGAAATATAAGTAGTACTGTAATAAGAGAAAAAGGAACTAAAATCAATTAATTTTCGGTTTACATAAGGTATATCTAAGTAGAGTTTAGGATGTGTAGTTTCTTCTTTCTCTGTAAACCGACTACAAACACATTTAACACATCTTTTTACCACAATCTATCTAGCAATTCCGCAACAAGAGTTCTAAGCCTCTAGTAAAACAAAATGTAAAAGGTACTTCTTGTATCAAATGTACAAGAAGCAAGAAGAGAGGTAACCAGTGAACTACATTAGAGGAAGGTTTTACTTTTTTTTCACTTCTGCTTGATCTTCCAGTTGTGAGCTGTTCGTGGGGCAGTAGCGATTCCCTCGTAGTATCGGGACTCGAGTTTCCCTCTGTTCCATGCCTTGACAAAGCGTGAAAACAATTCCCGTGCAGCTTCGGTCGTCAGATCATTAAAGTACGTGCGCTTTTTCTCTTTCAGCCACGTCGCAAACTCGTTGTTCTTAGAGAAGTAGTCCTCACTTGATAGCTCTGGGATCCCCTCTTTCTGGAAAAGGAAGACGAAGAAGAAAAAATCTTATCAGAATCCTAATGTAGATGATTATGCGTCAGACATTACATTAGAGCATACAAGGCTTTTGCGATTAAAACCATGACTAGATAACTGAAGAGACCTGTGAAGAACAACACATAAAGAGCCACCAAAGCAATATACTTAAAGAGCGACTATACATACATAAAAAAAGGGTAAGCGAGAGAACTCACTAGCTGGTGGTCGCCTTCTGCGTGTTTCTTTTTGTGCTTATCATCCTTGGACTTCTTTGCTGACCAGATAAAAACAAAATGTCAGCATGAAAGAACTCTTTCTCAGTAACAGGCGCAAGAAAAACAGATCATACTGAGAGGCAAAGACACCGGATACAGCTCATGCTTAAACCATCAACTAAGAGCAATGTGATGAAAGATCCGTTTGATCTGTAACCAGAACAAATACTTTCTTGCAGCCTATAATATCTGAACCAACAGGTTTCGACTACAACCTTCTTCTTTAGAAGAACATAGTGAGGACAAAAAACTCTAGCTCACATGGATAAAACTATGAACACGCCACTAGATATCAGCAACAACAACAAAGTAACAGCTTAAATCATCAACGAACATGAAGCAGTAAAGACATCAAATTGTAACATGCAAAAAACTTAACAAGACTCAACAAATAATCAAGGTTGTGGCCATCACATGCTATTGCTACCGCTCACACAAAGTCAGAAAATAGGAAAACGGTTAAAGAGATATTATACATGAACTGGATCGGTGGTGCTTGTGAGATTTCTTTTCCTTCTTCTCCTTCTTCTCACTTCTCCTACTTGTTCTCTCATCATCTTTCTCAGTTCCTCGATGCCTCTTAACTCTTTCTTCGTCTGCCACAAACAGTTTAACATACATTCCCACAGAAGAAAAAAATAATATATCCATAGAGAAGAAACAACATACTCTCGGAAGAGGAAGCATCTTCGCTCCGTGCTCTGCTTCTCTTCTTCTCCTTCGGGCTCCGTTCGCTTCCCATGATTTTGATTTTGCCGGCAGATGACTAACCGAGAAGAAACGACATTTACTACTCTTTTTATTTGTCCCCCGAGATCAAGATTCAGGGTTCTCGGGTCGGGTCTCCCATGTTGAAATTTTCATTTAAGACCCCGTACTATTTTCAATTTATCATATCACCCCATTGTTTTACCCAATACTATTTAACACCCTGTTAACTTGAACAATATTGATTACTTAACTAACTGTACGTCTTTCAACAAAAATTTTAATGAATTAACAAATTAATTAGTTTCACATTTTAGTATTTACAAGCAGTTTATTAATAAAGCATTTGGTCTACAAAGACAAGAGACTGCATTTTCTTGAAGATTGTCTCAACGGAGCTAAACTCCAACTCAAAACCATAGCTCCGACCACCGTACTCGACATATAGAAACCTAGCCGGAGAATCTTCTCGCGGTGCAGGTAAAACAATAGATATCTCTGGAAACTCCGGTGATGGTGGAAGAGGCAGATCTCTCTTCCTCTTCTTGAGAGAATAATACACATCGGCTAAGAGAATCCAAATGAGATCAGGATCAATGCAAGCCAAACCTCTCAACGCATTCAAAGCAGCTTCCCTCAACCCAGTTACGCCGCTGCACGCGATCCCAACGACCAACCCCGCAACTTTCTTCAAGACCGCATCTAACGCTGAAGCACTGTGTTTGTCTCTGGAAATCTCGGCGATCATATCCAGAAGTGCAGCTTGCACTTTTAAGCTGGAAACTTCAGCAATGGAAGAAGCAGCTGAATCAGGAGATATGGTTCTGTACGGAAGCCTGAGAACTGACTTGTTCTCTTCTCGGAGGTTCTTAGGTGTCATAACGTGGAAGGGAGATGTTGTTAAAAGCTTCCAGAAGTCTTGGCCATCAATGCGGAAGCGACGTGAGAAGAAGTCTCCTCCAGATGTTTGAATGACTCTGCTTATCACATTTAAGCATCTCCTTACAGCCTGTGGAAAATGCAGCAGGTTTTAGAGAGCGAGAGTGTGTGTGTGTGTTTAGCATTTGGTCTAGAAGTGAATCGGAAAAGAAAGAGATAGTACCACAGGATTTCTGTTTCGTATGCAAGCAACAAAGAAAGGCCAGATTTTGTTGATGGCGGGTAAAAGCCGGTTCTCGTCTGCTCCATCGTCGGTGGCATTCATGTAGTCTTTAAGCTGATAGAGTGAAGCAAATTCAATGACTTCTTCCATTGTTTCTTTGGTTTCTGTCTCAGCTCGGTAAGCTTCCTCGACTTTAGCCAGCGCCACTACTCCTTCCTGCATAATTCGAAATTTACTGATTGAGTTCGGTTGCGGAAATGTCCTAGATAGAGCTCAAGAAAACCAATCCAACGGGGAATGTACTGTACCTCGATTATATCGAGAGAAACCAAGCATGAAACTTGATTTGATGATGCAAGGAGAGGCGTGGCTGCAATTAAACATGAAGAGGCAATCGATCCAACTGTGCGTCTGTATCTCTTAGAACGATTCAATTCAAGCAGTATGCTTTCCCATTCTTCCTCGTCAAATAATTTATTCTCAGAATCTGAACCTCTCTCTTGCGTCGATGTTATCGCATCAGATGCTTTGGTCTTAATATGGTCACTATATGACTTTGCCTTATCTGGTAATAGACAAGCCTCGTTCCTTGATGCTTTTACAATTTCAGCAACAGCCTACCAGAACCACCAACAAAAAACAATATGTATTTGTAGACCAAGAAAGCTGATGACATTAAAAGACTGCAGAAAATCATGCAAGATTGAATCTACCTTCAAGAAGGGTAAAGTTAGATTTGGATGCTGTTGTCTACCAACAATTTCTAGTTCTTGGGAAACCAATCGCATCTGCAGATCCCCCACAACGAGAAAAGAAAAGTACTTAAATTACTGATTATATCGGAGAGTGATTAAGATCCAGCAAATGCAATATATCATGAAAGAAAAAACGATTAACTGCAAATGGCCTTTACCGTTTCCTCCAACAAAGGCAATATTTCATGGGCAACTCCGACATAAGAAAGCATAGCAGCAAGAACAGTTGGGACATGAGGATTAAGATCCAGGTGGCGCAGCTGACGACAAATAGAGTCAATAACATAATCCGCATTTGCTACAACCAGATGCCCTACCTGCAAACAAACAGAAAACAAGGGCAAGATTTTAATTATAATAAAAGGTATGGTGGTTTTTCTTGAATCCAGTTACATTATCATATATTCTTACTGTGGGCTGGCCGGAGGTGGTAGCAAGAAGACGTAAGACAGCGTCAGAAGCATTTCTAACTTGGAAGCTCGAGCAAGTAAGACTCTCAAGCAGAAGGTAAAGCGAAGAGTGAAGAAATCCACTTGAAGCAAAATCTTTCCCAAGGCACAAGGAAAACACACCTACTCCTTCTATTAGAACTTGGTGTAGCATTGCAGTGTCCCGTAAGAAATGCAGACTAATGTGTTGAACATCGGTATCGGTCTGCTCAGGAATTGTCTTCTGGTCCACGGGGAGATCCCACACTTCAGAAGATTGGTATTCGTGCAAGATTTTACCAACGCAATCAATCAGATGAGTCTTTGCACGTTTGTTCCATGAGACTTCCCAGGAAATTTCGTCTCTTCCTTTTCTTGACTTCCGAAGCAGTCTTGAGAGAGCATCAGTTGCTTGATCTGATAGACCAAAAATCATCTCATTCAAGATACAAGCAGCAGTTGCCGCCTGACGAACTAACTGTCCTGAACCAATTCGATTACACCACGATTGCCAGTCTTCTCCGTTATACTCTTTTACACGAACTTCTGAAACCAATTTACGAATAAATCCCAGAGGAATATCCAGGATGACTGCTAAATTCCCATCATTTTCAAATCCTAGCAGACACAACGAGATCATTTACTATCAGTAACTAACTCATCTATAAGTTAACTGCACAATAATGTCTGAAATGGTTTCAAAGGAATTCGAAATCACCTGCCATTAAGGATAAACCTACAAGTCTAAGGATTCCAGCGAGCATCTCGTAGAGCTTCTGGCTACCAACATAAGAGAACCAAGGAGGCATTCGAGGTAACATATAGCTAGTGGTCCGCGATATCTCCAATTTTCCTTGATCTGGTTCAGCGATATTTGGGACAGCGTGGTTGCGACTGGTCCCCCGAAACCCCACCTTTAACTCTGTAATGGAAGGGAGGTAACCTGTCGATGATGAAGGCCTTTCTGTGATGAGTTTTTCAAGAGAACCAGTAAATGCTGAGTTATGGCTCAGACAGATGGCAAATATATCCAGGAATCTGCTAGCTGTTATCTACATAAAAGAACGCCAAGAAGCACCAATCATATACCGCAAGTCATTAGTAGATCATGTTTGGTTTTTGGACTAAATTTTCGCTGATAGAAGAAAGAAGCAACCAAACCTAGGAGCGTGTCAAGAAAGAATACATACGGGAGACTGAAGATGATCCGCCAAAAACTGAGGACCAGAGTAATAAGTGACTACAAGTAACTGCTTCACCACCGAAAGTGCAGGCAATTCCTCATTCCCCAAAACCACTTTTGGAAGCCTCTCCAGTAATCTGTCATTGACAAGCCGTGGTAGGAAAATAAAACACAGATATATGTTAAGAGACCTGAATACTGGACTTGTAACGAGAGAAACAAAATAACAGCAAAGAGAGAGAAAAACAAAAACCTGCTAAAGATCTTAATTATATCACTCTCTACGTGATATTTTGTACGTTCAGAGAATAAGTGATTGAGGAATTCCTGTGCTGCTACAGAAACTTCATCGGAGTCATCAACAACCAGAGTACATACGCACTCCTGCATCATAGAAAGAAATTCATCCACTGGCAAACTCCTTGTCATAGAAGTATCTAAGATCAAGTGTTGTTAATTATGAACTTACCAACATCACCAATCTGGCACCCTTCAACGAACGAGGACTCTTAGATAGCAATCCACGTATCGCTGCTAGAAGTCCCCATCTAATTTTGCCGGCTGGGTGAACAAGAATCTGAAACCAAATAAGATTCACCACTAAGAAAAAACTCCCCAAAAGGAATTGCGATAAAAGTGATGAAGTAAGCGCAGGAAAAAATACCATACATGAGGAAATGTCTCACACAACAGCTTATTCACGTGAGTTGTTGTGTTCTCTAACCATTCCTTTGTACGCTCAACATGAAAGGAGTCACGACTCAGTTTCTGTTTGAATTTTTCGTGTACACTGATGGTTTTAACAATCTCTTGGCTTGTATTTTCTGTCAACTCGTCGCTTTGCCCTTGAGATTTTGTTGTCAGAGAACGAAGTTCGTCCAAAATTGAGTGTGCAGATCCATGCTGCTGCAACTTAGTATCATCATCAGAAATACCGAGAGCCGATGAATTGGCTTCATCCTCAAGGACTATCATAAGAAACTCGGCTAAACATCTAATTGCTTGGTCCAATGCATCAACGCTTCCTGCAGCTCCGCTTATCATTGCTCTTGAAACATGCAACACTTTAGCAATTTGGCTAACAACACCAGGTAGAAAAAACGCCAACACATCAGCACTACCAATCTACAAAAAGATTCCTGTTCTTATTAGGACCCATAAGCGTCAGAAATGGTTGAGGCGATTATTTTCCTCAAAATAGAAGAAAAGCAATGTATAAAACCATGTATGGATACTTTAATAGTTACCTTAGCCACAAGTATCCGTAAGGTCAAAAAGGCTTCAACTCGAAGGTTTGCACTTCCTCGATGTCCTCGAGAAGCCTCAGCATCAGCCACCTTTGTGCATTGATCAAAATTGATTTACTTTGTAAATGTATAGATCTACATGACTCCAGAAAAAGGAAAGCGTAGGGAGAAAAGAGTGTTACTTTAAGAAGAATGGAAAGCCAATGACCCACAGCCGCCAAAGCAGACTGAGACTGAAGAAACCCAATCAAGCATTCTCGGGTTTCTAGATCATACTGAAAAGACTCTGAAACTTGAGTTTGATCATCTCTTCTATCTGACAGTTGAGGCCAGCCAACCGTTCGCTTACAAGAGCAAGAAGCATCAGAGCATGGAAGCAGACCAGAGATCATTGCCCGAAAACATTTGACGATCCCTTGGCGAAACTCTTCAGCAGCCTCAGATGGCGTTAATACAGCACCACTAGTTAACTTCTTCATAATTACAACCATCTGAAGGAGAAATTTCAACATACAATTTCCCATAACTTAGCTGAGAATATGTAATCCAAACGAGTAAAGAACTGAAGTGAAGTGGGAGTTCCAAACCAAACTTCACCTGATCAACTGATCCGATGTGGCATTTCTTAAGAAGTTCCTCAAGACAAGAGAGTACACCTTCTGCTACTTTATCACTCACTCTATAAGGTGCTTTTGGAAATTCCTCCGGCTGATTATTCCCCTGGCTTCTGCAAGCAACTGCGGCGTCTAGCAAAAGAAGCAACGGGAACAAAGTGTAGCTGAAACGCACATAAAACAAAACAGTTGACAACTTGGTTTTATGAATGTCGAGAAAGCAAAAGCGGAGACTTTTTTGCGGATATGAAGAATATATTACTGGAAGAAAGACTGTAGAGAGGACGGAGGCGAACGGCGGAGGACGTTGAGCAACGCAGGGATAGTGGACGGATCCTTTTGAGGGTTTTGCGATAGGCTTAGAAGCTCCAAGCAGAGAACTTTGAGCTGTGCAAAGACAGCTTCTCGTTCCGCCTCTCCCTCAACGTCGTCTCCATTGGTTTCACGGCGGACTACGACGGACTTTTCCATTCAATCCGATCGATTATGCGAAAATAGGAGAATCTCGAGACAGAGAGAACAGAGAGAGAGAGAGAGATGGAACCGCGAAATTGAAGTCAATTCTCGAAGCAGACGAAGAAAACAGCGTTCGAGTGGTGACTAGCCCTGCTTAACAAAAATTGACCCGACCCGAGTCACCCGACGGGTCAAACTGTATGAAGTCGATACCTTTCTCGGTCGCCGTCTCGTTGCGACAAATGGCCGGAGGATAAAGACCGCGAATCTTTGCTATTTTAGGGTTTTAGGAAATAAATAATGCAAAATAACTTTCATATTTAAACAAAATTGCTAAATAAACCTTGTATTCATATATAACTACAAAACTACAAAATAATTTTTGTATAAAGAATCATAAGATAAATTATTGTACTAATATAAATACAATATCAAAATAATATTTGTATATATACAGGATTACAAAATAAACCTTTAGATCTATAACCAACAAGATTTTGTCCATCTCTATTGAATTTCAAGAAACATTGGGAGAGATACAACATTCTTGAGATTAGCTTCTTTATTTAGTAATGATTAGGCACACGTTGAGAGTAGTGAATGTATATGGAGAAAGGGACGTTGCCTTGACTCGTTGAACGTTTTAGACTTGTTTACTTGTTATTCAGCTTTGCTAGCTAGCTGCTGAATCTAATATCTATTTCGAGGCAACAGCAATGTCGTTTCCAATTTTTGGATGGTTGTTAGATGACTGAGATTATCAAACTAACCCAGTATTCTTCTTCGGGTAACTTTGAATTAATTAGCAAAATTTCAGTACGAAGCTATCAATCATTTTTCTTCAACATTCCTATCAATCATTTTTCTTCAACATTCTCTAGAATTTCCAGAGTAAGAATCTTGGATGGTTTACTCTCAAAGGCTTTAGTATAATATATATATATATATATATTGTGACCAGCTATATGTATTATATCTATACACTGAAAATGCCAAGAGATTAACTATGGAATACATTTTCTCTATCATCTAACTTTCTTTTTAAATATTGATATCCAGAATAATAAGTATCTTTATAATTTGCATTTGTTAATGTATCATGAGCTCGTACGTTGTCAAAAGCGATGATGACGATGAATCCTCTTCTTCGTCTTGTGTTCCCTCTTTATGCAGTTGATTATCATCTTCTTCTAATCCGAGTTCGCTTTCCAAGTGCTTGAACCATTTCTTTACTTCATCCTCATCAGACTCTTCTTTTGCTCTCGAAGCTGAGCTGTCCTCATGTGCACCGGATTGTTGAAATGAGTTTGAACAATCTAAGAAACTCCAGATGTCAAGACCTGAGTCAAAAGGGATCTCCAGTAGATCGGGTTTGTCTACCTCTTGGATAATGTCATTAAATTCGCTATACTCAAACATAAGACCTATATTTGGATCATCTTCCTGGTTTGAATTGTTGGAACCACCAGAAGACACCGAAGTAGTGGAGTCATGAGATGTCTTAATTTTGTTCAAGCAGTCTTCTCCTTGAGACTTATCCACTTTCCCACGACAACCAGAATCACTCGAACAAGGCGAGGTCGGTTCATCTGCACTTGCTGAACTCTGAACCAGTCTTTTCTTTAGATGGGTATGCCACACATTCTTGATCTCGTTATCTGTTCGTCCTGGAAGTTGAGAAGCGATTTTCGACCACCTGATAAAAAATGCAGAAAGCCAATGTCATTATCAAATCACTTTTTGATCCACCCAGGAGCACAAGAAGCATATAAACAGAGCATATATGGAGTAATTTACTTGTTTCCGTAGTTCTGATGAAGCTTGATGATCATTTCTTCCTCCTCTGCGCTGAAGTTGCCTCGCTTCACATCTGGCCGGAGGTAGTTAATCCATCTTAGACGACAACTCTTCCCACACCTCAATAGACCTTAATTTTGCATATATATATATATACATTCAGAATAACGTAGAAAGAAAGCCATTAAATAGGCTTTGCTTTGATCATGATCCATTAAATGAAAATAAAACAGCAACATACCAGATTGTTTGGGGAGAGATCTCCAGTTCTCATGACCAAACTTTTGAATGAAAGAGATGAGTTTCATGTCTTCTTCTGGGCTCCATGGACCTCTCTTCACTTTGGTCTTGTCACAACAAGGTGCTCTTCCTTTCCCCATTCTCTCTCTCTCTCTCTCTCACTTCCCTCTTTCTCTCTCTCTCTGCATATATATATTATATATACACTCGACTTTGAGATTCACTTTTACCAAATAGAATTGGTTCTGTTGTTTATATAAATGAGAGGTAAGAGTGTGATCTTGACATGAGAAAGATGAATGTAAACAAAGGGATTGCTAAATGTCAAATCAGATTTGTTGAGTGGGAAAAGGTTGCCTTTGGTATGGTTGATTATTTGGTATGATTCCATTTTCTCATTTTTACTTGATTTGGCATCCACAATACCACATGATGCATGCAACTTATCTTTTTTTTTAACAGTGATCTATGAATTTTCACTTTTTTTTAGAGGTAAAATCATACATAGTAATTTTTTTTCTTTAATTACTAAAATTAGCGGCCCCAATATAGAAGCTAAAAATTTTGACATTAATTTTATTTATTCAAACTTTATTAGGTGTTAAATTTTGCTAATGCGAAAGTTTAGGTTTAACACCTAGATATTAACAAGTGTTCATTGCAAAAGTATAATTTAGAATTTTAGAATAAAAGAGAAAAAGGAGCAAGGTATTTTGATTAAAATAATGAATCGCAGGTGAAGACTGTGAAGCAATAGTAGTTATAATAAAGTGGCAAAAAGAAATTTCATATATCAGTTTGTTTCTTAGTACGTAGAGTTTTGACTAATTAAAGAATCTACAGCTACAACTTGTTAAATAAGAATTAGCTTAAGGAAGGTATGCAATGGGATTTTATAATATTAATTTTTGTCAGCGAGTCTTGTCTAAGTAAGCAATCTGGCTCCATGCATAAATACCAACTTTTGAATATAGATATCCCGTAATCATGTAGTTCCAACACAAGGATTAAGAAATTAACTCTCATGAACAATGCTGTTTAAATTTTAATAGTGCGTCCCTCATGCCATGGAATTAATATATTTATTTTTTCAGGACTATCCAATGTAAATTGGATTACTTTTACGGGAACAAATTCTTCGCAAATAAAATATATTTTTTCAAAACGAATAATATATATATACATATATATATATATATATATACATATATATAACTCAAAAAGGTAGAAAATTTTAAAGATATATAATAATCATAAAATAAATTCAAATCACATCCAAAAATAACCAAAAAGCGAAAGAGTATGTGTGAGCATAGTGTACGAACTCACCAAACTAAAGACTAAATAGAGTGGAAAAGGTCAGAGACTTACGTCTTTTTTGACTTCTTTAATGTTTGGTGGGTTTGGTGTTGTTGTTGGCACTTGGCTACGTTAATTACTTAATATCACCAAACCTTCGTTACTTAATTAATTTCTCTGTAACCATCCAAAATTATTCTAAGTAGTTGATACATTCGCTGCTATATACTCCAAAAATAATTAATGTTTTGAATACTAAGTTATAGCGATAATTGAAGTTAACTCAAAGTAATAATCCAAACAATTATTCAAAGTGTTGCGATATCTTCACTACTATATACAAGTTGTAAATGTATATATAAAGTTTATAGGGTATAGGGATCGACATAAGAAAACATGTCGGTCTATGGGTATTGCTTTTTCATGCGACTCTTTTTAATCAGAAGGTTGGTGAACAAACTATCAGTGGAAAAGCTTTACTACAAATTTTTTAAAGTAAACTATTAGTGGACAAAAGTGAATTAATATTTCAACGTCCCTATGGAGTATGGACCTTATCGAAACGATGGAAATTGGCATAAAAGATTTCTTAAAAGTAAAATGAAATTTATGATGAAAGCACGTGTGTTGCTGCTGGTAATACATACGTCAAAATCAGTTTTCGAGTGTACTGACTTTAAAGTTCAGATTTTTAGCTAATGGAATAAGGCTATATATGTATCCATGTCGTGTGTGTTCATAATAGGTATTTATTTCTATACATTATAAGTCTATAATTCGTATTTTTGACACTTCAAATTCAATCCTACGGTTAAATATATACTGCGACATCCGTGAAGTTTTAATTAAATGGTCAAATTTTGATTTTCTACAAGTTCCAAAAGTTAAATAGCATAGTATAATTCGTATATAGTGGCGTTTGCTAAATGTATAGTCGCTACGTCTTATATAATCAAAACCAAATTATCCATAAATAGTAACTCACGGGCAATTCAAATAATTCATAATCTTTCACTTCGAATTTATAACAAGATACATGAGATTAAATAAGCAGTTTTAGTAATGGGAACACAAGGATATGAGAACTTAAAATTAAAAAAATATATATATATATCTAATAATCACCTAAAAAAAGGAAGAAGTTAACGTTAGACTAAAGATTTAAGAGGACCAAATAAGACACCTAATCTTGAAAAACATGAGCTCCTCAACAATAAATAATATTATCCATCCTTGGGTTGGTAGGACATTTGCTTATATAGTGGTGGGTTTTATTTTTTTCCTGATCACCTAACTAATCACTCATTAGGTCCAAGCACAAAGCCAATAATTCCAAATTAAATAAAATAACGGCAAAATAATCACGCATACACTAAAAAGGTTCGCAGAGAAAACAAATGATTACGCATGCATGACGCACATGGATTTGTAATGGGAATAAATCTATCTCATCATAAACGTGTTATTTAATATTTTAGAATTGATTTACCAGTAATTTTTGTAACTATTCCATTTGATTTAATAACACCAAATAATTATGATATACGCTCTATAGTCTTATCATTAACGTGTCATTTAATATTTTAATATACGGTAAAGTCTTTATAAACTAACAAAATAAAAATTACTATTTTTCCTGCATTTTTCCTTGTTGGGAGGGAAATGTTCTGTAATCTTTTAAAATTTAAATGGAGATTTAAAGTAGAATTTATATTTTTATTAATTTATCAAATTATCAATGTACTGAGAGTGAGAGTGCAAATAGTTGTAAAAGTAAAAAGTTAGAGAATAAATAAGCGAAATTAATCTTTTTTTCTTTTTTTTTTAACCAAGTAAAATTACTCAGAACAAGTTAAAAAGGAATAATATTTTGGGCCTTAAGTTAAGAATGCTCTTAGTACACTCTAAATGGGCCTACGCTATTTGAAATCCACGAACTAGAAATATTATTATGATGCTGATTGACTGATTGGCGATAACTGTAGACTAATGACGGTAATCATAAGTAATTTGATCTCAATAACGAACCGAATCTTAGTTCGGCGATGATTGTAAACTACGAATATTTCGGATTATAGAGTCAGATGATTTGTGTATTTATAACGGAGGATAATTTTTTAAAAATATATATACTTTTTTAAGCTCAACCTGTATTTTATAATTTATATATGTATATCTTCTTTTAAGGGCCTAATATGTATACATATGTTTCAATAAAATATATTCTTTCAGTTCTTAAAGAAAGATTAATCTTCTAAAAATAATGATTATAAAATGATATGATATAAGTTTAACTTATTTTATAATCCATATTTGAATATTTACAGAACAAATATATATATACACTGCAGTTATAAGGTTTGGTCTTTTTTATTAAAATGGATGAAAGATACTTTTAGAGACAAAAATGTGGCTTTAATCTTGAAGTTAGCGTTCCAAATTTTCATCCATCACTCATACCCGAGACCCTTGTCCGCCATTATCTCAGACATCGAGTTTTTCCTCCACTACAACATCGACTCACTCTCTGAGGCCCAAAAAAATCTTCTTACCAGAATTCCTACTAACTTTGTTCAAAATCTTTCATCCATCTTCCCTTGCTAGGTTTAGTAGGATTTGTAGCGTTTTTGCTGCCATTCATTAGCCTATGTTAGATCTTATGATCGGATGTATGTTCCATAAATTTATGGGGCAAAAAAATGAATTTTTTTTTTTAAAAAAACTAATATATAAATTTCCATTATTACATTTCAAAATGAAATAAACATGCATTATAAGTTTTCCACTCCAATCTAAAAGGAAACAAACGGAAAATTTATATCTTAATACTTAAATATACTGCAGAATGAGTAAAGACCAGGAATTTAAGGTTTATAATATGCATATAAATAAATTTAATATCATTAAATTTATAATTTAATAACCTCACCAATCTCCCATTTAAATGCATTGAAATCCTACGACCAGTCTGACTGCCATATATATTAATATATCAAATTTAATTCACAGTGCATTTTTATATCGATACGGTTACACATTTAGGGCCAGCCGTCTTATTAGGAGTAAGCATCCTTGCAAACAAAAAAAATCCTCGAAAACCATAGGTTCAAATATTTATGTATACATTAATTCACACCAAATAACGTATAAATTGTTCCCAAAAAAGTTTTAATCTGTTGAAGAATTATTTTCAGCAACAATTTGTTGAGCTATTTATTAGTAGTAAATTTCTTACGTCAATTGATCAATCCCGATGAAGTAATGTCAACTTTTTTTTTCCACATACGTGTGTATGTGTATGTGCGTGTATAAGTAAGTAAAGGCAGCTGGTAGTAAATGTTAGGTATTAAGAATATCATCCGTGAGTATCATCACTTCGTCACTCTACGAGCCTAAATTGAAAAAAAAAAACAAAAACTTTCAACTTTATTATTCAAAGCTCTTCGGCTCTGTTCTTAAATGCTTACACCTTCCTATTTCCTAAAAAGACAATTAATTAATATCTTGCCATTTTTTTGCTATCAATTATAAATATTTTTTCAAATGTTGACTGCAAACAATTAAAACAAAAGACGGAAAAAATGTCGGTATAGTTTTACTCGTGATTGTAAAATTAACACAATTTAGGAAGTGTCGCTAATGTGTTTTGAAAGCCAACAACATGGAAAGAAAGTTCGAAACGGCAACTGAATGAAGATTTTAAAAATCTGTAACGATTTTCTTGCGTAATGAATTACAGAATTGGGTATTAATTAATCACGGTTGACGAAAAAAAAGGAATTAGTCAATCACTAATTGAAGTAGTAATAAGGGGAGGTTTGAAAATAAATTATGTAGAGACGTCTAGCATTTAATGCGTCTCACTTTCTCTCTCTATCGCATTTAATACACTTTGGCTTCGAGTCCTGTAATTCCTCTCCTCCATTCGACGATTCCTCTAGTGGTATAGCAATAGCTAGTAACTAGTAAGTGTAGTCTATATTCGAAAATACAGTATTCCAACAAAATTATAATGTCTTCTGTTCGAGTAGATGATTAAAAGGCTTTTGTGTTAACTCGATGTTTTGTTTTGTTTACTAAAATGTTAAAAAATACTAGTATTATTCTATTACAAATATACGCATAACCCACTATCATTCAGAGAATTTTATTGTGCGTGTCAGAGATGTGAATGTAACACAGTTTCAGAATACAATCGGTCATATCCCTAAAATTAGATGGCCATCACAATTGTTAGATACCTAATTATATGGTATAGAAAATGGTTTTTACTTTTCTTGTGCCAATATATAACAATTGATAAGAAGTACAAAAACAAAGATAACACTTTGATTTTTTAAAATTGTTTAAGCGAAAACAGTGTATACATGTATATACAAATCCACCTAATCGTATTTATTTTTGTTTCTTTGAATATAAAACCCCAATCATGTAATGATTTATACGTTTCTAGTTAGTTTTATTCGTTAAAATGATGTTCGATAAGCGTTGCTAACTCGATATCTAAAGCAATACTATTACATTGTCGAAGAAAAATAAAACGTTTACTTTGGAGTTTGGACAATAGACCAATTTCATGTGTGTTTTTTTGGTAAAAGAGACCAATGCCATATGTTATTGTCGAATAGCTAGATATTGAAGTGTACTGTTTCCTATATGTTTCTTGATGATAATTAACTTATGTCTTAGAAAAAAAAAAAAAAACTTATGTCAGCTATAAGATATTTGTTTCTTATGTTTCCTGATGATAACTTATTTCAGCCTTTTACATACAGTTCCCTATATGTCTCCTGGCGATAACTTAAGACCAGCATTCGTGTCTCTGTAAACACCCAAACTTTTGTTTTTTATTTTCTTTTTTTTTTTAAATGTATTTGTTTATTGACAACAGAAAGGTACAAAGAATAGTGTTTAGGTCATTTATAACAGAAATGGTAAAGGCTGAAGTAAGTTACCATCAGGAAACATATAAGAAACAGTACACTTAGATATCGAGAGTGGGTTGAATATTACTGTTATGAAGAAGGAGGACGTCTAAATTTAATGTCATAAAGATGTAAAATTAAATAGAGATATAAATGTGAGAAAAATATGGTAAGGGTATGTAGAAGAACTCGAATAGTTAGAAAACGTGTAGGGCGTGAAGTAGGGGAAAGAAAGAAAAAAAGGTTAGAGATCAACACACATTAAATTCATTAAATTTAAATGCTAGTCAATAATGGTACAACGATAAATGTAACCTCCTCATTAATATTTAGCTTGTACACCAGAGAAAGCAAAGTAAATAAAAAAAAAAAAAACATTAATCGTGAAAGATCGAATAATAAATTAGAGAGGAATTAATTGAAATTTTTAAAATGATATAACGTGCCGCATTTAATTTTCGTCTACACACTCTATTTTGTACATTTCGGCTCTTAATATTGGCTCCGTCTATATAACTCTCTCTGCGTTTTTTTACACAAAGCCCAGTAGTCTCTCTCTCTCTCTTTCTTTCTATCTCTCTAAAATTCTGGTATGGCTGCTGACGTCAGCTCCCTCGTACGGTTACTAAACGGTTACAAGGATGATCGAACGGTGGTGAAAGAATCCGCCGGAGCGAAATCAACGGCGTCGCTGATGACTCGCGATCTCCTCGGAAGCGGCAGAGGAGGAGGTGATCGGTCACTGGAGCTTGACCTCGATCTCCAAGTCCCCACCGGATGGGAAAAACGTCTCGACTTGAAGGTTCGTTTTGATTTCTTTCTATTTTTGGCTTTTCTAAATTCCTTCATCAATTTGAATTCGAATCGAACGAACAGAGAGAGAGATGTAGATTTCGGATTTAATTTAATGAATAAATTTTAGATGGTTTGTTTGATTTTTGTGTTGAAACAGTCAGGGAAAGTTTATTTGCAAAGATGCAATTCAACAAACGCAGAGCAATCCAATCAAACAGTGCCGACGTTTCAGGATTTGAATTTTCCTCCGATTCCAAGCAATAATTATCAGTCCAAGCCTTTGCTAAACCTCTTCGACGACACCACGCCGGAACTCATGAAGCTTCTCCCGCCCTCCCGTCCTCTCTCCTTATCACCAAATCGGAATTTCCAGAGCGTCTGCACGTTGGACAAGGTTAAGTCAGCTCTCGAGAGAGCCGAGAGAGATCCTCTTACCTTCAAGAAACGCCAATCGCCTGACGATTTCACAGTCTCCGATCATCATTGTCATCGGACGACGGCGGAGGTTGCGTCACCGGTGGCGGCTGGTTGTCCCGGTTGCTTGTCTTACGTTTTGGTGATGAAGAACAACCCGACTTGTCCCAGATGCGATACCATTGTTCCTTTGCCTTCCAATTCTAATTCTCCCATGAAGAAGCCTAAGATTGATCTCAACATTTCAATCTGAATCTTTTGGGGCTTAATTGGAACATCTTTCATTTTTTGTAAATTATAGATAAATTCAGGGGGTTTATTTTGTAAAACCGGAAAGAAAGACCCAAAAAACAAATTTGATGGGGGACGGAAGGCGCGATGGATTCTTAAGGGTAATAATACTATCCTGTTAATGCGTTTGTTGAACAACAACGACAACAAATTACTACTCGGTAGATTTACTTAGCACGGGAAAAAAATATGGAATTCACAGAATCAATAGGTTTTATTTGTATAATAACGATTATTGATGTTTAGTTCAACCCTCGTTCGGCATATACTCACTACTTTGAATAACCCAAAGTCCATGCATGGTTGGTTGGACGGTAGTTACATTCATTGTATTTGTTCATTTAAATTCGTTTTGTCTTTTGTAAAAAGCCACCTCTTTTTTTTGGTTGCTGACAATTATGTTAATTCATTAATAATATATATACTTCTTAACTTGGATCCAAACACCTCTCTTCTCTGAGCGGTTATGATTTTCTACAAAAAGTATATACTATAAGAAAGAAGATTTAGAGAGAATTGATTGACTACTAAATGAAACGATTAAGTGGTTTTCATGCATGATGCCTTCAACAAACCCAAAAGCAGATATTCAAACTGTGTTTCGACTAAAATTGATTATAGAAAAGGCCAATTAAATGGGACAACTGTTAATTTTCTTTTTTTGTTTGAAGAATTTAATGTTGTAATTTTCTGTGGTTAGGTATGGAGATTTTAATTTGATCATTAAGTCATTTAAAATTTTGCTGACTAAACTTCAACTGCTTAGGTCAACAGTGCGCACATATTAGTATGTATGATCAATAACTGCAGCTTACAACGTAATAAATCGCAGATAATACTAAAATATTAAATATGTAAACCTTTTATTATAATTTTTTTTTAAAATGTCAACGACGTAAGGAAACGTAGAAATGCAATATCAACGATCAGCATGCGTATAAATGCATAATGCATGACCTAAAGGTTTACGATATTTCATGAAAATGGGTTTTATATACGATTGTATTTTATTACGGTCGACGAGTAGATGAGATTGATTAATGGTAGAATTCATATAAAACCAGAGTGGGACCCGAAATAATAATATTTCGTAGGTAGCATTATAGTTTGGCATTAAACATTTCTGTATGTGTGGCATTTAAAGACACTCCGGATACGTATAAGTTATAACATATGGTTTGATATTGGTCTTTATCCAAAATAAAAATCTAGCGTAAATTTTCACACGTCGACAGTTAATAAATTAGGTTTACGTCTGTATTATACTATGACAACACTATCTTTAAATATACACAGGTGTCATCTTAACTGTAAATTGAAAAAATACAATAGTCCTAATTTCAGAAGAAATAAACTAAATTAACAGTACAATACAATATAAAGTTCTCTTTCGTGGATTTCAGATATTATGATGGATAAAAAAAACGAGAAAGAAATAAGAGAAAGTGAGAAAGTCATCCTAATGGAAACGAATTCAATTAATTGGATCGTGACATCTATTAAATTGTAATCAATGCTCCTGCTTACATTTATGAATTTTGGTTTTTCCTATACGAAAACATTTAAAATCCACGTGTCATGCTTCTAGCTTCCATCATTTATTGATTTTGGATTATTATTTCATCTCTTTGCTTTTCATGCAAAACCCCAAAAAAAACGGGAAAAAACAATACTGTATGAAAAATGCAAATTAGTACGTCAACTTCTGATAATGTGAACTTTTAAAATACTCCGTTGAAGGAAAAAAAACCGTCTAAGTTTTCAATACGACGTCAGTTTCTCATAGAGACCATTTTGGTCCAGTTAAACTCAGCGCTACCCATAAATGGGCCTGGCCCATTCGGAGAACTGTGTAATCTTTTTGATATTATTTTATTACTATTTTCATTCAAAGCACAAAAACCCTGAACCCTAATTTTCAATTTCAACAAAACCTACCTCTCTCTTCTCTGTTGCTGCTGCTAAACTAGTGGGGGATAATGGGGAAATCTCGGCGAAAACAGAAGATAATACCTCCACCGCAGCTTCCGCCGGATGTACCGGACGAGGAGGTTGAGTTTTCCGACGAGGATTTTAAGTTCGTCGAAGAGAATACTGATTTCGCCCGATTCGTCGCTCGAATTGACACCGGTGCTATCAACAGGTGCGTATTCTTCCTTTCGAGATATTTCCTTAATCGAGTTTGAAGCTTGTTGTACTTATCAGCTGGTCAAATTTCAGATTCATTTTGTGTTAGTGGTTGCTTTTACTTAGCGAATAGGTTTAGTATTCAATATATATCCGGAAGCTATTAGCGAAGGGGCTACGATTATCCTTTCTGATCAGATTGTTTTTGAATGAGAAAGAGGTCTTGTTGTGTACAGTGGTTATCTTCAATCTCTGTATTTTGTGTTGCTGCCAGGCAATGCGTTGGTGAGCAAAAGACAGTGGAGGATAGGTATGAGGAAGAACGATCAAAGAAGAAGGTACATCAAGAAGAGAAAGGGAACAACGAGATCCAAGTGGATCCTGTTGATGTGCTCCCTGTCAAGACTTTAGATGGAAAGCTCCACTATCGAATTGGTAAATCAACGAGAACTGTTTTTTTGTCCTTGTTTAACGACACAGTCTTTAGGATTCTTATCTGCTGTCTTTCTGTTTTGTGCCTTCTGCTTGTGTTTTGATATGGTTCAGTGGCAAAGAAATCAAAACTAGCTAAGGTCGACACAGATGAAGCAGAAGAGGATGCTCTTGTAGATGAAAATATACTGAACAAATCTCAAAGGAGAGAAAAAGCTAAAAAGAGTAAAAAAGAGGCTAAGAAACAAGAGAAGGAATTGCCTAAGGAGATCGCACAAGAGGAAGAAACACCCCAAGCAGCAGTTCTGGTGATGCCTGTTTTCACTCTCTCTGATTTTTTTTTTGTATTCAATGTTGCATTCCTTGACATGCTTTTTTAATGATCATCATATATGATAGCTTTCTGCATCTTGACCTTGTTAATACCTTTCCATCAAAAGAAACCGAAATCAAATTCTGGAGTTAATTATGCGGAGAATTGCGTGTTTTGTGATTTTAAGCCTGTTTTTATTTATGTTTCTTTATAACAATTTTTTTAACATGTGAATGATTTTCTTCTTTTGTCAGGCAGAAGTGAAAGAAGAACTCTCTGCTGAAGAGACGTTTGAAAATAAAAAGAACAGACTCGCAGAGTTGGGAATGCAACTACTTTCTGATCCAGAGGCAAACATAAAATCCTTAAAGGAAATGTTAGACGTCTCCAAAGATAAAAACACAAAGATAGTGAAACTTGGCTTGTTATCTGTGTTGGCCGTATTTAAAGATATTATTCCTGGGTAATTCTATCAATTTCCCCCCATTTTATTTGCTAATCAGTTTCTTAATTCTTTCCCTGTATGATGTTAGAATTTACATCTTTGATTTTGTTGGTGGTGCCAGCTATCGTATTAGACTTCCTACAGAAAAGGAGCTCGAGATGAAGGTCTCAAAGGAAGTAAAGAAGACCCGGTTCTATGAGTCAACTTTATTAAAAGCGTATAAGGTATGCATATTTAATTATATATGATTCTTGATTCATCTGAATATGTTTGCAACACATTTGACTTTGCTGCTGATGTCCTTGACAGTCATATCTGCAAAAGTTGGTTGCTTTTGGAAAGCAGTCAGTATATAACCAAGTTGCCACTCGGTGCATTTGTACTTTGCTGGATGCGAAACCTCACTTCAACTACCGTGATAACCTGTTAAGTTCTGTTGTCGGAAATATTAGCTCCCCAGACGAAGTCGTAAGGTCCTGGTTATTCCAATCCTTTTTTCAGTGATCACGAATAAAAATTTCAACTGAGATATCATGGATTATAATCTATAGTATAAGTGTTAATATCCCTTTTGTCATAGTCATGTCATTTTACCTGCAATTGCATCATAATCTATAGTATAAGTGTTAATATCCCATCTGACTCACTTGTTGCGCCTGTTTGTGTTTGCAGGAGACTCTGTTGCTCTACTATTATGTCTCTTTTCGCCAATGAAGGGAAACATGGAGGGGAGCTGACCGTGCAAGCTGTACGATTGATTGCTGATCAAGTCAAATTTCAAAATTGCCAACTTCATCCTAATTCTATTGAGGTATCCAGTGGTCTTATCTCGACATTCTAAGAACCACACATTTATGCACCACTTTGCTGATGGAAAAAAGCTAGATTACAAAGTTACAATTTTCATTTGAAAGCATAATATAAGACGAATATCCTAAACTATCGGGAAGTAATCCAAGAACACTCTGGCTATATTTTCGTATCTCTTTGGCTCTGTTGTCATTTCCCCTTGCTTGTATCTGTCTAGGTGTTCATGTCGATACGCTTTGACGAGGATATCGGAAAGCGTGAGAGAGAGGATGCCAATAAGAAGAAAAATAAGAAAAATAATAAAAGAAATAACCAAGAGGAGCAAAATCAAGTACAGGAAAATGAGAGGAAGAAATCCAAGCGAGAAATGATCTCTAAGATAAGAGACGAGGTGATTTACTTTCCTTTCGTGCTTTGGATTTGTTGGTGGGTAATTTGACGTTTTGATGTTGTTTTGACAACTGTATGACCATAACATCTAAATTGGGTTTCCGTTCTTACTGTTCCTTTGATCTAAAGTTGTATCTCTTGATGACATTTTGCAGGTTAATGCTGATTACAAGGGAGTTACCTATGAACCGGATGCTATGGAGCGGCGAAAGATGCAGACAGAGACACTTTCTGCTGTTTTTGAGACCTATTTCCGTATCCTAAGAAATACAATGTATTCAATTGGCGAAAGGTATTTTCATAGACTGGAAATTTTTGTTTTCCAGTTGTCGTATATATGAATTAATGAAATCTCTTGTTCTAAGTAAATCCAAAAGATACGATTACCGTCTGCAAAATCGGTTCTAGTAAATTTCTTTCGTTTGAATTCTCATTGGCTTTGCAGTCAAAGATAACTTTTAGTTGGTTATATAGCTTTGTCAAATGTTTGTTTTTCTTCTGAGTTTTTTTTTAACGTTGCTCTTTGAATAATTGCAGCACAGAAGGAGACACGGCTTCGAATACCGGTCCCTTTGGATCACACCCTTTGCTTGCTCCATGCTTGGATGGGTTGGCGAAATTCACCCAACAATTGGACTTGGACTACATCGGAGATCTCATGAACTATCTAAAGAAGCTTGCTTCTAGCAGTAGCGTCTCCAGCAACTCAAGGCAGAAAAAGTCAAAGCTGTTGACAGTATCCGAACGCCTGAGGTGTTGCCTTGTCGCCTTCAAAGTCATGAGAAGCAACTTAAACGCCTTGAACGTTGACTTGCAGGACTTCTTTGTCCAGCTCTACAACCTCCTTCTCGAGTACCGTCCTGGAAGGTTTGTTATAACATTCTCCTCTTTTAACCGCGGTATAAGCTGATGAATCTAGTCGACTCTAAAAGACTTGTATAATGTGAAACAGAGATTCAGGTGAAGTGTTGGCCGAGTCTCTGAAGATAATGTTGTGCGATGACAGACATCAAGACATGCAAAAAGCAGCTGCTTTTGTAAAACGTTTAGCCACATTCGCGCTATGCTGTGGCTGTGCCGAGTCTATGTCAGGTAACAAACATTACAAAGACTTTGGATTATACATTCACATATACTGTCTTAAAGCCGTGTCTCATTCTGCAATCTGTTACAGCGCTTGTCACGTTGAAAAATCTCCTCCAGAGGAACGTCAAATGCAGAAACCTTCTAGAGAACGATGCTGGAGGCGGCTCTGTTTCCGGTTCAATAGCAGTATGTGACAAATATTTTACTCATATTATACAAATTTTTGGTTTCGGCATAGATGATATAATTGTTGGTTGCAAAATTCTGGGTTGCAGAAATATCAGCCATACGCCACAGATCCTAGCTTAAGCGGAGCTTTCGCATCAGTGCTTTGGGAAGTCAATCTCTTGACCAAACACTATCACCCGGCCATCTCGACGATGGCTGCAACAATCTCCAACATGAACACTTCTCAAAGTCAAACGTTTCTTTCTGCAGTGACTCCACAGCAGGCATTTGCGGATTACTCTCTCGAAAAGGAATCGTTTGAGCCTAAGAACGAGTCTCGGAAATTGAACAACAAACGGAAACGAGAGAGTTGTGGTGAAGAAGCAGAGGATGTTCCGGAAATCGACATGGTTGAGCTCAACAAGAAATTGAAAGAGAATTTCACTATACTACGAAGCATAAAAGAGGACGAGAGAGTGAGAATGGACTTGCAGTTTGAGAAGAAGAAACCAAAGAAGCAGAATAATGTGGTGAAGAAGAAACTAAAGAGCCCTAAATCCAAGAAGAAAAATTGACACACTTCTTTCCGTTTAACGTTCTACATTGCCTAAATTATAAATGCATCATTTAAATTTTGTTCAACCTAATTTTGAGAATATTTTTGATGAAGTTGATTTTGAGTACTTTTTTTATATATTATAGTAACAATACATTCAAAATGGGTGCTTTTATGAACATCCACCCTGGTAATCCATGAATTTTTTAGATAATGAAAAATTCATATTTTCAAACAAGCTTAGTACGTCGTACCAATGATTTAGTATAATTGTATAAAATTCGATTATTCGGGCAAAACAACAGTCATACATGTGCTATAGAGTTAAAAAGATACGCAATATCATCCTTTAATCCACACATAGGTCGCCACATCTCTGAACCGTGAAATTAAAATCGAGTTGTTGATCTCAGCTAATATATGTTGTAAGCTGTGAACAGAGGAGCAAATTGTTTCCCACAAAGAGTCCAGCGGTACATGGAAGATACGGCCATGTGGGACATTTTTTTATGAGCATGGCTAGGCTTTTCTTTTTACCATATAATCGTGTGAGGTAATCATTATTTCAGATCCTCAGTTTTTTTTTTTTTTGTCATTTTCAACAGATCCTAAGTTTTTTTTAATCTATTTCGTTTTAGCTGACAAAAAAAAAAGACACGAAAATTGAAATGGATGTTGAAATTACATAGCTGCGAGCATTGGGTGACATATTCATGACTACATGCAAATTTATGTACGTCACTGGCTCACTGTTTACATAAGATAGTTGATATAACAATAAAAGTTTAGTTTATTATAACAAAATTTTGAAGTTTAATGTACTGGATGATATAAATAATATATAGTTTGTCTGATTTTGTGAAATATCAATATCCACTTGACTAGTTATAACTTATATGACTATTTTTAATGTACATACATAATAAAACAATTATTTGCAGTTTTCAAAAATGTTGTATATATCATAGTGGATTATCCACGCAAGACTCACATCGTATCACATACTGTACCTGATTATTTTTCAATCAATATATTGGGAAAATGTTAGGTGCTGGGACGATATCATGGAAGTATTAATCAACATCTTTATGATTTATTAACCAATTCCTTTGAGACTTCAAATTTTTAAATAGATTAGATGTACTAGTAATTAAATTATAAAGTGGATAACTTGCATTTTGATAAAATAAATGATGATGATCCGTA
The DNA here is from genome assembly GCA_900406495.1 of Sisymbrium altissimum. Classification (NCBI taxonomy): domain Eukaryota; kingdom Viridiplantae; phylum Streptophyta; class Magnoliopsida; order Brassicales; family Brassicaceae; genus Sisymbrium; species Sisymbrium altissimum. The sequence continues at coordinate 125,782 of OVBI01000040.1, read as the reverse complement.
CAGTACCTGAAATAAGTAAATTAACTTGCATTAAAACTTTTTGTTTCTCATTATTCATTTGCAAAACATTCGGAGATGAAATCGAAGAAAAAAAAACTCTCATTTTCAAGCGTCAAGAAAATGTTCTCCGATCATCAGTATAAAAAAGAGGAGAAGATCGAAGAACAGTTTCTGTAGTACTTCCACCATGCACGACACTCGGAATCCAAAAAGAAAAAGCATTTACTCTGTAGTTCCAGGTAACCACAGAGACAAGTCGTCGTGGTCGTCGCCACAGGATAATGACGCGACGAGCTGCGGCAGATCACGAGAGTGAGAGGTTCCAGAACGGAGAGCCTGGACGACTTGCTCGAAAACGAAGACGTTACAGGGGATATGAAGAACTCCTTTCTGAGCGTAACCGTACTCGTGAGCAGAACGATTGAGCAACCCGACGAAAACAGGATGGTTAAGCAACTCAGCACTCACCAAGAACCGCTCCATCTCCTCGCCTACGTTGACTGGTACAAGCCCCGAAGGTATAGTCGATGCGACGGTTGCTCGCTTAACCAAGAAAACTGACGACGACGACGACGTCGGCTGATGAACATCGCGGCGGCGAATTTGGTTGCAGCGAAAAGATTCGGAGGAGGAGGAAGAGTCGGCGATTTGTGAGAGGCGGCGAATCATAGGCTTCATGTTTGATTTCTGAGAGAGAAACGGACAAGTATGCGATATACGCTATGTATATGGGGGAAGATAAAGAGAGTAGCACACACACAGACGGTACTTGATTGGTGGACGACACACCCATTTGTTTTATTTTAAGTATTACTCCTATTTCATTTGAGATGATATAAATGGTATTAAATTCATTTCATACGTATACGTGTTCACGATAAGAGTCTTGGTCAATTTTACTATAAAAGAAGAGAACTACCTAATTTTTTAATATTATTATATATAATGAGTATTTCTCTAAATGAGGATAATTTTCCTAAACTAAGCACTAAGTACATTCAAGAAAAAAGAAAAAACATTCTGGCATTTCCTCATTTGCATTGGTCAAATTAATTACTACTCTGTTGTATAAGGACTGTCATTCTAGTATATTTCACACTTTTTTTTATGTTGTATATTTATTAATAAACTGGTATATTAGAGATAAGATTGAGAAATATGAAATGTATATAAACCTGAATTTAGTTTATAATCTCTGTTGAAAATACAAAACGATATCTTTTATGAGACAAGTATATTTGCACACACACAAAAAGTAAAACAAGTATATAATCTAAAATGTGAATTGACCAAAATAAAAGGACAAATAATGGTATATACGGGAGAAAACATACGAATTAGATAAAATAATGCGGTAGTGAATTTAAAATAAGCACACACCATTTTTTGTTTGTTTTATTTTATCCATCCTAGTTTCTACATCATCATTATTACAAAATCTTTTCTTAAACACTTACAATATAGCCTTTTTTGTGTGTGTGCACACACTAAAATTGTATCCGTTTTAATCAATTACATGTTCTGATTTTATATGAAAACTTCGGATATGAAAATAGTATAAAAATAAATTAAAGAGGCCAATGTGATTACTGTATATCTAATTAATCAATTTAATTATCCTACAAGTGCCAAGTGCCAACTACAGGAAATAGTAATGATTTAATGCAAATTGACGATCAATTTTTCAATTTTCGTTTACGTTTCTTTTTTTTTTTGGGCTGACAATTTTCGTTTACGTTATTTTATTATCTTCTGGAGTTAATATCCGTCCATAACTAGATTACATAGTAATTAATTATCTTTTGACCCTTTTTGGAGGGAAAAAGGTAATCCAAAGAGGGAGAGAAAGGAGAGCTTTGCGGCTAAATTCACGAGAAGACAAATAATCAATTTTGTGATAAACTCTTGGCTTCCTCAGCAAACATCGCAGCTTGGAAGAACCCTAATCTTCTTTGGGATCTCTATGATAATGTGAGAACAAATTTTCTCTTCTCTAGTTCTCTGCTCTGTTCTTCTCTGTTTGGTTTCCGTTTAACGATTCCAAGCCGTAAATTAGCAAACTTTGCCTCAAAGATATTACGCCTTTTTTTTCCGGCCGAAGTTGAACATGAAAAAGGAACGTGATTCACTTGCGGCGACTGTAAAGAATCTGAGATGTGATATAGTGAAGGTGAAGGTGTAATATCATTGACTGTTCTTTATACTGTTGGTTTTTCTGTGTCCACTCTTTTTTTTTTGTAAGTGAAGTTTATAATGTTTCTTCTTTTGTTGGTTGGAGACATTCAAGAGGCAATTGATAGAATATGAGAACACGTAAAGATATTTTACCCTCACCAGCTTCTCTCATTACACTTTCTTTATTGGTTCTGTAATGTAATAGTCTGTTTCTACAGCAAACCGAACCTGTTGATATCAAGACATGTGACTTATCCAGACAATGGTACTGTCTTAGTATTCAGATTCCATTTAATATCTTACATCACATGAACGACTTGTCTCGTTTTTTTGTTGGCACGGAATATCTCATTAGGTATCCTCTGTTTCTTCAAATAAAAACCGAAGGACAAATCTGCACTCGTTCCACCATTGTTACAGTAAATCAGCAGAAATGGCTCATACACTTGACCAACGTAACATTGTGGTATTACTTGCGTTTCACGACTAGACAAGTACTATACTCCAAATTCAGAACGATCTGCTGTTTTAACTAAGCAGCTTCCAAGTACACAGAACTTCTGGTGCTATTTCTCCCGCAAATACACATTTTGATAGCTAAAACAAAACAAGTCTCTGGTACCCACTTCAGGTTAATTAGATTCAATTCATTCAACAATCTATATATATGTTCACCTTCGCAGATCGTACACCTCGGATTGATGGCAAGGAGTTCTTCCGTCAAGCCAGGTTAGCCCTTTATCTTTTCTTCTTTGGAAATTGGCGAATGTAGAGACAACATAATGAAGCAAACATTTCATTTCTAATGTTCATCATCATACAGGAGCCGATTATCATATGAACAATTCAGAGCCTTCTTGGCTAACATCAAGGAGCTGAATGCTCAGAATCAAAACCAGAGAGGTGATTTAAAGTAGCTTTTGAATCTGTTTCCATAAAGTGTATATGCATTGAAACGATGTTCTGCATTTGTTACTTAGAAACTCTGAGGAGAGCGGATGAAATAATCGGGGCAGAGAACAAAGATCTCTACTTGTGTTTCCACGGACTTGTCAACAAGAACAAGAGCTAGACCGAGGATTCTATTTCTATTGGATTATACATAAATTCAGATTTTCCCTTGTGTGGTTTTTTTTTCTTGTAGCAGTTAGATTTCGTCCTCCTCACCAGATGAGAATACTATGTCTTGAAGATATATTTTTACATAAACCAGATATAGTGCCAACAATTTTCAAATATGACTTTGTTGGTTTCAAATCATTTTTGTCCATGGGGTACGCAGTATATGCTTGTCTTCAGGTTTCTTTTTCTCTTTCTCAAGCTTCCCCAAGTAGACTTTTGAATTCAAGCTTTCGTGGCTTCTTTTCCCGGAAGGTGCTATACTCTTCCAAAAACGCACCGATTTTTCTTTGAATCTCTTGATCATCGGTTTTGGTTTTATGGTCTAAGACTTCCTCCACTGTTTCTCAATGTTTTAATCTGATCGCCGATATTGGTCTCTAATTTCTTCAACTACTGTGCGACTCCGATCTTGTTCCTAGATTGTTTTATTCTTTCGTAGAAACTAAGTTTAGATCATTTTGTGTCCAACTTGCAGCTCTTTTGGGGTTAAATAAATTATGACATGGAGGTTCTCGTGGGTCATTATTTGAGTGACATGCGTCTATATAACTTAGGAACAAGAAGTGGTCGTTTGTGATTCTTGAAGAACAGTCAAGATGGTAAGAATTTTCGGCTTCACGTTGCACAAGAAGTTGCTGGTGATGTTCGTATGGCCGATACACGTGCACACGAAGCAGAGCCTGGTATTATAATCAAATCCACTGGCATCTCACTTTACTACCCAAATGGAAGACGAAAGCCTCAAGAACTACAAAGGCGAGAGAGATGGTCATGGGAATGTGTATTTGATCAATATCTGATTCACTCCCTTGGGAACGTTGACTTCTCATCAGAAGCCACAGCTGCGTTACGTATCACTGATGGTGCCTTTGTGGTGGTTGAATGCATTGGGGGTGTCTATGTGCAGACTGAGACTGTACTTGGTCGGGCACTTGGTGAGAGGATCAGACCTGTTTTAAATGTCAACAAGATTTCGTCGAGCTTCAGGTTGAAGGTGAAGATGCTTACCAGTCTTTTTCAAAGAGTGATTGAGAATGCTAAGTTGTCATTGCTACTTATGAAGACCCTCTTGTCGGGGATATTCAGGTTTATCCTGAGAAAGGAACAATTATTGCTTTCTCAGCTGGTTTGCACGGTTGGGCCTTTACACTCATTTATTTATATTGTTAACATTAATACCTTTCAAAACATTTTCGGATTTTGGGTTTTTGTTGGTAATTAATAATTTGTAATTTTTGATTTATTTGGTTTTGTCTTCTTGGCTAACCATATTTTTCGACATTAAACTCTCGCCAATTATTTTACTTGGTTTATGTTTGTTTTAATATCTATATAGACTATCTAAAAATAGTAAAAATAAAACGTCTTTTTATTATAAATACTGCATATTGATAATCTTATTATTCAGTGAAAAAAAAAACGATATTACTCCAAAAAAGCAAATTCCATTAAAAAAAAATGAATCATTCCATAGTTTTTCTTTTAGTTATTGTTATGTGTTGTGGATTAAATGAAGCTTGCAAGATAAATCGTTGCAGGATTATTAACCAACTCGGTCCTGGTCAAGTTCTCACATACCGTTGCCGCAGCGAGCTGCAGCCGTCCCATCGTTATAACGGCGTCCTAAACTTCAATGAAGATAGAACTTGGGAATTCGCCGATGTTAATAGTAGAGCTGAAAGAACACAGTATGAATGTGATCTGTCTTGGGGACCTAAGAAAGAATTTTTTTTTAATGATCTTGAAATATATGCAGCAGCTAATAAAGCTAGATGTGATCAAATACGTGAATGGGCTGCCCGAACTGATGGGATTTGGACCAGAAGAGACCATAACAAACCGCTAGGCCCTGATCGAAAAAAACTCAACTGGAGTGTAAGAAAAGTGTAAGTTGGTTGTTTGTTTTACTGTCTAATGAAATAATTGATCAATAATAATGTGCTATAATATAGAGCAAAATAATAATGTATGAGTTTATCTAGTAATAATGTTGTTTCAAGGTTGTAATAACACAATATATTTTATTTTATAATAATGCCTGATTTTTGTAAGCGACATGTCTAATTGTCTACATCTGGTTATAATCTATATGCTTTTTTNTTTTTTTTTTTTTTTTTTTTTTTTTTTTTTTTTTTTTTTTTTGGATAATCTATATGCTTTTCTTTATATATGTAATCATTTTTTTTTTTTTGCTTGCTTTATTCATATCGTCGTCGTTTAACAAATGTTGGGAATATTGAAATCGTGGCAGGAGCCACTTGTATAATTGTAGGTAGGTTCCACTATCTTCTCTGTCTTAGAATAATGACGAAATAAGGTTTGATTTGATTAGAAAACAGAGCTTAACGGTATGTATCAGTATCACTCATTTGAAAGAAAAAAAAGAGACACACGAACCGTTAAGTTTGACATGGAAGAGGCATTTGCAAGGTCTGTGACGTTGTCCTCCACTAACTGCCACAGAGGAGAGTTGTTGAGCCGGTCTACTTGGTGGAGATCCACCCAAGCACACCATAGCAATTAGCAAGGACTCAGAGGAATATACAGACCTTCTTAACCAGAAACGTGGGCACGTGTTTGAAGAGGTGCAGGGACAAGGAACACCTTTGTACAACATCAAAGCTTATCTCCCGGTTTTAGAGTCCTTTGGGATCTCTGGACAGCTCAGGGCTGCGACATCGGGACAGGCAGGCAATCTTCGACCATTGGGGCATGTTAGATTTGGGATCCCATGGAGAATGGTTCGCTATTGTTGCAGATATTAGGAAGCGAAAAATAATAACTCTACTTTTTTTATAGGCTGAGCCCATTGGGCTGACTTATACATTACATAACCCGTCGGGCCCAATTTTTGGAAAATTACACCTTTTGTCCTGGCGAAATTTTCTTGGAGGTATATCTTTCTTTACAGGTGAAATCGCGTCTAATCTTTGTCGGAGTAGTTTGTTATTGTTTTCTGTCGGTGTGTGTAATCTGTGTCAGAGAGGTTGTAACTCAAGAGTTATTCTGTACTGTATTGTACTTGGTGGGAGATATTGTGCACATAAGGTGTTTGATAAAATGTCTAAACCATTATTGTACAGAAGATGTTCGATCTCTTCCGGTCTGAAAGAGAGTATATTCAGAGAAAGTGAAAACTCGGTGTTGTTTCCTGTACATTCATCTAGGGCAGCGCAATGGACGTTTGTTCAGGTGAGACACAAATCGGGTGGAGGAGGATGGAGACCCAAGAAGAAAGTATACCATAGAGTTCATGAGCTTGATAAAGCGATAGACTTGAAGAAGAAGCCAACTCTTATACTTCAACTGAAATCCATTATTCAAGCGCAGAAACATGGAAGCATTCTTCTGAGGGATCTCGAGAAGCATGTTGGGTTTGTTCACAAGTGGAACTTAATGGCTGCCATTGAGAAATACCCTTCCATATTTTACGTTGGAGGTGGCAACAGAGAACCTCCTTCTGTTATGCTGACTCAGAAAGCTCAGAAGATTGCAGCTGAGGAAAGTGAAGCTGCAGAGTCAATGGAACCTATTCTGGTCAACAATCTCAGGAAGTTGCTGATGATGTCTGTTGACTGTCGAGTGCCTTTGGAGAAGGTTGACTTTATTCAATCTGCCATGGGTTTGCCCCAAGACTTTAAGAGCACGTTGATCCCCAAGTACCCAGAGTTTTTCTCTTTAAAGGTTGTCAGTGGAAAAGTTCATCTTGTTTTAGAGAACTGGGATTCTTCACTGGCAATCACTGCACGGGAAGATAGTTTATCCCGCCAAGGAGTCCTTGAGCCCAGTGAGAACAGAAAGAGGGTTAGGATCACAAAGGATGGCAATTTCTTGGGAAGGAATGCGTTTAAGATCTCTTTTCCTCCTGGTTTTAGGGCTAACGCAAGTTATCTAGAGGAATTTGAGAAGTGGCAGAAAATGGAATTTCCATCTCCATACCTTAACGCGAGAAGATTTGATGCTGCAGATCCTAAAGCTAGGAAACGAGTTGTAGCTGTGCTTCATGAACTGCTCAGTTTAACGATAGAGAAGCGAGTGACGTGCGCGCAGTTGGACGCATTTCACTCCGAGTATCTGCTTCCATCAAGACTAATACTTTGCTTGATAAAGCACCAAGGGATCTTCTACATTACTAACAAAGGAGCAAGGGGTACAGTCTTTCTCAAAGAAGCTTATGTTGGTTCTAATTTGATCGAGAAATGCCCCTTGTTATTGTTCCAAGAGAGATTTGTTGCACTCTGTGGTCGGAGAGAAGTCAGTGTATGTAATGTGATGCAGTCTTCAAGTGTTATCTCCTGATCTTACATCAAACCAAAGATTTTTTTTCCCTAGGCAATTTTTACCCATTGATTCTCTTCCAGAAAATACTAGAAAGCATTTCGCTGTATCCTTTTCTTCTTACAGTCCGTTGTCTTCTCATATGGAGAAAGAAGAGTACTACTACTTGTTTAAGATATCATTGACTTGTCGCCAACAAACAGAACCGTAAGTACTATGTGTTGATTGAGGATGCTAACTTGACGAAAGCCAGAACGTGTCATAGAGCCTAATATGGTACCAAGGGAGATGTGACAGGCAGATTGACTATGTACTGTGAATGTGATAAGAACAATCTTGTCCATGTGGAGGTTGTGGATGCAGCTGGTATTATAATACACTTGTTTTTTTCTCAGTGTACACGACTCTCTTGATTTGTTTCTGGAGAAAACGATAACGGAATCTTCTTCGTGTTTACACTCACGCGACGGAACATTTATTTGAATGCAGGAGAAGGGGGTCCAGAACTCATGTGGCTTGTGAAGGCATCATGGGAAAAGAGCCAAAGGGAAGGACAATTAAGTCGCACTCCACAATCCCCATTTTAGACCTGAGTCGCATTCATGTTCAAAAACAAAAGGTCAGTGTTTTCATTATTAGGCTTTTTGTTTTCTTGAACAGTTTTTGTGGTAAAATCCACAGTGCATTATACGAACCAAGACCTGTCTCGTTCTTTTCTGCTGGCCCTGTTTTTTGTTTTCTTACATTGAAAGCTTCTTTTTTTCTGTGAAGATAAACAACAAAACTCTCTTTTTCATGGTGTTGGATGGTAATAGGCTGCTGATAAATCAATTTTGCTTTACGGATAAAGACTAATAAACACTTGGTTTCTCGTGATAAACTGCCTAGTTAGTTGTCTGTTTTTGTTCTTAGTAAGGTTCCGTGTCTTGTTTGAACATGTTAACTAACCTATATATAGTCGAAACCTATCAATTTTGAAAATCCATATAAAAAACACCTATTGGCACAAAAGAAAATCCAAAGTCAGATTCTTCTTTTCTTTTTTTCTTGAAACTTTAACAAGTAAATGGATTCCTGTCCTTGTCATTTGGCATCTCATCCAAATGAAGGGTACACAATTCAAAGCATAAAGCCAAGATCTTGAGGTTGATTGAAGCATCAAGATCAATTAAACACACATCTTTGAATTTTTTTTTTTTTTTTGTTCTGTTTTCCTTTTCTACATTTTCCTTGATAAAGCCAAATCACAGACCAAACGTAAGGATCATCCGCTAACATATCGACGTATCAACCACGAATTGGAATCGATACGCTGATGTTGCATTCGATTACAGAAAACCAAGAAAACTACTGACAAGGACTTATAACCACATTATGATATTTGAATTTTTCTTCTTCTAAATACTTCAAGCAAAAACGCAGGTTCTATTGATTGATCTGGGAAAACTTGTCTGTACACAGACAAAGACGTGTGCTTTCTTTAAAACCAAGGGGGAGCCCCAATTAGATACTTTTGGATGATGATGCATTATAAACAACTTGACACATAAAAGATCAAACTTTAGGGGTATCATTTTCATGTATGGAGGTTTTGATTTCTTGGGGACAAAATTCTATGGTCCATTATTGTACAGTGGTCCTACAGTCCCCAACCATTTTTCTGTGAATTATGTGTACTGTTTTGGACAGGAGAACACATCATGCAATCACCCAATAATATTTTCCTTCGTTGTTTGGTCCAATTTATAAACTCTCTCTCTCATTTTTCTTTTGAAAAATCGTTTTCAGCATTTCAAAACCCCAAATCTAATTCAGTGATCAATTAATGGTCAAGTACATTTTCCAGAAGTATTTGCACTTTTTCTTCTGTATTAGTTATTATTAATAGATCTTAAACTTTAATGCATCTTCTTATATTGGTCTAGCTATACCAACTAATTCCATGATTATGTTATTATTAAATGTTGCTTTGTGGTCATTACTTGGTGTTGATTAAATATATAAAGATGCCATCTTCAGCCTGAAGCTCCTCATGCATGTTTGTGTTTTTTTTTAACTGTTAGACATTGCTATTTTCAAAAAGTAAATCATAGACATTGTACAAAACTTTTGATTTCTCCGATTTTCTCTTTTCCGTTCTTTTGTTTTGTTTTGGTACCCATATCTTTTTATTGTTTCTTGATACCCACATCAGCACTTTATTTACCTTTTCCCAACAAAATATCTTTTTTTATTCCATTGACATAGTCTAATCGGATTTCCCTAATAATATCCACACGAAAAAGAAGAGGACTTTCATGTTTACATTAACATTAAACTAGCATATGTATATACATATACTTTATATAAACCTCTATTCCATCTTGGATATGATATCTGCCCACTAACCCCAACCAAACTACATAAATGATTTGGGTAGTTGGCTTTTCTTTCTCTTCTTTTAAATTTGATTTCTCTTCTTTTTTTTAATTTAACTTTGGGATATGTATGGGTGCCTAATATAGACAAGAAGGAACTATTACAAACACTTTTCCTAGACACTTTTCTCTGTTCAAGAGAAAAAAGGAGTATCCATGAACAGTTAATAGTTGTGGGGATATCAGAGTGTGTGAGAGAGAAAGATGGCAATGATTTTTTCATATTCTATAGGTATTCAGATGGGTCTATAACCCACATTACTATTCTCTTTCATATCTTTCTTATTGTATCATCAGAACCAAGTTCCAAGTTATGTTGTGATTTATAAAAACATTATAGAATCTGACATCAATTCTGCACAAAAAACCAATAAGAGGAACATATGTGCAGGTCTATTGTGATCATAATCATTAATATTTGCTGTGAGATTTGAAAAAAATATAAAGAAGAATATGAAAAGGGAAACTCTTTGAGGTCTAAATCTAATTCACATGAGCTTTGCAGTGTTGTGGTTCAGTGGGATATGACTGATTGTTAACACTATATATATTTTTTTCCATTACATAATTCTCTTTAAATTATTCATCTTTTGAAATTGGATGGTACTAATGATGAGAAATAAACAAATGTCTTGTGGCTTTTTCTGCAGTGATTTCAGAGGACTTCACACCAAATCCACTCAGTATAAAGAGCGGAGAAAAGAAAGAAAGAGAGAAATGGCATTTTTCTTTGGCATTGGTAACTTGGTATGTCATTGATATTCGCACGTAAAAAGGAAAAACAAATTGCTCCTAGTGCTTCATTTGGTATAGTTTTAAAATTTATCCCTTTGTGTTTGCCTTTGCTAAATTCTATCTCTTCTTCACGTTTATAATTTGATGAATCTAAGTATAACTTTCTCAAAGAACAGAATTCGGCTTTTAAAGATATTTTGGAAACGATTACAATTTACATGTTAGCTGATGATATATCGTTTGGCAATGTAATTTTTATAAGAAAATCAAGTGATGGATAATTTAATGATCTATCATCGATCGATGTCAACAATTGGTTTCTAATGATTTAGACTTCGATATAAAACAATTCAACCACCGAAAGTTAAAAGTCATCTAATAGAAGGATTGGTTCGGGGGTAATCCTCACATTCAAATTTGAATTTCCCTATTTTATCTATAGTGGGATTGTGATTCCGATTCACATTATTGACAACAAGAGAGTGTTAAAGGTTAAAAGAGGTGACAAATGTTTTTGTTCCCATTTGGGATCATTTATTCATAGTTATGCAGTCAAATCAAATTGATGGCTTAGGGGTGAAAAATGATAAGTGGGACCCAATTCCCAACAATAAGCATACAATTGCTAATTTAATTTATTAATTTAAATATTTTCTTAGGACAAAGAACAAAAAAGGTAAAAGCTACTAAAATCAATAGGGTAGTGAGGTTGGACCATTTCATGAGTGCCCCCTTTCACAAGGTAATCTATAAAGTTTTTGGTGTTCCCCATCATGACCCCTCTTAACATCTATATCTCTACTTTAATTATTCCCAAAGACATTTTGATGTAATCTATAATCTTTTATATAATAAGATCGTGTATATATTCCACTATGTACATATATGTATATGTATGGGTAATGAAATCGTTTAGTTAAGTGGATGTTACACACTTCTAGAGATGATGTTTGATTTAATCATGGTTCTAACTACCTATATTAGTTATTTGCATTTTTGAACTCACATGATACTGTATGTTTCCACGGCTTAATTGTATATATATATTCCATTTTTTATTCAGTAAGAAGTTAACTTGAATTATTATTAATTAAGTTGCCATTTGAACTGAACTGTTTCCTTAAATTCTGTTAATAAAATGTTTTAAAGCTGCTTTATAAGAAGTTAAAAAAACAAGATAAAAACGTCAATGAGCTATGATACCACTCAAATTCAACACAACATGATCACTGCAACTTAATTATTCATCATTCAACCACATGTTGTTTCCTTCTTATGCCATATGAAATCTAAATGGTGAAAGTTTGATGGGGTGAGAAGATGATTTTATAGAGAATCAAATAACTTTTTCTAATAAACAGTTTTCACGTACACCTCCAAACAGTTATATTAACATTGTAGCCACTAATGTAATAATTAAAAGAAAAATTCTTTAAAAAGAAATAGAGAAACCCCACCAGAACTGAAAAATTAGACAAAAATGGGTGTAAATAAAATATAATATCTAAAATAGAAGTGGACAAGTTGCATGACACAAACCCTAACACCACAACATTTGCATATCCCATCACTTTACACCAAGTCTTCCCACTTTTACTTCGTTTGTTTCGCTTATGCATATATTATTTAAATAAAAGCATAACCGTAGGGAAATGGTCCTTAGATTCTTCAAAAGTTTCCAAATAATAAAGTAATTTAAATAAACATCAATCGGTCAAGCGTCACTCTCTTTTTTTTTTGTAAATTTGTTTTTGCCTCATTTGTTGCTTAGTGTGTACGTGACGTTTGGTTCCTTCTACCCTTCACATACTCTTATCTCCATTTTCAATATTACAAGGTGAGAAAACTCATAAATCACGAGTTTAGAACTAGATCGAACAGTCTCTTGTATAGCAAATTAGCAATACCATACGAAACAAACTGTTACATTTTCTTCGAGTTCAAATTTGTTGGATCTACTAGCTAGGTGTGAAATATGTTATTCTTGCCTGCTTATGTGTGAATCTATACACGCTTGTTGTCGTGATTGTTGGTGATTTTTTTTTATTGAAATGTAAAATTTATTCAAACAAAAAAACCTTGTTTACATCAATTGTGATCTTTTTATAAAGCCTTAGATATGTTTCTTGATTTGAGTATCATACAACTTTAATTTGATCATAAAGAATTTCATATATAAAAACTTTCTCATGGTTTTTTAAAAATATATATAAATGCGTATATATTAATCCTAAGCAGCAGACCGTATGGTTATACTGAGTGGTAATCCATATATATAATGAGAGAATTCCCAATATTGCTCCGATATTTCGAAATTATTAACGAACATATAATTTTGGGTAAACTATAAGTCAGGTCACTCTAATTATTATTTAACTGATGATTTCGTATTTTCTAATAATTAATTTGAACGTTGCAGTAATTTTTCTTTCTATTTTACCATTTATTTTATTTTCGCGATATGTATTAATTTACATTTTTATTCAATGGATTGTATTAGTGCGCGTATTTCGCAGTTACCACTACACAAATTTGTTTTTCCACAGTTTACTATTTCCCTGTAAAAATGTGCGTTTTCACTCTCCCCTTCCAGAGAGATATACCGTTCTTCGATATTTCTCTAGATCTTTTTTTCGAAGCATGCAACAAAAAAGAAACACTTGGTCACATATTTAATGTACTGCATATGTGTAAACTTAATGTCACAATATTGATAGTGGAAGATTTAACCAACTCTAGTTTAAAGATTTTACCAACTTTCGGCCTTAGAAAATAGCATATTAGTTCTGTCTAACTTAACGTGTATGCTCCTTTTGAAAAGAAAAAAAATGTGAAAGACTTGTTAATTAAAACGAGTAGATAATATTGAACGTTTCAAAATGTCATGATTTAGAATATTGCACCTCCATTGGTTGATCCGCCTGTGAAGGCATAAAGATGTCTACATCTAAATCTAATAATATACAAATATGAAATCCACTTAGAATCGTATGATTAACATAATTAAACCAATATTTTAGGTTTTGATTTTCTCTAGGAAAGAAATAAATAAATAAACAGGAGAAAGAAAAAAGAAGATAAATTGGCTTTCGGACTTTTTATTCGTGCGACGAGTATATCCTCTTTAATGTTGGCATTATCTCTTCACATCGCTTTCTCGTGTCCTCTTCCCTTTTTTTTTTCTTTTAATATCTAAACCATTTTCAATAAAAAAATATATACATTTATAGTTTTTGATACTATTCAGCAGATTAGTCATATATAAACATCTGTTAAGCAACTTCGAAATCTTAGTTATACAATTTGATTAAAAAATAATTATAGTCTTCTTTACCCTTACTTCTCGATTGAATTATAATAAAGCGGTGACATGCATAGACGCATAGTAACGTGTTATTGAATTAGCATCACTGCACATTTTTTCCCTATTTAATGTCAACAACGATACTAATACTAAACTTATTTTCTAATTGTCTTATATGGATGTGAAATGTTTTCTGTATAGTGATTGATCAATAGTTTAATGTTTGACTGCTTATATATACGCTAGATTCTAGTTTTGATTTTAAGAAAAAAAATTGTGACTTAGGTTTCATTAGTTCGTTATAGACCAAATGTTTTGGATACTGATACGATATGTGAACAGATATTAATACTCGCGTACGTATATTTGTCATACTTTATAGTTTAACCACCAGTGCTTTTCTGTCTGAGCCTAGAACCATTATTATTTTTAAAATATATCGTTCATAATCGTATAAATATATATGAATCTCGGATTCCCATAGTTAATTAATTATGTAATCACGAATCAAGTTGCTAGAAAACAAATGGAGAATCGAAAAAATAAACAAACCGAGAAATATCAACGAGAGGAGGAAGAAGAGAGAGAAAGTGTCAGGAGGAGTACGCAGGACGAACAACAGCGACATTTGCGCGCGTCCGACGTGTCAGCTTTTTACCCCTTCCACTGTCTCTTTCCTCCTCTTGCCTCTCTCACGCTTCTCTGCCGGCGCGTGTCTTCCACACCCTACAGTGTACTGTTCTAGCCGGTCCCACAGCGTCACCAATTATCGTATTTGTCACTTTAATTTCATTTTCCCCGTAGTTTTGGGATTATTGTTTTTCGCGATAATTTTAATAATAATTATGTACGCATCTAAATTATACAAGTATGAAATAATGATAATGAAAATCAAACGATAAGGTAATCTTTCTGTTACTTAAAATCGTATTTATGTCACAAAATTAGTTTCTTTGACTCCTTAATTTCGATTTCTTGTTTACTTTGATATAAGATAAATGATTTGGATTTCCTATGAAAATCTATAGTATTGAATTAAACGATATTTATTGAGAGGGATAAATAGAAGAAATATGAAATATCCAAAAAAACAGCGGGGATTTTTTCTCTTTCTTTGTAGGGAAGGATTACTCTCATGATTTTTTGATTTCTTAGCTAAAAAAATTTCAACTAATTTGGTTACAATTAATTGTTTAAGAGAAAAGAAAAAATATAAACTTCCATTAACAAAGAAAAAAAAAAGTGAATAGAGAGAGAGAGAGAGCAGGAGAATAGTTTCCATAAACGGGGTCATGGTGACATGTTGACATGAACGCTAGCGTTTTTGGGAGATGTACAGATGGGACACGTGTGCACAGTGGACCCACAGACTCCACACAGGCACAAGTGTCTGCAGGGTAAGAGCAACACACAGGATTCCTCCTTCCCACAGTTTCTGCACATCCTACCTTTCGCCACCTTATCATGCGCATCGGGAGCTAGCGTGCGCGGCCTAACCGTATCTTCACCGGAGCTACTTCCGCAGCAGGAGTGCGCGTCATCGTCGGGTAGGGTGCGCAGTTCCTTAACCTGCGCGAGGACCTGGTCGAGGTTGGTGCGGAGGTTGTTGGCGGTGGCTTCGTTGGTCTGAGCGAGATCCCGCCAGATTTGATTCTCGATGGAGAGTGACTTAACGCGCTCCTCAAGCGCGTGGTTGATCTTAGCGATCCTCTCTCTTTCGTCTTCTTTGACTCGAAGCCTTTTGAGCAGTCCATACTCTATAGCCTCCATGATCGTCCTCGCTTGCCTCTTCCTCTTCTCTTGAATCTCGAATTTCACTCTCTCCATCTGATCACGACAAACAAGAGAGAATATCAACAACGAGCTCTTCTTGGATACAACATTGCTTGACTAGTCACCAACAGATGATAGATAGATGATGATGAGACTTACGTGAAGGGAGACGAATCGATCGATGTCATGCTGTTGCTGATTGATGTGAGAGGAGATATCAATGTCTTGCCCCAGAAACGAAAAAGGACTAGTAGGAGTCACGCATGATGATGATGATCTAGGGTTCGGATGATGAACAAGATTCTGCTGTTGATGATGATAAGTCGATCTTGAATCTCTGGAGCGTTTTCTCGGGTAGAAATCACAGTCGACATTAGCACCATCGGCGTAGTAATCGGCGGTGGAGGAGCCGCCGTACATATGAAGAAGAGGGGGCGAATCGTCCGTCACCGAGAAAGGTGAAACGCCGCCGTAACCGGTTTGATTGTTCGTGCAGAAACCGCCATTATTAGTAAGCTCTATGGTGTTGTGGTTCATCATTAAGTCTCTGCTAAAACAAAAACAAAAACAAAAACTCATCAATACGGCCAGAAAGAAAAACTCCAAGGAATCAAATCATCAGATCGCAGAGAAAGAGACCAACCTGTTGGAGAAGAGTTGAGAGGGAGAGAGAAGGAGATGGTGAGCATCGACGGCCATGGAAAGAGAGGTTTTGAGTTTGGAGAGATGATGAATATGGTGATGAGAATACGGAGGGAGAGCTTTTAAAAGAGATAGAAAACTAGAAATGCATGCGTTTCGGTTTTTGTTTTTGCTGTGCTTTGATATGCGTGAAGAGAGACTTTCGCTTTGCTTTTTTTTTTTTAATTATTCTTTTTTTTTCTTTTCTTTGAAAGAAAGACCAAATCGAAACGAACCTCAACCAAATGGTTGTTTCCTATTTATACACATCGACGCGACGAACGTGAATAGAGATATAAAAGGAGCAAGAGAGATATATGGAGAGAGAGAGAGAAAAAGTGAAAAGCCAACAAATTTTTTTTAGAAAAGAATCAATTTCAAATATTTAATTTGTTCAAAGGTAAATCTAGAAATCTATTTTATATTGCTGAATTTAATTAACCTACCATTTTCTTAGGGTTTTGAATAATTATGTTGATTTGGTTTATCTATATCTTTTTGGTAACTTTTTCCCATAGACTTCTCATTTTAACACGTTTTCTGATATTCAATATATGTTAACTTTTTTTTTTTGCTCCATTTTGGTATTTAGTTACCTAATGCTCTGATTGATTGAATTGAATTGATCATCTTGTTCATTATTTTTCCTATTCAATAATTATATTTTGTTTTGGTTTTACTCTTTCAACTTTTTTATCCCCAGATTTTTTGGTAATTTTTAAAGCACACATACTGTCGGTTATGTAAATTTTTTGAAGTCGGTAACATGTAGCGAAATTGGCGGAAACTTATTGAGTTAATTTAAGGGGAATCGGATTCAGTTATGTTTTTGGTCATAGTTTAGTAGTATTAGGAGTAACGCTCGGATTCGGTTTGTATTCATTACCGTACCGAATAAATAGAGTCTATCAGTTTGTGCCGTGTATTTAGCGGCATTCCAGGGGTATTTTTAGACATTTACCTCCGTAAAATGATGGAAATTACTTTTGTATGATGAAATACACGCAATGGAGGTATGACACCTGTAAAAAAGGGTTCGAAGTAGTCATGCGTATTGACATGTAAGCATTCCAGCGTGGCGAACAATTTTGACTGGGACCCACGATTTGTCTTTTGTACGGTCCGTTAAAATGGGTAAAATCCTACTTTTTTCCGTTTTTGTAATATATTTTTTTTTTTCGTACGAGTTTGGCGCCATGTGATGCCACGTGGTGAATCATCCTGGCTACTTCTGTTTGACCCTGTCCTTGACTTTTTATGGAGCATCTTTTTATTTAACATCAACAAAAAAAAGTTGAAACTTATCTTAAACCTCTTACTATTAGATTTTGGGATTTTTTTTATTAAGTGTTAATGAAACCCATTCATTTTGGTAAACAAATACTATAATACTTATTAATACTAAATTCATGGCTATTTATTGTAGATAGTTAATACAGTAATAAGTTGTATCTTATTCAAAAGTAAATAATATTAACTGATAGTGTTATATTATATGAACTATAAATAGTAATAGTGTGATACTATGGAAGTTAAAGATAAACTGCATTTATGATTCATCCTTTTCATATTAAACTGAATAATTCTAGCTAGGCTTGAATTCCATTGGTTCAATTATCCTTGAATTTCTTAAAAATAAACTAAAAATTAAAGTAGCCATCTTGATGTATAAAACACAGAGAACCCCAGAGGTGAAGAAAGAGAGATGGAGACATATTCTTCTGAAGATGATATGAGATATAAAGTAACGCACAAGAATTAATTCCTACTTTGATTTATGTCCCTTTTACTTTTTTTTTCTCTACTTCTTCTTTACATATTTGTGCTTTGTTATATTTTCTTTCCCAAACATTAAAAGTAAAAACAATATGCCTTTGTCTTTTAGAAGCATTCAAGTTTCCACCATCTTAAATTTGTTTCTACAAAGGCCAATTTTGAAAAAGTAGACCTTGTAAAGTAAAATAGTGGCCATGGTGCACAACTTACGTGTTTGGTTATTTATAAAATCAATATTTTTCTTCATTTGAGTTATGTATTATGAGGCGACCAACACCGTAACGAGACAGTAACTAATGTGTGTCTGTCCGATACAATTAATAAATGTAATATTGAAACTATGAAATATCTATCCTAAGAAAAAGAAACATGAAATCTTGAATTGTGATTTCCTCTTTGATTGAAGAACAAGTGACATCGCACCTTGACTTTGTTGTATGGTATCCTTTCTTTGCTCTTTAACATAACTTTTTATTCTCACTTTTTCTTCTTCTTCTATTTGATTCAACTTAAAGTTGGTGGTGGTGTGTATTCATGTGATATCAACATTCAAAAGAGGAAAATAAATCCATAACCATTGTAAGAATCTTAAAGGGTGCCTTACCTAGAAACTTCATCTTTCCTTAAAGGCACCACTATAATTCAATTTGTTGTAAAGAAAGAATCCGTGCTTTTGTGAAATATATACCATACTCATATTTCTTTCGGTTCATATACATTAATATTCGTTTATCAAAGTTTTTAAAATTGGTGACTTTAGTTACACTTTTGTTCCAACATCATATCACACACCTATATCTTACAACAATTCAAAAGAGGCTTCAATGGATGTGTAAAGCTTCCCATTAAAGACATGTGTTTGAATTTATTGTTTGGGGCTTGCTAATGCATACATATCACATGTACATGGTCCATACAGGAGGAGCTCGTGACCTAACATATTACATCATATTAATCTTTGGATATTTATCAAATGCACCAAGGCATCTTTGGATCTACCATATTAGTTGCAAAGCAAAAAAAAAGAGAGTAATAATACCAAATGGATTGGAACTCAATTTGCCCAAAAACAAAGATTGGAAGTTTGGAACTCTCTATTACAATTATCGAAAATAAGAAATGTGATGTAAAGTCTTTTGTAAAATTCCTTGTTATGGTGAACTATTGATGAAGTCTTCTTTCGAAATTTGAGACCGTAAAATATTACTAGGGCTTTAGATCCATTAATATGACGTTAGAACTTTAGTGACAACTTTTTTTTTCATTTAATTGATGTTATATCTTCGAAGTACCCATGCAGTTACTCAGAAATTAAATCGGTTCTCGATTATCGGATTTAATTAAATCTTGGGAAGATAGATGCATAAGATGAGTTAGGTTTGAGAGGTCCCGATTTAATTAAAGATGGGTTGGGCCATCACTCTTTCTTGCTCTTCAAAAAATACCTTACTTAGCCGTATCATCGAAACTTAACTTTCATTTTAACAAAACTTCAAGATTTTTATTTCTTTATTCTTAAAAATCGTTGCCCCATTAGGAGACAAGAGAAGAGGTTCTGCAAAAGACTTTAACTTGGTGTCATGTGTGGTTGTGCTTATGGACAGTGTGTGGTCCCTTCATTTTTTTTTTTTTTCATTTTTCTTCAAATAAAATAAAGGAACCAATGTGTCGATTGCATGATTCCCACTACTGCTTTCAATCTCATCTTCTGCTATAAAATGCATTATGATCCCACCACTGCTTTTAATTCATTCAGACAAAATACGTAATA
Source organism: Sisymbrium altissimum (assembly GCA_900406495.1). Classification (NCBI taxonomy): domain Eukaryota; kingdom Viridiplantae; phylum Streptophyta; class Magnoliopsida; order Brassicales; family Brassicaceae; genus Sisymbrium; species Sisymbrium altissimum. Next base: position 105,750 of record OVBI01000040.1, on the reverse strand, counting down.
AATGTAACAATATAACTGTATATTATTATTTTTATAAATGTATATGAATACGAGGAGGGCTATTCATCGAAATGAAATTTAAATGTACTGACTTGTTACCATCAGATCATGAACCACATTAACTCCAACCAAAAAGACAAAGACAAAGGTGGTGGTTGTTGTTGCTGTCAGATCACTGATTCACTTTCACCAAATCAAGAATTGGTTTATCAGTTTGAATCAAAAGTAGCGATTAGACAACTGGTTATGTGTTGTTCTTAAAAGAAACTTGCACAAATCCATCACTACATGAGCCTACTACTTCAAGTCCCTACCTTGAAGAGACCGATCAGTCACATTCGTACCATCTAAATCAATAAATACTAACATCATTGATACCTGCACGGTCTAATATCACTTGGTCACTCCAAACTTCTCTTATGGAGATTGGAGAAAGTATACTTAGGCTTTGCGAAGTGGCGGTGAGCTTCTACTGTTGCTGCTGCTCTTTCTCAAAGGCTTACGCGTATATAAGATAATCCCACAAGACATTTATCAATTTATCAGATTTCAAAGCAAAACTCTGATAGGAGATATTCTAGTTGGGTGTGGAATGCTGATCCAATTTCTTGAATCATGGGTTTGATCAAATGCTCATGAACTAGCAGATCCAAGATCACAATAACAACGCATTCTATGATGCGGTTCAATATTAGCCACTGATAAAAAAAAGTTGTGATATCTATATTTAGCAAAGACCAGGGAAACACTTCATGACACCAATAGCATAAAGATTTCTAGTCAAACGACAAGGCATAATGTAAAAAGTCTCACTGAATGCTTCTAGAACAAACAAAGACGCATAGCAGAGGAATGGGATAAACTCAACGTTCCTACACTTTACTTAAAAAGCTATGAGAAGTAAAGTGATAGTAGAACAGTTTTAACTCTAAGGACTGCGGCTCCTCCTTGTTATTTTCCTCGGAGCCTGTAAGTTCACACAAGCTAGAACGTCAACACATAGCTCAACTAGGCATCTGTTTATTTCTTTACCTGAGAAGGGGATTGCAACGAGCCAAACCTCNGGGGGGGGGTAGGGGAACTAGTGGTAGGACGATGACCTTCTACCTCTTCCCCTGCTTCGAAGCAAAGAAGAGATTACAGTGTGTACTATAACAGAGTACCATTAAAATAGACAAACACTACTATGTAAGAAGCTAAAACAACAGAATCCACATAGAACTTGGCTAACGTTTATTAAAACTTGCACGCCACCATACGTTTCTATTTCAGAACAGGAGGAAGCGGGATCTTGGACCATACTCATGAGCAAGGAGTCCAATAAGTACTGTCGTAACTGTGAAACTACAAGTCTAGAACAGATACTAAAGCTAACACTGACAAATTCACAAGGATTTAACCATACCTGCGGCCTGTGGGGTGATATTGACCTTGAACGAGAACGAGCGGGCCTCGGTGATCGGATACGTCTGCAGATGAAAGTCCTTCTCGGAGGACTGTGTAGCTGCCTTGGAGGTGAGATGCATCTGCGCATTCAAGAAATAATCCATCAAATGAAAACAAATACAATGTGGGCAGAAGATCAATAAAAATGAATCACTGGTTTCCACAGCTCCATACGGTATAAACCAGTTACCTCAATGGAAGAGGAGAACGTCTTCGACTAGGACTCCAACGGATCGTTCTAGGGGAAGCACCCCTGCTGCGAGATAGAAGGTGAGGTAGTGAACGGAAGTGGTAATGAACACCAAACAAAGGATACCAAGCGGATTCATCTTTGTGAGTGTCAGCAGCACAGTTTATTTTAGCATCTCTCTTTGGTGCACTTGAAACAGGTTAGGAATAGGGAGGGGTATTCTCTGGCGTGGTAGTAACGTGAACTCTGCTTTAACAACATTTCCATGGCCTACATTGATCAAACAATAAATAAGGGAGAATCCTATCATCAAAGCCTAGAATTCAACATATGCATATCCTCTTAGAACATTAACACTGTTATTTTCAATGAGAAAATTATCTAGCAAACATGAACGAAAGCGCTTTGTGACATTAGTAAATGTAAACAGAGTATAACCGTAATGAATCCGCATTGCAATTCGAACCCCTAATTACTCGGGACAAACTAATTGGAAACTGACCTTTTTCCGATGAGATGGACGGCGCGAGGGAGAAGGAGAAGAAGAAGAAGAGGACTTGGAACCTGAGTGGGAACGGCCATAGCGCGCTACACTGAACCCTAACGGGTTAATTTACTCACACACACACACTCAAAAGTCCGCACGTGCCAGTCAATAAGAATAATTTTAAAAATCAAAGAAAATAACGACATTTGACAAAAGTAAAAATGTAACCATACATGTGAATTTGAGATTATTAATTGGATTTAATACAGTGGTTTCTTAATGTTTGCTTCTCTTAAATTCATTTAAGTTTATAATACGAGATCATGAAATATATTTTTGGTTAATTTAAAATCAGAAATCAGAAAAGCAATATATATAATCTTTGCATCAATCGATCATAATAGAAAAAAGAAAAATAAAAAAAAAGAGTATAAGGCGTCGCTATATCTTCTCTCATCCTAGGGTTCTGCAGCTTCTTTTTTCCTCCTCCTCCTCCGTATGTGTATCTCTGCTTCCGTCACGGGAGCCGAGGTGTGTATTGAATTGACTTTCTCAGTAGGAAGCTCGTTACTCTGATTTAGATTCGAATCGATATCCATTTTACAAGTCGCTTTAGGGATTTCGGATTCTTAGCAATTTGATATTTAGGTAGGGATCGATTTTCTTCGCGGAGCCTCGATTTGTTTGGTTTAGTTCTACAAAGAAAAAAAGCGATTAATTAGGGTTTGTAGTAGGACTTAATTGGGGATTCGGAGACGGTGTCGCGATAATGGATGCTTTTGGGATAAATCAAGCTCCCGAAACCGAGGATCTTAACAAAGTTGGAGATAATCCTTCAGGTTTGTTTCTTTCGTATTCCGTTTGTTCTTCTCCAGATCATTTCTTTGTAGTTTGAATCTGGATCTAGTTTGATTTTAGTTCTTGAACTGTGGACGACTCTATCAAACTTGAATTTGCTCCTTAGTTTGATTCGTTAGGTCTCGCTCCTTTAGTTGCTATTTGAAGCTTGAACGTTCTCCACTGTCTTTGTTGGTGAAATCTGAATTAGTATTTTCTTGCCTGATGAGATTAGAGTAATTTCGGGAAGAAAGATGTACATGGAACTTTGGTGTAATTGAAGGTTTTCTTTTGGTACAGGCAATTCAGTGTTTGATGCATCTCAGTATGCGTTTTTTGGGAACCATGTTGTCGAGGAGGTTGAGCTTGGTGGATTGGAAGAGGAAGATGAGATTTTGTCTTTCACTGGAGGGATAGGAGAAGACTTTTCATTTGACAAGGAAGAGGTTCGTCTCATCGTATTTCTCGTATAGCTAGGACTTCTCCTCTCTCTAGGCAACCAGAGGACGACCTCTGTATTCTGGTTCATATAACCAAAGTGACTTACCTTTCCTCCCCAATATTTTGCAGGTTGATAATTCTAGGCCTCTGTCTGACGTTGATGATCTTGCTACTACTTTTTCAAAGGTTAGCTAGCTTTAATGAACACGCATCATGATTGATTACACACCACTCCTACACTTCTATTTTGTGGAAGTGTCAAGATTGCTTTGACTTATTCGACCAAGCTTTTGATCTGAGGATTTTTGTCTCTCATGTTACAGTTGAGTAGGGATCCTGATGTCTATAGAAACACGGGACCAGTCACTGATAGGCGATCGAGACAGAGTGAGTTTCATTCATGCATTCACATTGATTTAATCTTTTCTATCTACTGTCTGTATCATAGCCTTACTCAGTTCTCCACGTACCGAATCTATGTGATTACAGTTATGATATAATCAAATCTGTGTCCGTTATTCTACTCTTATCTTTATGATCTAGAGTGAGCTGTTTTCCATTCCGTTTTCCTTATTTTTATGTTCTTATATTGTTTTTTTTCTACAGAGCTAATACAGTTCCATGGTTCTTTATCTACCTTACACGCAAGGCTTTGGTTTGTGGTTTAACAGTTTAATTTTCTTTTCCCTTGGTTCTCAGATTCTTTAGCACCTGAGTGGACTCATGGGGAGGAGTTGCCAGATTGGTATGGCCAGCAGTTACCGGACTCTGATGCCATCAAAGATGACCAGGCTTGGCCGGGACAACCTTTTTCTGCTCTGGACCCTAAAAGAACAACACTGTATCCTGAACCACAACGTCAGCTGCATCAAAACCACAATCAACAACAGTTTCCCAGTGATCCGATTCTTGTCCCGAAGTCATCTTTTGTTTCATATCCTCCTCCAGGCAGCATATCACCAGATCAGCGTTTAGGACACCCAAATGTACCACCATATCATTCCGGTGGACCTCAAATGGGATCACCAAACTTTTCTCAGTTCCCAACTTGGCAGCCTCAGTTGGCTGGCATTCATCATGGATCTCCCCAGCGCACTGGAAACGTGCCCCAGTTTCCTCATGCTCTTCCTCTGAATAATCGCCCTCCTGCTCAATGGATGAATCGTCAAAATATGCATCCTGGTGATAATTCTGGTGTCATGAATAACGCGATGCTACAACAGCCGCATCATCAAAACGGTTTGATGCCCCCTCAGGTGCAGGGACCTCAGAGTAGGTTACAACATCCAATGCAGCCCCCTCTCGGTCATATGCCAGGAATGCAGCCTCAGTTATTCAATCCTCATCTTAACCGATCATCATCCTCTGGAAGTTATGATGGAATGCTTGGGTTTGTTGATCCGAGGGAATCAAGACCAGGGTCGGCTCAAGGCAACCGACAGAACATGCGTTTTCATCAACAAGGCTTTGATAGTGGCGTTCAGAGGAGATATAGTGGGTGGCCTCCATTCCGGTCCAAATATATGTCAGCAGACGAGATAGAGAATATACTGAGAATGCAGCTTGTTGCTACACACAGCAATGATCCGTACGTTGATGATTACTACCATCAAGCTTGTCTTGCTAAGAAATCTGCAGGTGCCAAACTGAAACATCATTTCTGTCCAAATCATTTGAGGGACCTCCATCCACGGGCACGGACAAACAATGAGCCCCATCCGTATCTTCAGGTTGATGCTCTTGGTAGAGTTCCTTTCTCTTCGATCCGCAGGCCTCGTCCCCTTCTTGAAGTGGACCCTCCAAATTCAACTAAATCTGGAAATGCGGAGAATAGGGCTACGGATAAGCCGCTTGATGAAGAACCCATGCTTGCAGCTAGGGTGTACATTGAGGATGGTCTTAATCTTCTCCTTGATGTTGATGACATAGATCGTTTCTTAGAGTTTAGCCACCTGCAGGATGGAGGAAACCAGCTGAAACAAAGACGACAAGCTTTGTTGGAAAACCTTGCGGTTTCACTGCAGCTCGTTGATCCCCTTGCCAAGAACGGGCAAAGCCGGTCCCAGGATGATTTTATCTTTCAAAGGATTATCTCTCTTCCGAAGGGTCGGAAACTACTTATAAGGTATCTTCAGCTTATTTTCCCTGGCAGCGACCTAATGCGGATAGTTTGCATGGGAATTTTCCGTCATTTGAGGTCATTGTTTGGAGTCCTCTCATCCGATCCTGATATAACCAAAACCACAAACAAGCTTGCAAACGTTGTAAACTTGTGCATTCACAAGATGGATTTGGGGCCCATAAGCGCGTGTCTAGCAGCGGTGTCCTGTTCTCCTGAGCAACCACCACTCCGTCCTTTAGGCAGTCCTGTTGGAGACGGAGCTTCCACAGTTCTGAAATCTACACTCGACCGGGCTTCTGAGCTTCTCCAAGCTAATAACTTCAACAACGCGGGAATGGCTCTATGGCGTGCTTCCTTCAATGAGTTCTTTAACCTTCTGATGAAGTATTGCATCAGCAAATACGACAGTATCATGCAGAGTTTGAATTCGCAGTTGCCACCACAGTTTGCTAGTGAGATATCTGATGCAGCTGCGCAAGCCATTGTCCGCGAAATGCCCATTGAGCTTCTACGTTCGAGTTTCCCACACATTGATGAGCAGCAAAAGAGATTACTAATGGAGTTTTTGAAACGATCCATGCTGGGAAGCCAGAAAACCGAGCCAGTCTTAAGCTGATAGTATCCAGATTGAAGCAGTATAGAAACAAAGACACCATATCTCACGATGTCTGTATATGAAGCAGAAACCGTAACAAGAAAGGTAGAGAGAACCGTTTCCAACTCCTTTTGTTTTTTTTGGCAGCAGAGAAAGAGGATTATTCCTTCAAATGGACAAAACTGTTTTTGTGTCTTTTAAAGGAAAAGCAGCGGGGAAGAAGTTTGGTCTCTGTACAGAGAAAAAAGTCTTTAGCTTTTGCAGAACTTTGTAGCCGAGGCATTGTGTGTTTTCTGTCTTGTGTCTAGTTCATGTCATTGTGGTTTTCGATTTTTTTTTTTGTTTTTGTTTTGAAACCTTGTTCATGTTTTTGATGATTCTCTTTCCTTTTTCTTTCTATGTTTTACCAAATAAACATTCGGGGCTATGCTTTAGTAATGAATTCCATTTGTTCTTCATATCATCTTGTCACTAAAGCGAATTGAGAGCATTAACGTTTAGGCAAAGAGCGTGGTGAACACGAGGAGTTTTTTGACACGTGGATAACAGAGGCGGAGGAAAATAGGAACCTTTCAGATCAAAGAACACAACAACGAAAGAAAAATATTCGACTTTACATTTTGATTCCAGATTTGAGTGGAAAGTACATAATGATCCTTTTCTTTCCTGGGCTCTGCGTAAAAAATCCAAAACCTTCATTTCGTCTCTTGTGATTGCTGTCCGATTTTAGGCCATGTCGACTCTACTGAACCCAGTCTTATCCATGGCGGCGAACCCTTCTCCGGAATCACCTAGAAAATCCCTAGGGTTTGTCTCCCACATCCCCACCAGTTTCCTCCACTTCTCCTCCGTCAATAAAGGTGTCGCTAGGGTTTTAGCCCCGACCCAGATAACGTTATCCCCCAAAGACTCCGCCTTTACCATCACCGGATCCAGTTGGAAACCCGATTTCGGTTCTGAATCCGGGTCCTTCACGGATGACCCGAGAAGCGACGAGCCGAGACTGAATAGCACTTTCTCTCATCTCGAAGGTTTAGTCACAAAAGGGCAGAAACCCAATGTAGCTCACTCTACTCAGCTCTTGTACGATCTCTGCAAAGCCAATAGGTTGAAGAAAGCGATTCGTGTGATTGAGCTTATGGTTAGCTCCGGTATTATCCCCGATGCCTCTGCTTACACTTATCTTGTTAATCAGCTTTGCAAGCGAGGCAACGTTGGCTACGCGATGCAGCTTGTCGAGAAGATGGAGGATCATGGTTATCCTTCGAATACCGTTACTTACAATGCGTTGGTTCGTGGACTTTGTATGCTTGGGAGCTTAAACCAGAGCTTGCAGTTTGTTGAGAGGTTGATGGAGAAAGGTTTAGCTCCGAATGCTTTCACTTATTCCTTCTTGCTTGAGGCTGCTTATAAAGAGCGTGGAACGGACGAAGCTGTCAAGCTCTTAGATGAGATCATTGCGAAAGGCGGTGAGCCCAATTTGGTTAGCTATAATGTTTTACTGACTGGTTTCTGCAAAGAAGGGAGAACAGATGATGCCATGAAGCTGTTTAGAGAGTTACCTGCCAAAGGGTTTAAGCCAAATGTTGTGAGTTATAACATTTTGTTGAGGTGTTTGTGCTGTGACGGGAGGTGGGAGGAAGCGAATTCGCTGTTGGCTGAGATGGACGGTGGAGATCGATCTCCTTCCGTGGTTACCTACAACATATTGATCAACTCGTTAGCTTTTCATGGAAGAACAGAGCAGGCAATAGAGGTTTTGAATGAGATGAGTAAAGGAGATCATCAGTTTAGAGTCACTGCCACGAGCTATAACCCGGTAATCGCGCGTCTGTGCAAGGAAGGGAAAGTTGATCTTGTGGTGAAATGTCTAGACGAGATGATTTACAGGCGTTGTAAACCAAACGAAGGAACGTACAACGCGATAGGAGCGTTATGCGAGCATGACAACAAGGTGCAAGAAGCGTTTTACATAATACAGAGCTTAAGCAACAAGCAGAAATGCTGCACGCACGATTTCTACAAGAGCGTAATCACAAGTTTGTGCAGGAAAGGTAACACGTTTGCAGCGTTTCAGCTCTTGTACGAGATGACTAGGTGCGGGTTTGATCCTGATTCGCACACCTACTCGGCTCTGATCAGAGGGCTGTGTCTTGAAGGGATGTTTAGCGGTGCTATGGAGGTTTTATCGATCATGGAGGAGAGCGAGTACTATAAACCTACGGTTGATAACTTCAACGCCATGATTCTAGGGTTTTGCAAGACGAGGAGGACAGATTTAGCACTGGAGGTGTTTGAGATGATGGTTGAGGGGAAGAGAATGCCGAATGAGACAACGTATGCGATAATCGTTGAAGGTATAGCTCATGAAGATGAATTGGAGCTGGCCAAAGAGGTTCTTGAGGAGCTGCGATCTCGCAAGGTTGTGGGACAGAATGCAGTAGATAGGATTGTGATGCAGTTCAACTTAGATTGATGGGTAGTAGAAGAAGAAATCATGAGGACTACTATTTATACATTTCTTTACTTCTCTGTTTGTATCATTTTGACCAAGAGATGATTGTAGTTTTACGAGGATGATTATTTTATGTAAGCTTCAGTTCTTGAACAAAACAGAAATAAGAGACAGAGAAACGCGAATGTTTGTGTTGTTCTTGACATATTTAAAGATGCAATTCAATAGTTAAAAAGTATAGCAAGAATTGATGGAATAGAGAGGAATGTCTGGAACGCGTTTTAGATTAAAAATCTTAAACAAAACAAAAGTCTGATTATTCAATATAAAAACTAAATGAAACAAAGCTAAGAGGAGTGTTTCAACAGAACACTGATGATGCGAGCCAGTGAGACAAAAGCAAGAAAACTGATGTCTTCAAGCATCCTACTTAGATCGCTGTCTCATCTTTCGTCTCTTCCTCTTGAGCCTCCTCATACGCTTCTTCTTCCACTGCACAAAAGAAGCCACAGAACACGTTTACTAAACCGAATTATAACCCAAATTATACGCTCATAAAAAAAAGCAGAATTTGTATCTAACCATATAAACAGCACATGACAATCAATCATTACATGCATACGAGGAGAGACCAAGATGGTGAAAATCGAAAGCTTAATGTATAATTTATTCACCAGTATCGTAAGCCAGAAAAATGTAACATATTTCCAGTAATCAAGCCCAATCAAATTGAAGAAATTGAGTGAAAACCACGACATTTCTCTTCAATAGAAGAGCGAAACATATCAAAATCACACACTCCGATGTTCATCAGTTGGTGCTACCCTAACCAAGTTTCACTCTAGCGAATCTATACACAAGCAACTAGTTATAAACAAAATTCCGCACATTCTAAGAGATCAACACAAAAGAATAAGAACCTAAGCAGATCTAAACTAAGAGGGAAATAAAAAAAAATACCTTGGCTCTCATGTTTTGTCACTGGATCGAATCAGAGATAAGAGAAGGGATACGTTAAACATATATACCACCACCCACTCACACTTATAGAAAACCCTAGATCCTTATCGAAAATAACTTAAGTGATCAGGGGTAAATCCGTCATTCTCGACTCAAAATTTCTTATTTCCTCCTGAAAGACTTTCTAATAAGTAAAGGCCAAACCAATCTGAACACCGCCGGGAAATGGAGCCATCAACCCGCGGCGATCCATCTGATGCGGCTAGCTCGTCGCCATCCACAGCCGGAGACGGAGAAGCAATGGCTCGAGGGTTATCAGGGATGCTAGAGTCAGTGATAAAGGAGTTTGACTCTAAATCCCTTGATACGCTCAGTAGCCAAGACAAACTCTCCGGCTCCCTCGATCGACTAGTCCAAGGTTCAATTTATTATGTGTAACGAATCGAGAGTCCGATTAAGATTTGTTAGCCATGATTTTGCCTTTTTTTTATTAGATCAACCAAATGATTTTGTAAATTGAATGGTAGAGCTTGATCAATTGCTGGAGAACGCTCCGTTGCCGTTCATTGTACAACACGCGTCGAGGATCTCCACCGTCAAACAAAGAGTTTCCTCGCTTAATCTTGTCCTTAAATCTATTCAAAGGCGTATTGATCACATTGACCAGATGCTCTCTACCAACATCATCCAAGGTTGTCGTATTACTATTACAAATATCAATTTAATTACTATTTTTCTGGTTAATTATTGAAATTCATTCTAATAAATTCATCATCTGACATCTCAATCCCTATGGTTTCTACATTTCTTCTAATGATAATTGTATCACAGAGAAAGCAGCCTCGGAAACTACTTGAATCACCAAGAAACGACAAGTGTATTACCAAGTCTTTTGCTCACGTACCAACGACGCCGTTTTGGCACTGTTAAGACTTTTATCGGGCTTCTATCTAATTGGGTCGAATTTTAAGCGGCCTTTTTCTTCTTGTGTTTTTTCGTTTGGAACATATCCCTCAATTTTCGTTTAATTTATTTGTTTTCCACAATAAAGCCAAAAAGAAAATCCTTATAATATTTTGTATTTGTTCCAAATTCTAATTCGATTAACCACGGTCCATCGATCAATCATGTAAAACAGAATTTCAATGTGAATATGTCGGCCCGTTTTATTTTAATGGTTTTTTTTTAATATTGTTTTGCTTCTCGTTTCTGTTGGGTAAAGCCTTTACAAAAACTAATACTACTGTATATCTTTGTGTTTACAAAATCTTGTCACGTGGGTGCACGACAAAATCGATGTGCCCCGTATATATTACTACTTGTGTGTGAACAGGGTGTCACGTGTCTTCCTCTGCTGGTCACGTGGTTGAAGCCTATTTAATTGGATCTCGTAGGCTTTTAGATAACTAGTGTGTCTCGCTACTCACTACTCTAGACACCACAGAGCTTCATAAGGAGACTGAATTATACTAGTGTAGACTATGCCCTATGGGCCACCGATTCAATTCCTTTAGTTAACCAATTTCTTGATTCTCTAACGACCATGTTTTTCTTTATCATAAATAAAATATATATATATATGGGTGTGTATATATCGATGATAATGATGGGTGGAGCTTGTGAGGATGTTGTTAAGTATTAATAAGTAATGATGATGCGAAGAAAAAAGAGCGAGCAAATTATAGAGGACCGAGCCTCTGACCAGGGGAATCTGATTGGTTCCTTTGTGGTAAAACCATACAAACTCACAAAACTAAACCCATTTCGGGAACTCTGCCAAAGGTTTGTCTTTAACCCACAAATCTAGCTTGCTTTATCACTTTTGTACGCTGCTTTACAAATAACGAGCTTGCAACTTAGCATACTCTAGCTACGTTTATCATCATATAGATGTAGCTTTCAAGACAGTAGTATTCACTTTTTTCACAAGGTAAAAAGCCTAGCTAAAAATTGACTAGAATCATACCCCAAATGCTGCTAATGAAGGTTTTCTAGTGGCTGGAGAAAGGGAACAAAAGAGGGAAGCCAAAGTACAGAGGATAGAGACAGGTGATAGAGGGTTAGGGTATTGTACTTGTATACATACAATCTCTTGCTGGTCCAATCTTATCTTTTTTTTATAACTAGACTTGATAGTCTATGTTATCTTTCCACACTTTCGTACAGTTCACGTACCATTATCATAATAACTAAGTAGGAGAAAAATCCTGACACTTAAGCATGTGATTCCAAACACTTGACCAATTGACCAGTATAGATCCACAGCATTAATGCTTAAACGAACCTTCGTTGATTAACATAACAACAAACAATAAATAAAAGAGTAAAANAAAAAAAAAAAAAAAAAACCACAAAAAAAAAAAAAAAAAAAAAAAAAAAAAGAAAAGAAGGGTGAGAGAGAAAAAAGGTATGGTAAAGTCTCTGAAAAAACTGCATCATTTCCGAAACTCAGAAAACGACAAAATATTAAAATCTAGAATTAAAAAAAAATCACATGAAAGAGACAGCTTAGATAAGCTTCAACGTGGGGAGAGCGCAAATACAACAATATGAGTGAGTGAGTGAGAGAGAAAAAAAAGAATCTGTCTTAGCTATGACCCACGCGCAATCCCATTGAGCGCGTTAACTTCACACTCTCTAACTCTCTCTCAACAAACCCCGAAACAACAACACAGTAGAGTAGTAGTAAGGAAAGGAGGAGACTCCAAATTCCCATTTGCGTAAATGTCTTTTCAACAGGATATGTCGATGAACCCTAGAAAAACCCCTAACAGGACTACACTAACAACTGGCAGCAGACTTCTCTATTTACACACCCTTCCATTCTAAATTCTAATTTAGAAAACAAAAAAAAAAGCTCTGTTGTTGGATTACTACTAGCTAACTGTGTTATTACCGGAGTAAATTGTCTGAATCATGACTGAACTTGATTAGATTCGATCCGTGGAGTTACGACCTCTACTGATACCACCGTGATGATGATTGTGATGAGACGAGGCTCTGTTGTTGGAGAAACTCCCTGTTCTATTGTGTTGCGACGAAGCTGAAGACGAAGACGACGTCGTCGAGGAAGAGAAAAACTGGCCGAAGATCACTGAACCGCCTCTGATTGAACAAACCGGAACGTTTAAAACCGGAGTTACTCTCACGTTAGCGCTGTACGATCTCTCCATTCCTCTGTGTCTATACCCACTGGTTCCACCGTTGAAGCTACTCGGGCTGCTTGAGCTTCGTTCAAGGCTCTGAAACACGATTTTACCAGAGGAGTTAAGCCTTGGACTGTCTACGGAGACTCCTCTGCTCATCGCTGATTGATGATGACACGTCTCTCCACCTACGGAACGCCGCATCGGACTGCGTCCCACTCTCCCTCCTCCGTTCCCCGTCGCTGAATGGTTGTTAGAGCTGTCACGAGGCTTCACTAACCTCATCCTGGGCGGAGGATTCGGGTTCTGGCTCCGAGCGGGAGCGAAGGGATTCGCGGTGATGTTTTGGTTAAGGATGTGGTTGTTGTTGTTATTAGGTCTCTCTGCATCGAGGGATAGCCTCGGGATGTCCTCATGGTCATGGCCTGATGAGGAAGACGAGAGAGACATACGGGAAGAGGAGATGGAGAGAGATTCACAGTCTGAGCAGTCCTTGAGGAGAGGAAGACTCATGAGTAACGAAGCATCTGATGACGAAGAGGAAGACGATCTGGAGCTTCGATGTAAAAACTGCTTCAAAGAAGAAGTAGACGATCTCGGATTCGAATGAAACGTCGTCGTATTAGTATTAGTAGTAGTCGTAGTAGCGGAGGATTTAGTGTTTTGAGAGAATCGTTTGAGACCTAACAACTCTCTCCACCTACTCGAGCAACGTGGCGCCTTGGGAGAAAACAAACAACTATCAGCGCCTTGAGAGATCTCCATCTCAACAACTTCCTCCATCCTCCTACATTTCCCTCCGCTCTCTACAGTCCCTGACGACTTTTGCTTCGTCACGAGTTTCCCTTCGCTGAAAAGCTCGTCGGCTGGAAGCATCCCCACCGGATCCTCCAGTCGAAACTCGAAATCGCCAGCGCTGACTGCTTCCTCCGGTGGTGTCTGCTTCTGTTTCTCCGACGCGGCGGATCCGGAACCACGAGCGTCTTCACGGTTGAAGGAGGAAGAAGCTCGTGGATTGAAACATCCGTATGCGGAAAACTCCTGAGAAACAGCTACATTGTTGTTGACGCATACCGAAGCCATCACCGGCTTTCATGCAACGGAAACAGTAAGAAGTAATATCACCGGAGAATCAAAACAGCCAGATCTAGAGAAAATCAGAAGAGAAGAAAGAGAGAAAGAGAGAGAGAGAGAGAGTCAGATAGATGAAGAGAGGTTTTTTGGTTTGGAGCGTTGTGAGTTTGTTTTTGGGGAATAGTAGGGCCACGCTTTCGAGCTGAGTTAATAAACTAGCCTGGTGGCGCGTGCATCTCACCGAACTCTTGGGGGTAGTTTCGGTATTTCTTGCGTTGGAGGAGCCAATGGCGGAACGTCTCGGATAACGGCTAAATACCCAGATTAGAGTTTATTAATACGACTCACTTTTTAATCAACCTTGATCATTTGTTTATTAATGGAAAGTATTATGCATTGAAATTTTCCAAAAAGTTTTTATGAGTTTGGGAATAAAGGTTGTGGAGGTTGGAAAAAGCATGAAATCATTGATATAGAAGATCACGTGATATAAGGGGTGTTTTTGATTACTCATAATAACTGCGACCAAAATTGGAAAATACGAATCTGTTTCAAATCATTTTTGACAGCTAGCTATTAACTGCATTTCTTGCGACAATATATCCCACGGATAAGAAATTCTCGGTTTGATCGGAGAAAATACAGAAAGTTAAGGATTTATGATTTTGTCTTTCTCGTATAATTGATTGATCTACCTCCCTTTCATTTATGTTCATTAGATGTGAATTGCAAATCATTACATCTGTGTTCATTACATGTGAATTGCTTCGGTTTAAGGAAAATGGTTTCGCGCTTTGAGATCTCTCTGATTTCGAAGAGAACAATTGGTATTTTGTACACTCGGTGTTTACTTACTTTTTCCTCGAGTGATTGTTCTGTGTTTACTTGCTTTCTCTGCATAGATGTCATTAATAACATTGAGTGGTGCAATGTGTGTGTGTCTCTCCTTATCTGGTGTTATGTCCGTTTCAGGATGGACTCTAGACTAAATACGGGGTTTAATCACTGTCCTTTTGTTTGCAGATATAATCAATTTGCACATGACACCGATTAGAAAGAAAAAAAAAGATGTTTCTTTTTTTCGTAACCACATGAATTTAAAGGGAATAACATGAAGGTACATAGTTTGTCTCCTCACCTTCTGAGTAGCAATTCATGTCGATCCAATGATTTCTACTTTTGGTGTATCCATTTTCAATGCCCTATTGATTTACATTATCAACGAGCATTATAATGCAACTGTGGACTGGATTCACACCCCCGATTGACAGCAACTCGCAATAAAATGACGAATAGCTAATTAAAATGATTCATTGCTCTTGACTATATCTAAACCAATAAAATATCCCAGCAAAGTCATTTACAACTTCATATATATATTAACTGTAGTATTGTCAAAAAATCTAAGAAACCTGTGACTTAAGATCTCATAGGCTTTTAATATGAATTTATCTTACTAGCTAGCTTTTTCATAGTGTATCTTTCTGGTTGCTCAAGAGGAGATCTAACTTCGAAATCTTTGAGTGGATTTGGTTTGAATATAACATCATTCATCATTCCTTGGTAAAAAATTCTCGCATTTGTTGTTAAAGAGACTCGAGAGTGAGTAAAGATGGAGTAGCTTAAAAGAAGAAGCTAGTCTTTTGAGCTAATTCACTGTCATGGAAAACACATTCAAGAAAGTGCAGGAGATAGATGATGATAAAAGTCTGAAGCTTTGTCCTTTGCTTGACCAAGAACAAGGACCATTTCATCACAAGACCTTTCGGTTATGTCAGAAGCTTTAAGAAGATCATAACTCATTCATCCGTTTTCTAAAAGTATCGTCTAAAAGAAACTTAACTTTACACTGTTTTCGTAACTGGCTGGTTGCTATGCTGAATTGCTAACTATCTACAGCATATTTTCGGTATGGATGGAATATTTGCCTTTGACTATTTTCTGAAACCTAAATAACGAAAAATTAAAGAATATATATTTTTATTTAATTTTTAAAAAATCGAAAATAGTATACGAGAGGTTCTTTCTTCTACTTGGGTTGCTGTCTTTTGGACTGTCTTGTCTGCTTAAACCCAGAAAATGGATTCATGGCTAGTGTCGTCTCTGAAGCTAAATCCTTGCTCCAATCCTCTTTCTCCTCTCTACTCTTTCACACCGCCATGTTCGTTTTCCCCGCCGCTCCGGCTTTCCTCTTGCTACTCTCCGGTCACCGTCAACGCCGCGAAGAAAACCTCCCATAGCATCCGTTCTGAATTCGATGACAGAATCAATGGCGATTTCTCTCCCGACTCTGATTCCCGCTTCCTCGACCGTGTAACTCCTTATTTCTCCCTCTTTTTTCTGTCGATTCAGTGTGAACATGTGTTTTCACTGTTAGGTCTTCGTTGATAGGATTGGCTTTGATTATGCTCTGTTTAGGCTGAATTTTTGTCTGTGTTAGTGCCTTTGTGGATTCATTTGAGCTGAAATGCTTAACATTTTGGAGGCTGTTCACATTTTACTGCATTGGCTTCGGAAATTAAGTCTGAAATTGCTAACCTTTAGTCACGGGTAACTCCGAGAGAGAGTTATATCTTTATGCTTGTGTCTTCATTTCCAGAATTGCGTCTTCTTGTTTGATCAGTAGTCTATGGATCAATTAAAGGAGTTTCATTTCTCTCTTTGAGCTCTTTCTAGCTTCTATAGGGCAGAACGTATGATTTTTTTTTTGTTTTTCGTTGGCTTTGCTTGTTGCTCCCTTGCATTGTTCTGAGTCTACTCTTGGTTGAGTTATTTGTGTTACTAACTTTTGTTATTCTTGGCTTGTTTACAGCAAAAGGCTTTAGAGGCAGCTATGAATGATATAAATGGTTCGTTTGGTAAAGGAAGTGTTACAAGGTTGGGGAGTGCTGGTGGTGCATTAGTGTGAGTATCTCTCTGTTGATAGTCGTTTCTTTATCCTTTAAATGTATATCTTTCCTCTCCGCAAGAGTATTGTAATGGAACAAGTCCAACAGCATTGCACTTCATTTTTTTAAAAATGATTGTGTACCTTTGGTATGAATTGCAGGGAGACTTTTCCGAGTGGTGTTTTGACGCTTGATCTTGCCTTAGGTGGAGGCCTGCCAAAGGGTCGGGTAGTCGAGGTATGGATTTACTGAGAAAATGCAGAATTTTGATTCATAAAGAAAATTTGGTAATGGATTTGGAATTTGATACTGCAGATATATGGACCAGAAAGCAGTGGCAAGACCACGCTAGCACTCCATGCCATTGCAGAAGTGCAGGTTATCTTTCATGCCAACTATTGCAGTTTCTTATATCATCACTGTATGTTGCTGACACATATCGTTCTGACTATGCAGAAGTTTGGAGGCAATGCAATGCTTGTTGATGCAGAGCATGCCTTTGATCCAGCGTATTCGAAAGCATTAGGTGTTGATGTAGAAAACTTGATAGTGTGCCAGCCAGATAATGGCGAGATGGCTTTAGAAAGTAATCCAAACATTCTAAAATCTCGTATTATGATGGTTATTTGTCATGTAAAGTATTCACGTATGAACTAACATGTTCTTTCCTTCTACTCACACAGTTGCAGACCGTATGTGTCGTTCGGGTGCAGTTGACCTCATATGTGTTGATTCTGTTTCAGCACTTACTCCACGGGCCGAGATTGAAGTATGGTATCCTTTCTTTCTCAGATGTAATTTCTTCATGGTATGAACTTTTCTGAATTGAATCTGTTTTTTTCTTTTATTTTATACATAGGGTGAGATTGGAATGCAGCAAATGGGATTGCAAGCTCGTCTTATGAGTCAAGCTCTTCGTAAAATGTCAGGCAACGCCTCTAAAGCTGGCTGCACTCTTATTTTCCTAAACCAAATAAGATACAAGGTAAGTATGACCAATCACTCACCTTTTATGTGTTCCATTCTTTTAATAGTTTTAATCTCGAATATAAGCATGTTGTCTTCTTGAACTAACAGTGCTGTTCTCTTATGCTATGAAGATTGGTGTGTACTACGGGAATCCAGAGGTGACTAGCGGAGGAATCGCGTTGAAGTTCTTCGCGTCGGTTAGGCTAGAAATTCGTTCTGCTGGGAAGATCAAATCTGTAAGGATAAAAGTTCTAATAATAATGTAGTTTATATCTGTGTGGTTTGGTCCGTTTTAGAAACTGTAGTTCATTTCTAATTCCCAATTACTTATTTAAAGAGCAAAGGGGATGAAGATATTGGTCTTCGGGCTCGTGTAAGAGTACAGAAGAGCAAGGTTAGTATCGAGGCAAATCATGTCAGATTATTTAAATAGTAGTAGTGAAGGTGCCTTAACCCTTTTCTTCTTTTGCAGGTTTCGAGACCGTATAAGCAAGCAGAGTTTGAGATTATATTCGGGGAAGGAGTCAGTAAACTGGTATGCATTAGCTGTCTCTGACAACACATGAACGTTGTTCCTTGTCTCTTGACTTACACCTAAATTTGTAGGGATGTATTCTTGACTGTGCTGAAATTATGGAGGTTGTGGTCAAGAAGGGTTCTTGGTACAGTTACGAAGACCAAAGGTTTGGATTCTACATTGAAATCTTATATATTTTGTGAAAGAAGATAAATACATTATAAAATATGCATTTTTGGGTGTCTCTCTGCTTTCAGGCTCGGGCAAGGAAGAGAGAAAGCACTACAGCACTTAAGGGAAAACCCTTCTCTTCAAGACGAAATTGAGAAGGTTTGCTTCTTTCATTCTCATCCCATCTCTGATACAGAATAAATGTGAATGTAAGCTCTTTGCATAGATCCGTTCTACTTATGCGTTTGGGTATGTTTGCGTTGCAGAAAGTGAGATTGTTGATGTTAGATGGAGAAGTGCATCGATCAACTCCTTTAGTTAGCACGAGCTCCTCGGTTTCACATCATGAAGAAGAAGAAGATGCGCTTGATGATTTCCAATGACTAAAGCTTAGCTCGAGAAACAGGATTTAATCTTATCTTTTCCCTAAGATTGATTTTCACCAAAATGTTCTAATCAACAACATTCATGTTCATCTCTCGTTTCAAGTATCATCATTTGAAACTCCAAATGGTTCAGTCTAGAATATATATATATATATATGTTGTATTCAAGTTCATTTTTGTGCACCGAGATGGCCGAAAAGATGAATATATACAAACACTAGAATTGTTATAAATTCAAAGTATGTTCTGAGTATTTTAACAGCATTACAGAGAAGAGAACGATAACACAAAGATTAAGAGAAACATGAGTACACATGTCTTTAACAACTTAAGATTTACTGAGCCAAAGCACTTGTGTTGTACACAAGAAGAGCTCCTCCGGCGAGAATCCCGGCGAGTGTCACAGCCCAAATTGCCAATCCGGTGAGTCCTCCCTTGTACACATCACCACCCGGTGCCCACTCTTCCTCGTTGTAAATAGGACTGCAAAATCCAATCATCAATTCATCATTTTGTCAACAGCATATTCTATGGTTCTTATATAATATGAAAGTGTTATGGAGATTATTGTCCTAATTATTGTTATTATTATTCACCTGTATCCATCGACGTTAGCTCCGTACTTGTCGACGAATTTGTAAACACCGTATCCCTGAGTATAAAACGACATCGCTTAAGTGAATCAGACAGAATTATTGGAAAAGACTATTGCGTCCCTAACGTTAAACGATGTCGCTTTAAAAAATAAACGGAACTAACCTTGCCCTTCCTGCCGGAGGCGTCGACGCCGTCCCTCAAGTCCATGCTGCCGTTAACTCCTACAAACAAATCGATTTAACGGAATAAGCGATAATTTAACGATAGCATGTGTACAGATGTTAAGTCTTGCGTGTGTATTGTTATACGGACCAAAGGGCTTGTCGGTCTTGATCTTCTTAACGCCGCTGGCGACGA
The DNA here is from genome assembly GCA_900406495.1 of Sisymbrium altissimum. Lineage (NCBI taxonomy): Eukaryota > Viridiplantae > Streptophyta > Magnoliopsida > Brassicales > Brassicaceae > Sisymbrium > Sisymbrium altissimum. Next base: position 86,112 of record OVBI01000040.1, on the reverse strand, counting down.
TTTTGAAGGAAGAAGGAGCTCTTGAGAGCGACGGCAATCCTCTCGCCGACATCTTCTCCACTGTGAAACCCGCCGGTTTCAACGTCACCGATGAAAGCATCACTGAAGCAGCCATTTCTTCTCTTCTCTCTCTCTGTCTCTCGCACTAGTGCGTGTCTGTGGTCTCTCTTCTAATATGAGAGGAGAGGAGATGCGATAAGTGATTCTGGTCCTGACACGTGGCGACATCTGTGTGGCTTTCGTCTGGATATCTTCTTCACTAACGTTATCTTCAACTGGTTATGGAGATTCGTCGATCCTATATTCTTCATCAGTTTTGCCACGTCGGATTGTCAATGACTCAATATTTTTAAAATATTCTGTTTTGACCCTTCAAAAATTTAATTTACTTAAACAACACCCCACTGGTTTGTCAGAGAGTCAGTCGCAATGTCTTTTCCACGTTGGTGAATCTTGTCTGCACACTGCACGTTGTGAATTGCCAAGCGGTGAAATGAAACGCATATTTATACAATGACTGCTTCCAGCGACCATGAAATGAAACGCATATTTGTACAATGACTGCTTCCAGCGATCAGCGTTTGGCTACCGCGTTGCAGTTTCTACTTTCTAGTCGTTCGCTTGCTGTGGTCCTGTGGACAAACAACACAAGTGATGTGTTGGTGTTTCTTTGATGATTAATAAAATCATAAATGTCTATGCTCTTCAACTATGGCTTCTCCATAACTGGAAATATCAACAAACTTGACCATTGTCTGTCTTTTAAAAGAGTCTTAACATCAAACAGATTCTGATTATGTTTATTAATATACAAATCCGTATGTAGAACTATATGGATTGTAAACAGGGATTTGGTCAAATTTGTTTTGGGTATATAGTACCGTTTCGGAACTACGATTATTATTCTTTTATCCTCTTCTTCTCTGCGTATTCTTCTATACTCCAGTCATTAGAAAACTATCAACTAGAGTATTACTTTATAAGGTATAATACAAATCAAAGTCGTTTAAATTAATAACTCTTGGCTGATCAATCAATATGTTAGCTACACGTCTAAGTCGTGAAGAGAAACAAAAATACAAAAACTATTAAATTTTAACGAGAGCGAGTAAGGTTTACAAGCCACCGATCTCATATATTCAATCTCAAATGCACCCACCACAACTTAAATAAAACATTTTTATTTCCGAGACTGCTTCCAATGGATGTGGACCCAACAAATCAATGATGTGTGTCTAAAGACTATATCAGTTTTTGTAACTTATAAGTCAAAGGAACCTCTTTTTTTTTTTTTTTTAAAAACATTGCTCTTCTCATGAAAATAACTATACGCTTTACGGAAAACAAATTCTGTTTGAGATAAACTCATCTTGTTAAAGTACATATATAATGACATACATACAATCAAACTGTAAATACAGCTAAGTATAATTTGATTGCATATGGACAGAAGAATAATTTTATAATTATACTAATTTGGTATCTTTGCTATATTCACATAACCCCAAAAACATAAGCACACGACACTATGGATACAGATAACAGAACATGCTTAACTAAATAATGTCAAATGAAAACAAACAATATTTTCGAAACTATTCTACAGACAAAAAAACACATGCTCTAAAATAAACACTTAAATCAAATTCCACAAGAATATTTTAAAGATACATCATATAATGCCGAGAATTGAATAGCAATTATTATATAGCTTGTTTTCTATGATCAATAAATCCAAAACCGAAATTCAGATGAATTTCCAAACTCTAGATCATTAAGTAAATCAATGCTCAAGAAAATGCGTTCATCATAAATATAAATCCATTATCTCGAATAATAAAACAATGGAACAGTGGGTTACATTATGATCCGTTTGAGTCACTCCAATATAATAGAGCGCGAACACGTGTATACAAGTAAATTGAAAGCTCGGTTCGGTTAAATTCATTACTCGGTACTCAACATTTACAGGATTGAACCGGACTCAACCTAGCTTTATTGCACAGTAGGAGGAGCCGCAGGAGATTTCACACTCTAGGAAGTAAAGAGGGACCCAGAAGATTATACTAGTCCAGTAGCAAGTAAGTAACACAACTAAAAGGCTAATTAATATGCCAAAAACCAAGGGTAATAAATAATTAACGACATAACCTTGCCTTCTCCTCTATGGATTATATCTTCTCTCTCTATATACGCGAAACTTTGTCGTCTCTCTCTCTCCTCGAAGAACTTTTTGAAACTTTTCAAGTTTTGTTTTTTCGCTTTTTCACGAGCTCTCTTTTAGGGTCTCTGAAGCTTTAATCTTATTACAGTGCCCCTCCAATCTACTTTAACTAAAGCTCATTTTCTTACTTTTGTTTATATCTCTCCCGGGAGAACTCTTGTCGGTGGTGGTGATTCTCCGACGAGGCTTCTTATTCGCCGGGAAATTACTATGATTAGTCTCGGATCCGATCAGAGGGATTGGTTTGTCAAAAGTGGGACCTTGATGGGTAATTTAGGGAATGTCTTTGAATGAAGCAAAGACTGGTTTTTGCTTAAAAAGGGGAAAGAAAAGATTCCATTTTTTGTTTGTTTCAGATATTGCGGAGCTTTGCTTTGCCTTTTTTTTAATCTGTTGTTTTGGGGAAACTTGCATGTGAAGGGATTTGCGTTGAACGAATAAGCGTGACCGGATTTTCTTCTTGCTTACTGTGTTTGCCTCTTGTATATCTTCTCTGTGAAGCTTCTGCTGCAAATCTTTTGAGTAACCTGGTGGATCAAAAAAACCATGGCGGAGAAGCTAGTTGAGTCCCTTTGGTTCTGTTCTCACAGCATTCAATCTCTGTTTCTTTTCGTAGATTAATGTCTTTGTGAGTTAACGCCAGCCTGAGCTAAGGATTTAAAGTGGTTGGCTTTTGGGATAGTTCATCCTCTTGTTGCTGGATTTGAGCGATGGAGGATATTGGGTTGGTTAAACAAGGTTGGAAATGGATGCAGTCTCAGAAACATATGTGCTCGAATGCTTGTTCTGCGGTGCGATGTTTTGGGGAGAAGATAGGGGAGCTCGTGGAGCGTCACTGGCCATTAGTGTGTAGTGGATGTGGGAAGCTATTAGGGCTGCTTCGTTTGTCAATTGTTTATTGGAAAGATTGCATTTTGAGGGGTTTCCGTTGCAGCGCCAAATTGGGATCAGCTGCTTTGCTTCTGATAATGTGGAGTTGCTTCCTTAGCTTGACTTCCTTATCTTGCTTGGTTTATGTTCTCCTCAGTATGGTATTGTCTTTTGACTTTTTTTTCCCCTTTTCTGATTTCTTTATTTCTGGATTTTAGATCTTTAAATAGGACTGTGTTTTACTAACCACACTGATACCGAACTTTTATCATCATCGATAAATCTTGATCTTAGATGCTATTCCCACTAATTGTTTCAAGATATTTTGATATAAAGTCTACTACATTAGTTTGGAGATTTGATTAAGTTTGGTTTATTCACCTATTGTTTTGACTTTACTGTTGCAGGGAGCTGCTGCTGCTGTTGTTCTGAACTTGGGTTGCACTCCTGGGCTCTTTATTGTAGGACTATTTGGTATTTTGATTTTATGGATGTATGCAAACTTTTGGATCACCGGAACACTGTTTATAGTCGGAGGCAAGTTTCGATTTTTCCCTTGGTTGGTTGTGCTCTTGCTCTTTCGCTGTTACAAAGCAGCCACTTTAGATTAAGTTGCTGGGTTGTCTTTCACTATATTGGTCAATGAGTCTATAGTATGCTTGATCTTTACTATTTACATAGGTATTAATTTCTCTAGTTTTGTTTGATTTAGGCTATTTATTCTCCTTGAATCATGCCCGTCTGGTGGTTCTAATGGCGGCCTTATATGCGATGTACTGTGTCAAAGTCAGACTTGGATGGCTTGGTGTTTTGCTCTCAATGAATCTGGCGTTCTTGTCCAACGATGTATTAAATTGTCTTCTTCAATGGTGTGACAATCTAAGTGAGAAACCACAACCCGAGGAACCAAGGAAATCCGAAGAAACAATCATAGAAGAAGACTATTCAGGGGAATTTGAGTATCCTTCAGTTTCAGTTCCCGTCGAAGAAGAAACCGAGAAAAAGGTTCACGAGAATAAGTCATCTGCTGAACCAACTGCGCCTACAACTGTTGTTAATAACGTGAAGGATATATCTAACGTTAAGATCGTGAAAATAGAAACAAGCTCAGCCGATGAAATGAAGAGAATACTGAAAAGTTTGAATCATTATGAAGCATTGGGGTTCCCTCGGCATAAAAAGATCGATGACGCGGTGCTTAAGAAAGAGTATAGAAAGAAGGTTTGTCCTTGTTTCCAGTGCTAAGTAGGTTAATGCAATTTCTGTATTTGTTAATGAAATATGTGCTTTGTTCTAGGCAATGTTGGTTCATCCCGATAAAAATATGGGAAGTCCTTTGGCCAGTGAATCATTCAAGAAACTTCAGTGTGCTTACGAGGTAATTGGATGATGTATAATCTTGAATTTGTAATCGTGATGTTTATGTTCTTGGTATCTTTAGATGTAATAGACATTCAAGGGTTGAGGTTTCTCTTCTCAGGTTCTTTCTGATTTTGTGAAGAAGAGAGATTACGATGAGCAATTACGAAAAGAAGAGTCTAAGACCAGGAGTGTTTGTCAGACATCTCATGCTTCGTCACATCAGGTTTAGTTACTCTCCTTTTGCTTCTCCGTAATTATCCTTTGGCTCGTGTTTGTCATACTTCTCATGTTCATTTTTTTCCTTTTCTTTTGCAGAGTGGTCCTGGTTATCGAGCAGAAGAGTCGAGGCGGATACATTGTACAAAATGTGGTAATTCACACATATGGGTATGCACCAGTAGGACTAAAGCAAAGGCAAGATGGTGCCAGGTGATAAATCAAACCAACTCCGGAACTCTTAAAAGCATCATCTTGTTGCATTCTTTGTTATTTCCAATGCTCTCCTTCAGATCATCTAATCTGCTAAATGTAGGATTGTGGTCAATATCATCAAGCAAAAGATGGAGATGGGTGGGTCGAACTCAAAGGGACATTACCCTTTGAGAGAGCACATAAAGTTAGTAAAAGCTTACTTCTTTCCTTTGTTGCTTGTAATGATGAATCTGGTTTTGATTTTGTGTCTCATCAACTCAACTACTTTATTTTTACTGCCCTTAAAGATCGAGATACCACGTGCTTTTGTTTGTGCGGAAAGCAAAATCTTTGACGTCTCAGAGTGGGCCATTTGTCAGGTCGGTTCTCTTACCGGTTCCTTTATGGATTACCATAATGTGAAGATGATTGAGATACAATAACTTGTTTTGAATTTTGATTAAAATAGGGAATGGCATGTAGACCAAACACGCATAGGCCAAGCTTTCACGTGAACATGGTTGGGTTAGAAAAGACAACACAGAGATCGAACTCGAGTAGGTTCCCTTGGGATTTAGACGTGGAGATGATGGATGAGGATGAAGAAGAGTTTGAGCTATGGCTGCAACAAGCACTTGCTTCTGGTCTCTTCTGCGAGACCTCAAAACGCAGAAAAAGCTGGAGCCCTTTCAAGTTAAGCCAGATGAAAAGCAAGAAACAATGGCGAAGAACATCCACTTGATTCGATTCGATATTAGCTTTACCACGGTTAAAGAATCGCAAAAACGGATTCACAGCAAGTGAATGCAAAGCCCTGAAGAGCATACTTTTTTTTTTGGGAGGGTCTTTCTCTGTAAATAGAAGCTGTTTACTTTATTTTTCCAGTGATGTAAACTACTTGAGAAAAAAAAAAAATTAAAGAAGCTGTTTTTCTTACAAAAAGGCTGTTGATTTGATGAGACGAAGGTCAAAAAGAAATGTTAGTAATTACTAAATTTATATAGTGTGATATTTTTTTTATTTTTTAAGAAATATTAAGTTGGGAAATTGAACCCGTATTGGCCCAAAGTTTTCCCTCCTTTGTATGTTACTGACGAATCAAAAACGTCGACCTCCATTAATTTTGTTTTTTGTTTTAATAATAATATTAATTTCCTCTCTACTTCGACTTTGACCTTCTAATCACGGAGGAGTTTCCTTTTTTTGTCACCGCCGCAATTTTGTCCGGCAGAGGATAAAATAAACCCTAGAAATTGGGATTGTTACAACGACGAGGGAGAGAGGTTCGGGAATTTTGGGTATTGGAATTTGATTTTTCTTTTCTTTTTCTCTGGTCCCTTCCTGATTCAGAACAAAATCCCTAACCCTAAAAGTCGCGTTCGATTGTATGTTTTGGAACCAATTAATTTCGTTATCTCTGTTCTGTTTTTAATTTGAATATTACAGATTTTGCAGCTTCCTGTCTTATTGGAGAAACATATAGAGAGATATCTCTCTCTGTCTGTAGATATACATATACACACAGGCACACTATTGTAAGTAGAATTGTGGGGAAGGAGGTGAAATGAGTAGGCTTTCTTTCCGGCCACGGCCATTGGACATTCACAAGAAGCTTCCCATTTTGAAATCGTTTAAAGACTTTGAAGACGATGAGACACCAACTTCCACCACTAGAAATTCTCAGCTGCTTCGTATAGCTTCTGCAGAGGTTGACAATGAGGTGACTTTCCCATCTTCTCTTCAAACTTCAACCATCATTTGTTAAGTGAAGTGTAAAACCTTCTCTAATGCATTTTTGGTTCTGTTGTTAGGTGCATCCAGTGCCAACCAAGAAACACGCTTCAGAAATACCAACACCTCAGTTTCTTGTTGTCGATACATATGAAAGAGATTATTCCCCGACTTTTGGTCAACCTGCTTCTTATCTACGTGCAAGAGGAGGTAACCATTACCTTTCATTTAATTTTGTATTCTTGCCATGAAGGTGCTTTATTTGTTTACATGGAGACCTATATATAAGCCTTTGTTTTATTTTTTTGCAGCTCGGTCTGAGCTTGGAGAGTTTGTTGAGTATGATCTTGACAATGAGGATGATGACTGGCTTTATGACTTTGATAAAGATAACAAGCAACTTTCACCTGAAATGTAAATTGACCAATCCGACTATCATCCTCTATATCACCTGTTCTTATTTTAGATGGATTAGTTCCCTCTATGTACTCAAATTGATTGGATTCTGCTAAAAAGTGCTAAAACGAAACCCTTAGAGACCGGAAGAAGAATCGTTCTTTTTAACCAGCCATATAAACGCGTTCAATTGTTTGATTCAGGCTTGAGAGCATTCTTTTTAAGCTAGAGGTGTTGGATCACAAGACGCGTGAAAGAGCTGGAGTTATTGCGCCTACCCTTGGCTCTCCGGTTCCTGTGCTTTTGCAGCTTGATGGTGCTGTTGAGGTATACCTTTACTTTGATTGTGTTTCATAGTCTTTTGGATTATCATATCTCTTGTTCTTGTAACATATACTCATACATAACCGACATGCAATTTTAAATGGTTCTTCTTTTCATCTTATTACAGGCGCTGCAATCCCTGTCCATTAATTATGGAGTCTTCCAGGCTATCTTCAACTACTGGAAAGACAAGGTTTGGCATAAACCTTCTGTGACATGGTTTGATTGTTACAAGTTTTCTGGATACAGGCATTGTGTTGCATAGGTTAATGATACGTAAAGAACCTTTTTTTACGGCGTGTGATTAACCTTGTTTGAGATACCTTTGGGTGCTTGAAGCATATGCATAATCCTTGTGATGGGAGTGCTATTACTTTTCAGATGAAAAACCGGTTAAACATCTTGAGCACGTTTGGCTTATAAGACTAATGCATATGTTTCATTTTCTTATCTTGTGTGAACTTAGCGCAAAAGATGGCAGAAGCCTGTCTTGCGGCGTTTGCAGGTTTGTACCATTATTTACGGTTGAAACAATCAAAGCCCATGTTGGAAGGGATGTTACGTCGATTACTAAATTAAAGTTTTGCCTCTTTGTTTGGAACAGCCTCCTCCACCGGTCAATGACACCAATCCCTATAATGTGTTTAGGCCGAGGGAGAAAGCTCACAGACTCCACACAAGAAGGGTAAGCTGTTATCCTGTGATGCTTATTCTATATTCTAAGCCAAATATTCAATTAGAGAAAGAAAAACACTGAAAGGGCTTTACTTCTACTACAGATGCAGAGGAGAGAAAACAATGTGCAGTCATTTGAAAAGCTTCGACAGGTAAGCGAGGCACCTGAATTATCTTTACTTCTTGCTCGAACCAGTCTGAATTCCTGAAATCGGAGCGATTCGCCTTGAACAAAGCGTTATTTTACTTTCTATCTACGTTGTTAATTATCTGTTGTGGATCTTTTATGATTTTTTTGCTTGGGTTCTGAAATCAAGTCTTCTGGGATTATATAATTGATCAGGTTAGACGCAATCTTGACCAAGCGAAGACCATTCTGGAGGCCCTCATTAAGGTGTTCTTTATGACAGTTTTAAGAGTTATATGACTTGTATGTAACTTCATATCATATCTTAACAAAAGGTTTGCATTGTCCAAAGTCGCTTATTCGATGTTACCATTTTTTAGAGAGAAGAAAAAAAGAGGGATGTCATGGACGGCGAGGTTAACCTTCAGAGAATGCAACTCCAATACAGGGTACGCACTACTACGACTTCTCCTAGAACTCTTTAAGAGTTACAAATGCTGTCCTTTTGTGTGTGTGTGTTTTAACTGTTTATTGATGCTTAGTCTGACGTTTGGGCTTTGATATTGCAGCATGAAACAGAGCTCTTGGAAGATAGCTTGGCTATGCCTGGATTTCCACCAGCTACAACATCTTACAAATTTGGCTCAAGCGACGACGAGTATATGGACTCAGATGACTACACTAGCACCCATGTACGCACAAGACCTTCTGTTATCCCTAATTCTCGTTTCACAAACTCAAATCTGAATGCATCTCAACCCGGAGGCGTAAAGCAAGAAGTTAGAAGACGACATTCGCACCAGGGATGGCTTCAGAAACTGGTTAAAAACCTTCTTTTACAACACCACTCTTTGTCTATTTTCTCTAGTTGCTATAATTAATCACTAAAGTAAACCTTTACTGGTTCTGCCTTTTGATCTCCTTAGGATCCTAATGAACCGGTCATGCTGTTCACAAAACCGCTGGTTCCAGAGAAACTGGCAGCTGCAGGGATCGTTCCTCCAACACCCGGCTCATCGTCCGGCCAACCTCCAAGTCGGTTTCAAGGGAGGATTGGGCGTGGTGGCAGGATAATTTTCGATAGATGGAATCCTTTGATGCAATCTCACATAAATTGCGGAAACTCTTTATACATTGCACCAAATCACCGATCTACCAACTTCAACTGAAAAAGAACATTTCACAGATCTTTCTTTGTAAAGAATTTTCGATCACCAATGGTGATGAAGAAGTGTATACAATATATAAACTATAATCCGCTAAAAAAGTTTAGCACTTTTTGTAACTCTGTTTATGTTCTGATTGTATCCGTTAAGGGAATGATTCGGTTAATTTATAATCCGGTTCTATCACCGGTTCAGAAAACCAAGAAGCTATTTGTGCCAGGGGCTAAATTGTAATAGTATCTTAAATTCGGGACAAAATTGGATTTTAGGGCTCTTTGTTGATTTTAATCAGAGGATTCCATTTTGTTTGTTGTTCTCGTCAATCGCAGTGAAGAAGGAAATCGAACATCAATGGCTTCGATGCTGGCTCGCAGGTCACTGAATACTCTCCGCGCTCGACATCTCGTATGTTCGCTCTTGTCTTTGTTTCTCCATTTTTGCGTCGTTTACTTCGACTTGTTTGGATGACCTCCTGGAGTTTCGGGAATCGAAGAAGATATCATTCACTTTACGTCTTTCGTGTTTGTGTCGATTGGGATTTGGAATTGTATCTGAATCGAAACTGTCTGTTTTAGAGCGAAGCTTTTGCGGGATTTTTCTTAATTCCTAGATTGTTGAGTGAGAAGGGAATGTGAGGGATTGAGTTTTTGATTTTGGGTGATGGATGAATCATAGAGGGAGAGTTTTACCATGATCTAATCTTGTTTGAGAGCGTTTTTGCAAGTTAATTTTGAATCCTTTTCATTAGCTTCCTATAGGTTATGGTTACCGCTCCTATTAACTTCTCTTCATCGTTAGGTTTTATCGGGGCAAGCTTTGCAGGGATCTCGTATTTCTGGACTGCAGTCCCGTGGTATTTCTTACGGCTCCAAGCAAGGTATGTGTTCGGCTGTTTTTTTAGTGATTCAAGTTGAAGTGTGAGTTTAGCTCTTTCTATGGATTGTGGTGTATGTTCATTGGCAATACTTTCATGCTGGTCTTCACCGTCTTTCTGATGCGTAGATGACTTATGTGTTGTTTGCCTCTGTCATACTCAGATGATGAAGAAGAGGAGAAACTTGCTAGGGAAATCTCCAAGGACTGGAATACTGGTAATTAGCTATATGATCTACACACTTTGTTCCGTTCATCTTTTCTCGTACTTATCTCCTCGTTCGTTTTCTTCCTAAGAGTATTAGGGATTCCTGATATTTTACTCTTTTTTTCTTTTTTGCAGTCTTTGAACGGAGCATAAACACCCTATTTCTTACTGAAATGGTCCGTGGTTTGTCGTTGACCCTCAAGTACTTCTTTGATCCCAAAGTTACTGTGAGTGACATCTTTCCCAGTCTTTCAAAACTTAGACTGAATGAAATCTGTATGATTCTGATGCTATTTCTTGTATGCAGATCAATTATCCATTTGAGAAGGGTCCACTGAGCCCTCGCTTCCGTGGTGAACATGCTCTTCGCCGATATCCTACTGGGGAAGAACGCTGCATTGCCTGCAAACTCTGTGAAGCTGTGAGTCTTGAGATCTATGCTAAAGCTTAATTTCATGTTCTCTTTTATTCATAGCTCTTGTAGGCATCTATGGACGATGATTACCTTTTGCATTGGATTGTTAACCCATCCTGCTATGTAAAACCGATTCTGCTGATATGGGTATAGATCAGGAATCATAGGCTGATGCCTATGGAATTCATCCTTGTTATTAGGATTCTGATCAAGATGCTCATATCTGCTGACAGTTATCTGTTTTATGTGTGAAGATCGTATAGTATTTTAGATGGCAATGAAATATTTTCTTACCTCGGATTGTGATTTTGAGAGGGATACTTGTCTATTTCATCAGGTCTGTCCAGCTCAGGCAATCACGATAGAAGCAGAAGAGCGGGAAGATGGAAGTCGTAGAACCACAAGGTCACGATCCCTTTACTTCCAGTTTACTAACCACATGCCTTCGTTTCTACGACTTCATGTGTAGTAATGATCTAGTGCTCTACAGGTACGATATCGACATGACAAAATGCATTTACTGTGGTTTCTGCCAAGAAGCTTGCCCCGTTGATGCAATTGTCGAAGGACCTAACTTTGAATTCGCAACCGAGACACACGAGGTCAGTTTATAACATTTTATAGCCTCGAGGCTTTTTGTGGCATGCATATTGAAGTTTTCTTGTGTGCCCTTTCATAGGAACTTCTCTATGACAAGGAAAAGCTTCTTGAGAATGGAGATCGATGGGAGACTGAGATTGCTGAGAATCTGAAATCAGAGAGCCTCTACCGTTGAAAACATTCTACAGCAGCAGTCTTTGATTCAAGTTATTTCCCGGGAAAACGTTTTTCATTGTTTCTGTTAGAAATAAAAGATGAGTGCTTATGCGTTTGAAAACTCCTACTTTGTTGTATTCCAGCTCTGTGCTGTGTAATCGAATTGTTTGTAAAACGACGTGAGTTTGATTTTCGGATCAAAAATTCCGGTTTAAGCGTTTTGATTTTCTCGGTTTGGAGGTAGATCATTTATTGGTCAAAGGCTGAAAACAGAAAACGCGACAAGGGTGAAGTTGTAAAATTAAGGAAAGTTTTGATCGGACGGACAGGAACATATGCGTAGTTTATCCTAAATTGTCCGATCTAACATTTTGCTGCGCGAAAATTTCATTTTTTCGCCTTTTGGTTGCGCCAATTATCGCATTCAGACGTCAAAAATTAATATTTTAATGTGTAGTTTTTTTGGGTTACTATTTTAGAAAAACAACGAATCCTCAGAAAGGAAAGAAAAAAAAATCAAAATCCCCAAATCGAGCGAGTCCTACAAAAATCCCCAATTTCGACGAACTCCAAGCCCAGAAAAATCCCCCGATTTGGGAAAAGTTGTCTTCATTCGTTTTTCACTTTCCCATATTCTTTCTGGGATTTGTAAACCTTCTTGATCCTAATTTGTAACCTAGCTCTGGTTCAGTTCACACGTGCCGCATCGGCTGTTCACCGACTTTGCTTGATTTCGCACCGTTGATCATCGTAATTCAGTAGCGGCCGATTGGTGTCCGCCAATTTTGTATCTGGGTTCTGCTCTTTCTTGCTCAAGATTGCTCCTTTTTGTATCAATTCCAAGGTTAGGGTGTGAATTTTTAGGGTTTTTCTTTTTGTTCAATTTTGGCATTTCTTGGTTAAATTGGTTACTTGGGAGCTCAATTTCTTATCATTTCCTCCTTTCACCAGCTTATCTCAGTTTCTTGATACTGTGAGATCAATTTCAGTTCTTGTTGATTTCACAGGAGATGAAATTTGGATGTTGTGACTTCTGGAGTAGAGAAAAGTTATGCAGTGCCTGTTACTGTTGATTACCAGAAGAACTAGAACAAGGCGAAGAAGACTGAAGAGTTAACATGAATGTTCAGACTCACATGTCGGGACAGATATCTGGCCAGGGTCCCAACCAAGGGACCATGTCCCAGCAGAATGGGAACTCCCAAATGCAGAATTTAGTTGGTGCTGGTGGTGGTGGTGGTGCTCCCTCTGGTGCTGGTTTAGGACCTTCACGTGTCTCTCCCGTTGACCATGACCTCTTGAAACTTCGGCAGGGCATGCGAATCAAGATGTAAGCTTTTGGTTTTTCTTTTTTTCGAGTTATAGACTTTTTGAGTCTTCCCACCATTTGCAGTTGTATTCGCGTCTTCTTGTTATACCTCGTGTTTGTTTCTTCACTTATAGAGACTTTTTTTCTTTCTTCTATTGCAGTCTGTGTCATATTGATTTCTTGCTGTTTACTATTTAATATTTATATGAGATTATTTTGTCTCTCTCTGGGTTTTGTCGCTAATCAAATCCTTGTTTTTCTATTTTCTTTTCTTTCAGTTTCAACATCTTGCAGCAAAAACAACCATCTCCAGCTGACGAGGCATCAAAGGCAAAGTATATGGATGTTGCTAGGCGCTTAGAGGAAGGGCTGTTTAAAATTGCTAACACAAAGGTACATTTTCTAAATTCATGTGCTTAAGAAAAAAATGAAAGCGGTATTTTACATGCTGCCACTAGATTCAGCTAATGTCCTAAGACTTAAAAACTTTCTTTCTAATGTATGCCACTTTCTATTTAAACTACAGGAAGATTACTTGAATCAGTCGACCCTTGAACCTCGGCTGGCAAGTCTAATCAAAGGCAGACAGTTGAATAACTACAATCAGCGACATGCTAATTCTTCTTCGGTTGGAACAATGATACCCACTCCAGGATTACAACATAGTGGGGGGAATCCAAATATGATGATGACATCCTCTGTAGATTCTACAATGGCTGGAAGTAATAACATCAGTACTACTGCTATGAACACTGGAAACCTGCTAAATTCTGGTGCCATGCTCGGAGGTTCTTTCATGACAACTTATATAAAATATCCTGAAATTTTTATCTGCTCGTAGTTTCTCTGAACACCTTTACTTCTTGTTGTTGCAGGTAACATGTCTAATGGATACCAACATTCATCAAGTAACTTTGGTCTTGGTTCTGGAGGAAACATGGCATCAATGAGCTCACAAAGAAATACTGGCCAGATGATGCCTACCCCTGGATTTGTCAACAGCAGTAATAATAACAATAACAACAATGGCCAGTCTTACGTGAGTGTTGAAGCTTCCAACAATAGTGGCGGATTTTCTGCTGCGCCTATGATGGTACCCCAGCCTCAGCAGCAGCAACAGCAACAGCAACAGCAACAGAGGCAGGATATTGGTGGCCAAAATAGTCGTCTGTTGCATAACCATGGAAGTCAAATGGGTGTTGGCCTTAGACCCGGCATGCAACAAAAAATGTCTAATGTGTCTAACAACTCCATAAATGGTGGTGTTGGGATGAATGCAAAAGGTGTAGATTCAGGAACCAGAAATTCACAGCAGGCTTATGATAATCTTCAGCGTTCAGGAATGCAGGGTAAAGTTTTTATTTCCCCCCTCTTTTTGCTTGTTTTATTTCATATGCACTGCATGTTCTTTTGTCCATCAGAATATTCAATTTATGTTATTTACTCCCTCAGGTGAAGGATATGGTACGAATAATTCTGACCCTTTCGGATCTGGAAATTTGTATGGTGCTGTAACATCTGTTGGGACGGTGACAAGTACTCAGAATACCAATACAGCAAATTTTCAGTCGGTGTCTAGAACTAGCTCGTCTCTGGTAAGGACTGGTTGAAATTGATTTTAAATTGCAACTAATGCACTAGTAAAACATCAATCAATCTGAGAATACGGATTGTAATTTATTCCTGTACATTTTTTGCAGTCACATCAACAACAACAGTTTCAGCAACAGCCTAATCGGTTTCAGCAACAACCTAATCAATATCACCAACAGCAGCAGCAGTTTCTTCATCAACGGCAATTGAAGCAGCAGAGCCAGCAGCAGCAGAGATTTGTAAGTCATGATGCTTTTGGACAAAATCATGTGGCCTCTGACATGGTTACACACGTTAAACATGAACCTGGTATTGAGAACCCTAGCGAGTCTATCCACTCCCAGACTCCTGAGCAATTCCAGCTTTCTCAGTTTCAGAATCAATACCAGAACAATGCAGATGACCGTCATGCAGGTTCTCAGATTCTCCCTGCCACAAGTCAGAGTGATATGTGCACATCAATTCCCCAAAATAGCCAACAGATACAGCAAATGTTGCACCCGCAGAGTATGCCTTCAGACTCTATTAACAGTTTCAGCAACCTCTCTGTAGGAGTGAAATCAGAATCTGGTCTACGTGGTCACTGGCAATCTCAGTCACAGGAACATACTCAAATGTCTAATAGTATGTCGAACGAACGGCACATTCAGGATGATTTCCGTCAAAGAATGTCAGGAACGGATGAAGCTCAGCCCAATAATATGTCTGGAGGGTCTATTATAGGTCAAAGTCATATCTCTACTACATCAGAATCTCCTAATCCTCAAAATCCTGTAGGTGCCACTTGTAGATTTGGAAACGGAAACCAAGATCCGAGATTTAGAAATCAACAGAAATGGCTCCTGTTTCTACGCCATGCTCGCAACTGCAAAGCGCCCGAAGGAAAGTGCCCCGACCGGAATTGCGTTACGGTTCAGCAGCTCTGGAAGCACATGGACAGTTGTGCTGCACCTCAATGTTCATATGCTCGTTGCCGCCCTACGAAGACATTGATTAATCACCATCGAAGTTGTAAGGAATCTAACTGTCCTGTCTGCATTCCTGTGAAAGCCTTCTTACAGCAACAGGCAAGTGCACGGTCGCTAGCTCGTTTAAAAACTGAAAGCGGTGCAGCGAGGTCAGTGAATGGAGCTGGAATATCCAATGATGCAGTACAGACCTCTGCTGGTGCAATATCAAGTGCTTCGCCTGATGCTGACATTTCAAAGCATTTGCAACCTTCATTAAAACGATTGAAGGTGGAGCCGTCTTCTCAACCCGTGGACGTTGAGACGGAAAGTTGTAAGAGCTCAGTTGTTTCTATAACAGAAGCACAGTCATCTCAGCACACTGAAAGAAAAGATCATAGGCACAGTGATGTACGTGCACCTTCAAAGTATTTTGAAGTGAAAGCTGAGGTTTCTGAAGCTTCTGTCCAGGCACGACCCGGTTTCAAAGAGACGAAAATTGGAATTGCTGAAAACATTCCCAAGCAAAGGCCTGTCACTGAATCTGTTAAACAAGATTTGTCTGAGGCCTCACCTCGGCAAGAGAAATGCAAAATGGAGAAAGAAGTTGAGCCACTCAAGAAAGAAATTCTGGCCGAGTCTGTTGAACCTCCACCAAAATCTGGAAAACCAGAGATAAAGGGTGTTTCATTAACTGAATTGTTCACTCCTGAGCAAGTGAGAGAACATATCCGGGGTCTCCGTCAGTGGGTTGGCCAGGTTTGTGATAGTCGTAGCTTATGATGTTTACACAAGAACTTGATTGACTAGTAATCTTACATGAGGCTTGTTGGATTAGTTTTCCCTTCTTATATGTACTAGAGCATAATGTGTTGTCTTTTATGTGCTTGCAGAGTAAAGCCAAAGCTGAAAAGAATCAGGCTATGGAGCATTCAATGAGTGAGAATTCCTGCCAACTATGTGCAGTGGAGAAGCTTACCTTTGAGCCGCCACCTATTTATTGTACCCCTTGTGGTGCCCGCATCAAGAGAAATGCTATGTATTACACTGTAGGAGCTGGTGACACTCGTCATTACTTTTGTATTCCATGTTATAATGAATCCCGTGGGGATACTATACTCGCTGAAGGGACGCCTATAGCTAAGGCAAGACTCGAGAAAAAGAAAAATGATGAAGAGACTGAAGAATGGGTAAACGACTATCCACTCTGTAAATTTTTGTTTTGTGTTTGTCACTTGTTTTTTTATGGATTTTTTAGTACGTTCTGTAATCTGCTTCTATCTATGATATTTTGCAGTGGGTCCAATGTGATAAATGTGAGGCCTGGCAGCATCAGATTTGTGCCTTATTTAATGGGCGAAGGAATGACGGAGGGCAAGCTGAGTATACTTGCCCGTATTGCTTTATAGCAGAAGTGGAACAAAGTAAGAGGAAGCCTTTACCTCAGAGTGCTGTTCTTGGAGCTAAAGACCTGCCGAGAACAATTCTCAGTGACCATATAGAGCAGCGGCTGTTTAAGAGGCTGAAGCAGGAAAGAACAGAGAGAGCCAGGGCTCAAGGAAAAAGTTTTGATGAGGTAATCTAGTTGTGGAGTTTGTGAAGGTTTATGTCATTCATGGGTTTTTGCATCTGCGGACTCATTTTTTTTTCTATATGTTTGCTCTAGTTATTTTTTGTTGGAAAAGGTGAAATTGACGTTGTTTCTTCGTTGACTTGATATTGGTAGATTCCTACTGCTGAGTCCCTTGTGATTAGAGTTGTTTCATCTGTTGACAAGAAGCTGGAAGTCAAACCCCGATTTCTCGATATTTTTCGGGAAGACAATTACCCAACAGAGTTTGCATACAAATCCAAGGTAAGAATGATCAAGGCTCATTTCTGTCCGATTTTGTGCATTTTTTTTTGTCTTGATCCCCTCGTGAAGTATCCTAACAATTCTCCGCATTATTTTATTTTGCCAGGTGGTTCTGTTGTTCCAAAAGATTGAAGGTGTAGAAGTATGCTTATTTGGGATGTACGTCCAAGAATTTGGTTCTGAATGCGCGTTTCCTAATCAACGCCGAGTTTATCTCTCTTACTTGGATTCTGTAAAATACTTTAGACCCGAGGTTAGATCTTATAACGGAGAGGCGCTACGTACTTTCGTTTACCACGAAATTCTGGTTAGTCCTGGTCTTCTCAAACCTTGGTTATTATTCAATATCTGTGTTTTTTTTCTTTCTAAACTGTATGGGGGATTAATTTGCCTGTGTTTAGATCGGTTACCTAGAATACTGCAAGTTGCGTGGTTTCACGAGCTGCTACATATGGGCTTGTCCGCCGCTCAAGGGCGAGGACTATATCTTATACTGTCATCCAGAAATTCAGAAGACGCCAAAATCTGATAAACTACGAGAGTGGTCAGTTCAGTCACCTTTTTGGGATAAACTTCATAAGTTTTTTTGTGTGAAAAAGTTATTTACATAATCCAAATGCTCATGTTGTTTTTGGCAGGTACTTAGCAATGTTGAAAAAAGCTTCAAAGGAGGGCATTGTTGCAGAAACTATAAATCTATATGACCATTTCTTTATGCAAACTGGTGAATGTAAAGCTAAGGTTACTGCAGCTAGGCTCCCATATTTCGATGGTGACTACTGGCCAGGTGCAGCAGAGGATCTTATATACCAAATGAGTCAAGAAGAAGATGGCAGAAAGGGAAATAAGAAAGGAATGCTCAAGAAAACAATCACAAAAAGGGCTCTAAAGGCTTCTGGGCAGACTGATCTATCTGGGAATGCATCCAAGGATTTGCTGCTAATGCATAAAGTGATACTTGCATTTTATTATCTTTTTTTTTTTTTTTTTTTTTTTTTTTTTTTTTGTTCTCCTTGTTAATTATTTTCACCTTTATTTCCAGCTTGGTGAGACCATTCACCCCATGAAGGAAGACTTTATCATGGTCCACTTGCAACCTTCTTGCACACATTGCTGTATACTGATGGTATCTGGAAATCGTTGGGTCTGCAGTCAGTGCAAACACTTTCAGATATGTGATAAGTAAGAACTCTTCCATTCTCTTTTAGATCGGGAGAATCGTACGGTTTTATGAAACCATGTACTATGGCTCGAATCCGTAGTCAATCCTTTTGTAATCTTTTTCTTTGTTGTATTGCACATAATAATATTACTGATTAAGAAAATGTTATTCTCCCCTTCAGGTGTTATGAGGCTGAACAGAGGCGTGAAGACAGAGAAAGGCATCCTGTTAATTTTAAGGATAAGCATGCGTTGTATCCTGTGAGTTGCATTGCTTGTTGAGGATAGTTTCCTTTAGCTTTTTTTTTTTTTGTCTGTGATCAGTTTTATAAATGTTTGTGGTATTGATTTTGCAGGTTGAGATTACGGATATTCCTGCAGATACGAGGGACAAGGATGAGATACTCGAAAGTGAGTTTTTCGACACTAGGCAGGCGTTTCTGAGTCTTTGTCAGGGGAACCACTATCAGTACGACACATTGAGGCGGGCTAAACATTCGTCAATGATGGTCCTTTATCACCTGCATAACCCAACTGCTCCGGCCTTCGTCACGACCTGCAATGCGTGTCACCTCGACATTGAAACTGGTCAAGGCTGGCGCTGTGAAGTATGTCCAGACTACGATGTGTGCAATTCCTGTTACAATAGAGATGGCGGAGTTAATCATCCTCACAAGTTGACAAATCATCCATCTCTAGCTGATCAAAATGCTCAGAACAAAGAAGCGAGGCAATTGCGGGTTTTGCAGGTATTATTCTACTGGTCCTTTTCAAATCTCGTGGTGCTTCTCCTCTTGATTCAGAAATTTCTTTACAAATAGTAACACCCTTTTGTTTCTTTCTGTCTTTTTTTGGATTTGCAGCTTAGGAAAATGCTCGATCTTCTGGTACATGCATCACAGTGTCGTTCCGCACATTGTCAATATCCAAATTGCCGGAAAGTGAAGGGACTATTTCGACATGGTATACAGTGCAAAGTGCGTGCTTCGGGAGGTTGTGTTCTATGCAAGAAAATGTGGTATCTTCTGCAACTCCACGCTCGGGCCTGCAAGGAATCCGAGTGCCATGTACCTCGTTGCAGGTAAACGAACTTTATGATCAGCGTTTCATTTAGACATCAAACGAACACTTTGGTCCATTTAATTTTGTGTTGACGTTCGTTGTGTACCTCTCGCTTTCTTCATTCAGTGACCTGAAGGAGCATCTGAGAAGATTACAGCAGCAATCAGATTCACGGCGCAGAGCAGCTGTGATGGAAATGATGAGACAAAGAGCTGCAGAAGTCGCTGGGGGATCAGGTTAATCAAAACATGTACATTTGGAAAGATAAAATGAAAGTTCCTTTTTCGCAAAGGTAACAAGATATGTAGCCAATTTCACCGAGCTCCAACAACTTGATCATTATCCTTTTGGGGAAGAAGAAGAAGAAGAAGAAGACCAGGCAGTTAGAGACTAATGGTGAATTTAGCTTAGGTTCGTATTTAACACGCGCTCAGAGTGTGACTTGACTTTCAGAAGAAGAAGAAGAAGAGCAAAGTGAAGTGTTCTTCAGAGATGATAGTCTTGAGTTTCAAGGTCAGTTTATTTGATGCGGTTCGTTTGGTTGGGTGATCTTCTGAGTTTATACATACACACGCACACACACTTCCTCACTTCTTATATTTTTGGTAATTTATTGTATTTTTGTAAATTGCCATTTCTGATTTGGGAATGGCAAGAGTGTAACATATACAGTACGTTAACGTGTTGCTTGCAAGCAAAGTAAGATTGAGAGATTCTCTTTCTCTCTTCCACTTGTTATTTTTTGTTTTCTTCTGTTTTGATGAAATTTTATTCTGTATTCACACTTGTAATCATAAAAATTTAGTTCCTGGATTAGATTTTGCTTTTGAAGCTTCACAGATTATATCATTGTTTCTACTTTTATGGATTCTGGGATTGTCCATCCACTGTATTGTCATTGATTATCTAATTTACTATCTTCAAAATGGAATTTGTGTGTCGTTATGTGGTTAACACACTTAAATGGTTTCTATTATCATCTCGAATCTTATTGCTGCCACGTAAGCACAAGATTCTGGCATTCGTGGAGTTTGAGAAGTATATAAATTTCAAGCCACCAGATATCGACACGTGTCTAAACAAGATAGAGGCTTGGACAAGATCCACTAGCTTAATCATGTCGAGAAACAAGACAGAGAATCTGATGAGAAGACAACAAAGAAAACTTACGAAAATTAAACAAACGAAAATCAGTAAAGTAATGATAATACACTCTCCGTCTCTTTCCCTCCACCGCACGAGTTTCTTGAACAATCGAAGTAGTAGATCCCAGTGTCAGAGCCGCTTGGTCACTAGATCAGCGGCGGCGGCGGCGACGGTTCGTATATCCACGGCGGCGATTGGAGCCATAGCAGCGGCGGTAATGATGGCTTCCGTGTCAGTAGCGTCATCTGTAGAGCTTCCTCCGCCGCCGCAAGACGGCGAAACGCTATCGAACGTACCGCAAACGCTATCAGGAGAAGACTGCAAGAAACAGAGGATACAACGACCCAAATCCAAAAACGCAGAGAAATGCACCGTCAAATGCGTCAACACTTGCATTCGCAGCGGAGACGGAGAAGGACCGCTCAATATCAGAAGGTCTCTATCTTCTCCTCTCTGTTTCTTTCTTTCTCACTCACTTTTCGTTTACTGATCTTTTCTCTCTTAATTGTGACTGTTTCTGATTGAAAGGCCATTAGTCGTATTCAAGCAAGGTTTTCGTAGCCGTAATTACTGGTAAGTTACCTTCCTTTCCTTTTGCTTTAGAAAGCATGAATCTTTCATTCGGAGGAACTGATGATTCTTGTTGTTGCTTTTTCTTTTATGTGTATAGCTTAGTGGAATGTTCGGATATTTGCAATTTAATCGGAGATGGTGACTATGGACCCTGAAACGTTATTTCCACACACTAAAGAAGGAAAAACAAGGTTTTGAAAGGATGCAGAAGAAACCAGTGGAGAAAGGAACTCATATATCTTCATATTTTTGTAGATTCTGTTAAATAAAATATTAATTGATTTATACACGATTCTAAGCTCGATTTATATGATACAATGTCTATGACACGGTTTGAGTATTGAGAGAACGTCTTCTTTCTTCGTTACGTGGTAACAACACACGCACTCGTTGTCTCTAATCTATATTTTTTTCCTCGTTAAGATTAAAGGCCCAATGGGTTGCGACATGGCCTAACGGAAAGCTAAATGGGCTTACTTTTTGTTTGTCGTTAACTAATGGGCTTACATAGTATGTAAATCGGAAAATATTTTTTTTTTGGCTAAACAGTTTATTGAATTTATATCGATAATAAAATTTTAAAGTATATAGAATTTTTGGAAAAAAGTACATATATTCACTATATAGTAAGAGACTTCAATGGTATGATACTTGGATCAGTATCTCATAAGATTAATTAATTACAAAATAAATTAATTTAATCAATAAAGAAAATTAAATTAACGAAAAAATGACTTGTGTCATTTTAGTATTTTAACTTTTATTTTACGGGATCTCAACCAATTCATTTTAGTTTATTTTTTTTATTTCTTTAATATTTGAATTATTTATATATTTTTGTAGATATCAACCGACAAAATTATGTGTATTAAAAGTTTTTAATATGAGAATAACTTTAGAAACAATAATAAAATAATATATAATTATTATTATATTATTTTATTATTTATTTTAAAAATTGAAAAACTTTCTTTAAAAGCCTCTAATCCAATGCATATATTCTAAGTTATAACATATATAGCGTGGAGTTTTTATTGGGTCGTTGTTTCAACAACAAATACATTAAAATTTGTACAAAGCAACGATTAATGATTCATTACATATCGACAATAATCACCAGAAAATATTCCAAAACTTACTATAAAAGTTATTGATGGACAGAATATTGATGAGAAAACAATTCATTTCCTCACAGTCCTTTAAAAATTGCTAGTTTACAAAATTAGATTTAAAGTGCTATTTTTCAAAATTAATTTTTAATAATTCATGGTTAACCAATTTGACCTAATGATCCAATAATTTGAAAACAATATGATTTTAGAATTTGGACGAACCCGTATTTATATGTTTCACTCCGTGAATGATGATTTAGTTTTGATATTACGGACTCACTTTGATATGATTGCTGTGTAGTTAAACACATAAAATTATAGAATGATATTTAATTAACTTCATCCGCAATCACTAGTTAATTACAATTCCGTTAATAATTTAATATATAGACATTTTCTTTCCTATCTTAATTTTTTTTTTTCTACCAATTGACTGTGGAAATGCTATGTGAGTGTGTGTCCCCTTAACTGCTGAATCTGAACATTATTGGCTTAGGAATTAATATATCACGTATCCGTAATCTAATTGGACAGAGGGGTTCGTAATTAATCAAAGTAACATGTATTTGAAAAATGAATATACCCATCGAATTATTTTTTTCAGGAGAAATTGAAAAATAAAGGAGATGATGATTGGTGTCTTAAATCTTTAAACTATGACGTCTTGGACAACGTACATTACCCATTCTAAAGTAAACAAATCAACTCAACGTTAGATCGTCGAGTCACCAGAATACCACGGTATTGGTCTTTAAATAGTTAACTAACGTATACGTTGAGACCACGTATGAGTTAACGTAATAGTTTTTTTGTTTGCGTTCTTATTTGAATCAGTTCATAGCATTTCAGAAAATCATCAACACGTCGACTGTCCTGTGAATCTAATCATCTATATATATATATATATATATATATTACGTACGATGCAGCGTTAATAGTTATTTTGTGGAATTGTTGTCAACTGTCTCACTATACCCTGAATTCTTAATTTTATTTACAAAAACGATCACCGTCTACATTGGACATATATAATTAAATAATTATTGACGACTGACACGAAGTCTAACCTTCAGGCACAATCTTATGGCAGGCGAGTTACTGCGAAATTAAAACTACAATAAATAAACATTACGATGGACTCTGCCACCACCAGCATGTATTTATATCTAAGAAATTACATGTTGTAAAAATAGAATTTCTAAATTGTGTGTAGAACCATTGACCTTGTTCAAAAACAAAATGTTCAAAAGAAGTGTAGAACTATTGACCAGGGGCTCGTAACGTAAATAAGATTAGGGATATATGCATTGGTTAATTAACATCAAACCAAAGAAACTTTCATCACAACTAGTTAAGTTATGTATATGGATTATCAAATTAAAAAACAAATATTGATTACTTAAAGGACTTAAATATACCATAAAAGCAGTCAATGGTGCAATAGAAAGAGGAAACCGTTAGATTTTCTATATCAAACCCTATAATATAAATTTTGTCAAAACCAAAAACCTTATAATATAGATTTTATTCTTGAGATATAAATAGAGTTGCATAAATGAAAAAATAATGAAAAACTAAATGGTTTCATAATAATACAATAAATTTCAGAAAATCTAATTATATGCCTTATGGTAAAGTGACATCATGTGAGAAACCAGCAAGATTTTCATTTTTTTGGAAGATGGACATATAACTTATATGATAGTGTTAAACCTAGTACGGTCAAGCCTTAATTCTTATATATTGGAGAATCTCTTGGGCATTCTCACTAAAAAGAATACCATTGAGACTTACTTGATTAGTGTAATTTTCAAAAGAATTTTATTTAATCTCCTTAACTTCTATATTAATAAATGAGTTTACTAATCAACTTACATTAAAATTATAATAATTTACCATGTTATTAAACTTCAAGTAAATGGTAACCACAAAATTTTGAATATCAATCTAACCTGAATGATCAAAACTGATTATAATACACATGGAATGACCAGTTGAATTAATATTGGTGTGAACGTACCAACAACAAAATATTGATGTGTAACAGGATAAATATTTATATTTGATCTTTAAGTGTGTTTTAGTGATAACCCTTATAATTGGTATATCGATTTATAATCAATAAACTTATTCATCTGGTTTCAATATATATCTTTTTATATATTTTCACTCCAATGATATATCATAATGATTCAATTAAAACTAATGTTATTTTTAATGAATTTTGATTAAACTTAAGTTAAAAAGTCATAAAATTGTATATTTAAAATACATTAATTAAAATATGATTTTGAAAGAATAATAAGAATAAAATTTTAATATTTGAAAAAATAATTGTTTATAACTTTATATATAATTTGAAGATGGACATATAACTTTATATATAAATTAATTATCATAGTTAGTACAATAAAACCTTTATACATTAATAACATTGAAATTTAAAGCTATGATATTTTAAACTTTTTATTGAATATTAATTTATCAAAAGTTATATTGTATTAACTATTGTCACTGTCGTGTTAGAAGTCATGCTCAAAATTCGGTAATATACTGTATGTGTAAGTTAGTTGTAGACGATTTTATTGTTGTTTTAAATACTCAAATAACATTTGAAAATATTTTGAAAAGAGAAACTATTGATTGGTTCAAAAAAGGCGCTCAAAAGTCACTCAAAAGTCACGTCAAAACTAATGAATGTTTGAAAGTTTGAACCAAATTATCGCTCGCCACTCTCCATAATATATCATTGTTTTTTTTTGGGTCAAGAAATTATATATATCATTGTTGTGTACTCTATATAAACGCAATTAGATATGAATCTAACATAAGAAACGCAAGCTAATCAATGAAATAATAGATCGTTAATACTTAGCAGTAGCACATTAAAAGTTAACTAATGATGTGAATTAAAAGCTAAACTAGCTCAGACTTGATTTTAATCTAAAGAGTTATTAGCCTATTTAATACGTACTATTATTTCTTAAATATAAAAGTGCTAACTCATCTTAATTTTCAAATAAATAAATCAACCATCATAAAAAATATCATAATAAATCAACCCAAATGTTGGAAAATTTCACCTAATTTTCTCCTAAACTCTGGTTATAAATTCTCTCTTCTTCACAGCATCTTACAACAACCCACACCACACAACATTCTTCATTCTCTCTCCGAAAACAACAACCAATGGGAGAAGCGGCGGAGCAAGCACGTGGTTTCCACGTGATCACCACTAGGAAGCAGCTCATCACGGCTGCTCTTCCTCTCCAGGACCATTGGCTCCCTCTCTCGAACCTCGACCTCCTCCTTCCTCCTCTCCACGTCAGCGTTTGCTTCTGCTACAAGAAACCATGTAACATCACTAATTCAGTGGCTCATGAAACCCTCAAGACGGCTTTGGCGGAGACTCTCGTCTCCTACTACGCTTTTGCCGGAGAGATTGTCACCAATCCCACCGGAGAACCGGAGATTTTCTGCAACAACCGCGGCGTAGATTTCGTGGAGGCCGGTGCTGACGTGGACCTCCGAGAGCTTAACCTCTATGATCCTGATGAAAGTATTGCCAGGCTTGTTCCCATCAAGAAACATGGAGTCATAGCGATTCAGGTAACAGTTTTCAGCTTAAGACAGTAATAGTTCATTACAACAACGTAACTCTTTTTATTTCGTTGTCTGAACAGGTGACTCAACTGAAATGTGGGAGCATAGTTGTGGGATGCACATTTGATCATCGTGTAGCGGATGCGTATTCCATGAACATGTTCCTTATATCTTGGGCCGAGATCTCTCGATCCGATGTACCAATCTCCTGTGTACCATCGTTCCGAAGATCTCTGCTAAACCCTCGACGACCGTTGATCATGGATTCATCTATAGACCAGATGTATATGCCTGTCACGTCCTTGCCCCCTCCGCAAGAAACCACTAATCCAGACAGTATCCTCGCGAGCCGTCTCTATTACATCAAAGCGGATGCATTAGACGAGCTTCAAACCTTAGCCAGTGGATCAAAGATTACAGTTAGAAGGACGAAACTTGAATCGTTCAGCGCGTTTCTATGGAAACTCGTGGCGAAACACGCGGCAAAAGATCCAGTACCGAGCAAGAACGCGAAACTTGGGATCGTTGTGGACGGAAGGAGGAGACTTATGGAGCAAAAAAACAATACTTACTTCGGAAACGTTCTCTCAATCCCATTTGGTGGCGAAAAAATCGATGACTTGATCAACAAGCCATTATCTTGGGTGACCGAGGAGGTTCACAGATTCTTGGAAAATTCAGTGACCAAAGAACATTTCTTGAATTTGATCGATTGGGTTGAGACTCGCCGCCCAACACCTGCGGTTTCAAGAATCTACAGCACCGGGTCCGACGACGGGCCGGCCTTTGTGGTTTCTTCCGGGAGGAGCTTTCCGGTGACCCAAGTGGATTTTGGGTGGGGGTCGCCAGTTTTCGGATCTTATCATTTCCCATGGGGAGGTAATGCCGGATATGTGATGCCGATGCCGAGCTCGGTGGACGACAGAGACTGGATGGTTTACTTGCACCTTACGAAAGGACAGTTGAAGTTTATTGAGGAAGAGGCTTCTCAAGTGATTAAACCCATTGACAATAATTACCTCAAGATTTAATGTGTCATTTGTGTTATATATGTCATATATGTGATAATATGTTTGTCTTGCGTCTTTGTATTTGAATTATTGTATATATTATATAAAATGTTGCAACCGCATATGTACTATTTGTCAAGATGTGTATCAAATCACAACCCTTTGATTTATTGTTCAATTACTTTGGTAATGTTACTCAATCTAATATTTGCACATTATTCAATTACTTGATATTTTTTTTGTCAACATCATACATTGAAGGATTTGAATCCAGATATTGACACACTAACACTACTACAGTTACATGGTCAAGTATATATATTCAACTTTGTTTGTATACTGTAGATAGTTTCGTACAAGTCCTCCTATTCAGTATATGCAATCACCTTCTCGCATTATGTCATTATACCTTAATTATACGCATCTGGTGTCATTAGAATGATTCCATGCAATACCAAAAGTCGTCTCTGCTAGCCACCAACGCCGAAGAAACCAGCCTCTTACATTTAATTAGGTGCTCAATATAATTGGAGCATCAGAATTTCTTCAAAAATCATGTAGCCAAATTTTTTTTTTAAAAAACACATCATGTAACCAAATATATTGTCACAAATCCTACACATATTTTCATAGAACTGCGTCCATCTTTTGACTTACAATTTACATTTCATCGCAAATCAGTTGCAATTACAGATTAAAAAAAATGTTTTTGTTGAATATTAATGTTCGGACTTGGGATACAAGCTGTTGAATTCAATAATTGTGTATGTTTTAGTAGCAATCATATATATATAGATATTATGATATATGAATTAACAATTTAATACTTTAAGAAGTTATTTGTGGTATAAGTTAATTGATATGTAGTATTGACTGAATAGATGTTACTAGCTAACTGGAGCTTCGTTCTTGTGCGGTTGTACCATTTAAGGATTAGTCAAGACTACTCTGATTGTTCTTGGTAACACTGACAGCTATTTATAGATTTAATTATTCACTAATTGGTTGTTCATCTTCCTAGTGGTTGTATTTTATCCCAAAAAAAAATCATTAAGCGGATTTAACTACTAAACCTAGACCTACCTCGAGGTCTACTGATATACACAAAAATGGCTTTTTACTGATATACACAAAAATGGCTTTTTACTGATATACACAAAAATGGCTTTTTACTAAAATATTTGCATACTAATGCTTAAAAAGGTGACGCGTTCACTAATCCTTTAGTATACTCTATACTATACACATTTTTCTCCAAACATTGATGAAGCAAACAAAACATAAATTTATAGTCGTGTGTATGTGTCGTGTCTGGACAAAACATATATACGTATCACATGTGAATTTTTTTTTATACTCAGAAATTTTCTTACGGAAGTTCAGACAATTCTTTGAAGTTTATAGATCGTCGATCATATTCTTACCATTTAAGTAACACATAATATATAATAGCTAACTATAATTGAAAGGTGACCCATTCACTAATCACTTCGGTATATCTTATCCGTACACTTCGGGGTGTAAAGATACTTAATCTGTACCGAGGAAGAATTTTGTGTTGTAAAATAAAAAAGTGTGAATAAATTGTTTAGTATCGTTGGGGAAGATTAGAATTATGTGGTTTTCGAATATAGTCAAACTCGTGTCATATCAACTTAATGTCCTTTTTAGAGTATTGTCAACCAACTAAATGTCCTTTCTAATATTTATCAATTATCACTGTACGAGTGATAGTTATGTTACTTATGTGTATTTAATTCAAATCTGATACTAGTTCTTATATTTTTTTAAAAGTTAAAACGTTGATAAAGAGAAGAAATCGTTAAAGCAAAATTCGCACATTAAAATATATATTCTACTAATAGAATGTTTTTCTGATAAAATATACTAGTAAGATATTACACAATCTATTCTAAAAACGTCGGCTCAAATTTTCGGCAAACTATCTTATAAAAAAAAATTATAACATTTAATAGAAAAAAATTACTGTGTTAGATCTTAGTTCTTGAGTCAAAGTAAGGTGAGAAAAGAATCTGAAACCTAGACACTGAAATATCACAAATATGCAAAATATAGCCTAATACATAGAAAAAGAATGTTGATTACATAAGAAGAAAAAGTCACTATAAATGTGGGTTCTCTTTTTTAAAAAGGATTAGTTCGGGAATCATGTATGATTAACTAATTCTAAGTTAATTTTGAAGTTTCTTATACATATCGATTTTGTAAATTATAATGCCAAAAATGTTTTAAGAATCTATGTATTAGTTTCAATGTTCTCAAGAACTTTTAGAAGGCTTACTCTAAGCGTCCAAGATTGGGTCTGTGTGAACCATATGAGAGTACAGATGGGCCAACCATTGGAATAACCCAAAGTTCCCAAAGTATAATTATTTTGCATTCACAAACTACAAAAGAAAGTTTCTAAACGAGTGGTTAATTAAAAAAAAAAAAAATAGAGCACACACACATATTCACTGTCATTGCGCATCTTTCGTTCTCCCTCAAAGATCTAAAATAAATCAAATTTAGTAAACAATTGTTCAGCGGAAGCTAATGG
This sequence comes from Sisymbrium altissimum, assembly GCA_900406495.1. Lineage (NCBI taxonomy): Eukaryota > Viridiplantae > Streptophyta > Magnoliopsida > Brassicales > Brassicaceae > Sisymbrium > Sisymbrium altissimum. The sequence goes on along the minus strand of OVBI01000040.1, from coordinate 56,643 downwards.
TCATGAATTATCAGTTCTTGTCCGTGAACTATCTAAACCTAAATCCAAATCACAATGGCACATTCTCTCAAACCATCGTCGTCTTTTCCGTGAACGTAACCCGAACCCTAAATATCGTTTTCTATATCTTTCTCGCAAATTAAGATGATGCAGGAGCTCGTACGGCTCTTGATCGCCTCTCTCGCTATTATCGTCACTTTAGCACAAGCAAAAACCGAGAACCAAGAAGGTAATTTACGGCTTTTATGCCATTAGAAGAAAACATGGTTTTATGTAATCAGATCAAGGACTTAATTAGAAAGTTTTAGCAGTCTCTGCGATGAATGTGATGTTCACGAGCTTAAATTCGCCGTCGAAACTCAAAGGCTGGAAACCTAGCGGAGGTGATCCTTGTGACGGTTCTTGGGAAGGCGTCAAATGCAAAGGCTCTTCGGTCACCGAATTGTACATACATTCATTCCCCAAATTTAATGAAGAACCTTTATTGCATAAACTTACTTGCATCACAAGTTATATTCTGTTTTTCCCTCTCTCTTTTTTTTGGGTCCAGACAGTTGTCAGGGTATGAGCTAAGTGGATCGCTGGGTTATCTACTAAGCAACCTCAAATCTCTCACAACTTTGTGAGAATCCTCATTTAATAATCTCTTTTAGATTAGTTAAGCTAAACTTCAGAAAATAACAATCTGGCTTTAATTCTGGTGATAGTACAGTGATCTCAGCAAAAACAATCTCAAAGGAAACATACCTTACCAACTCCCACCCAACATTGCCAATCTGTAAGTTCATAAATTTATTTTGTTCGATTGCTTGTCACCCAAGAACCGAATTATAATCTTGACATTAATACAGAGACTTTTCTGAGAACGAACTCGATGGAAACGTACCCTACTCGTTATCTCAACTGAATCGTCTCGAAAGCATGTAAGTGAAACCAAAGAAATATCTCTGTTCTTAATTAGGTAGTAAGAAACTTATCAATTTCTGTGTGTAATGCAGTAATCTTGGACACAACAAGCTCGATGGAGAACTTTCAGATATGTTTCAGAAACTGTCCAAACTCGAAACTCTGTAGGTACAATTCCTTTTGTTATATTTTTCTAACACAAAATGTTTATACAGATCATTAATTTGAGACCTTACACACGCAACGCAAATTTATGTTTCCAGGGACTTGTCGTTTAATAAACTCTCTGGGAAATTACCTCAGAGTTTTGCCAATCTCACAAGCCTCAAAAAACTGTAAGGATGAGAAGTAGATCTTATTTTAGAGTTTTTTGTTTTCTTTCTCAAATAGTAAATTGTAATATTTTTTTCCGTGTTATTGTACAAGACATTTGCAGGAGAATCGATTCACAGGCGACATAAACGTTCTCAGGAACCTTGCCATTGATGACTTGTAAGCATAAAAAAGAAAACTCTTATCGGTTTTCGTCGCTAATCAAAAAACTTAGAAACATTCGTTGTCTTGATTACAGGAACGTAGAAGACAACCAGTTCGAAGGATGGATACCGAATGAACTTAAGGAAATAGACAGCTTACTGTAAGTGCAATGGTTTTGCGTGCTACACAATAAACACACTTGGACATGGAAACAAAACAGAGCATATTTAAAAATCCCACTGTTTCACTCTGTTTTTTGCAATTGATTCTGTTAAAGGACTGGAGGCAACGACTGGTCAACAGAAACTGCTCCGCCACCACCACCGGGTGTTAAATACGGTCGAAAATCCGGGGGATCTAAAGAAGGAGGAGGTATGAGTGCCGTGAATGGAGTGATGATAGCCGGAGCAAGCTTAGGAGTTCTTGTATTAATCGTGGTTTTGATCGCTCTCGTCTCCAAGAAAAAATCATCTCTCTCTCCTCATTTCATTGATGAAGACAACAGCCAGCACACACCAAAGTTCAAATCTCTCACATCACATGGATCTTCACAAGAGCTTCGCGTCGATTTCGGCAACGATTACAATGGTATACGACACATTTCGACCTAACTTGTTTCTCAAGTGGCTGATCAAGAGGAGTTTATATTACAGGTAGGAAATCTATAGATTCGGATGATGAAAATGTGCAAGGGATTGGATCAAAGGGACTAAAGCATTCGGTTTCATCGCGTGTGATGTCTTTCAATGATACCGAATTCGCGAACAGGCTCAACGCCAAACGAACCACTTCGACTCGTGCTGCTACGGAATTCGAGCTCTCTGATCTCCAAACCGCAACAGCCAATTTCGCACCTGGAAATCTACTCGGCGAAGGCTCAATCGGACGTGTTTACAGAGCCAAATATCCGGATGGACGCGTAAGCCTCTTATCTACCTTGTTTCACAAGTAACGATCACATTAATCAATCCACAACTATCTGATCAATTTTGTTTTTGATTCAGACTTTGGCGGTTAAGAAGATCGACTCAACATTATTTGATTCGGGTAAATCAGAAGGAATAACGCCAATGGTGATGAGCGTCTCAAAGATTCGGCATCAGAACATAGCAGAGCTAGTAGGTTATTGCTCAGAGCAAGGTCACAACATGTTAGTTTACGAATACTTCAGGAACGGCTCACTCCACGAGTTCCTTCATCTGTCAGACTGTTTCAGTAAACCTTTGACTTGGAACACAAGAGTTAGAATCGCCTTAGGAACCGCTAGAGCCGTCGAGTACGTCTTAACTAGAAAAAGAAAATATACACACACAAACGCAAACGTTCTTTACTTAACTTTCTTATGACCATATATATTGTTTTGTTTTGTGTAGATACCTACACGAGGCATGTTCACCGCCTCTGATGCATAAGAACATAAAGTCTTCTAACATTTTGCTAGACGCAGATCTCAACCCTCGTCTCTCAGATTACGGCCTCTCAAAATTCTATCTTGTAAGGCATTTCTTTAATTCCCTTTAAAATCTGGTAGAAAGTTGGATTGAGAGTTAATATACATGGTGTGACAGAGAACAAGCCAAAACCTTGGGGAAGGATACAATGCACCAGAAGCGAAGAACCCTTCTGCTTACACACCAAAGAGTGACGTCTACAGCTTCGGCGTCGTCATGTTAGAGCTTCTCACCGGTCGTGTTCCATTTGACGGGTTAGTTCCATATTAAGATCTTTTATCAGAAATCGAATCTTGAGTTTTAGACTATGAGTTAATTTTTCATTTTGAAGTCATCTTGGATAACAAATAGCCATGCATATGAGAGACCATAATGATCTATACTTTTTGTTCTCCTTTGAAAAAAATTGTTTTTTTTTTGTGTGGTTGGCTTGTGATATAAACAGAGAGAAGCCCAGGCCGGAGAGATCGTTGGTGCGGTGGGCGACACCGCAGCTTCATGACATAGAGGCATTATCGAATATAGCAGATCCAGCTTTGCACGGACTTTACCCACCAAAGTCATTGTCAAGATTCGCTGACATTATCGCATTATGTGTACAAGTGGAACCGGAGTTCCGACCACCGATGTCGGAAGTTGTGGAGGCGCTTGTAAGGATGGTTCAACGGTCAAGTATGAAACTTAAAGATGATCTTTCGTCGTCGTATCGAGCCCACGACGATTATGATTACTAGACAGTTGAAAAGAAAAGTAGCGGAAGAGACAGAGGAGCTATTTTATTAATTTTCCCGAAATGAAAATAGGAGGACGAGACCAAATAATTTCTTGTTTGTTAAAAAAAACAGTTTGTGTTTATTTGTCTGTGTATTACTGTCTTTTCTTAGTAAACATGTATCTGAGATAAGTTACTTGTGTAGTGTTACACTTATTTGGTTCAAATGGACACTTTTTGTCTTTTTTGACATCCTAAATTTGTAGTTATAAGAAAAGTATTTATTCTTTTGGGAAATTAGCAAAAGAATTGGTCAACGTCTTTTCATCGCTGGCTTTTCATTGCCGAAAGAGGATTCGAATATTGAAGCCCTGTTTTTTTTTGTTACAGTCGACAGCTACTTAAGTTGGGACGATATGTTATCACTCTGTTTTTTGTTTGATGTTCTTTAGCTGTTCAAGTAACTTTTATAAAAAAAGGTGTTTCAATCTCTATATATGTTCCTTTCTACAAAAAAAAAAAAAAGTTTGGGAGGATATATTTGAGGTCATTCACAGTGGAAGAACGATTACACTAATGCAACTTACAATACGTGATACTACTAACAATTGAAAGTAAAATATGATCTTAGATGACATTCATTCAATAAAGAAGATAGATATATTGGTACGCTTAATAAGAAATGACTTGCGTATGCCGTAGAGATGTGGAAGTGTGAGACAGGTCTGATCTTATGTGGTTTCCCCATAAAGTGGATCTTAAAAAGGAAGATTCATTATATGTAGACACTTTTTGTTCTTTTGTCCATAGAATGCAAACACTTGTACGTTTAGGAAGCTGTAGATGTTACTGATGAGTTAGGAACGTAGCTTTCCGGTACTCAGCAAGTGCCCATAATGGGAAAGTGTTTCTGTACGTAGCATAGTGTATCAAGCAATTTTTCATGAACACTCCTACTATTTCCTGCATATGCGATAACTATAAACATGATTCCAAACCAAATATGTACGATGAAAGTGAAACATAGACCATTTGAATTCCAAGACTCATGTTTCTAAATTCTAACAAAGAGGATGCCTAACCTGTTGAGGGAAATCTCCATTTTCCATTTGCGAATTGATGATAAGTTTTGCAGCACGGTGAAGAGGTATTGGATCTATCTCGGCCTGTTTTTTTTTCACATAGAGAACAGCTTAATAAATCAAGGAATTTTTATTGCACTTATGGAAATGAAAAATATAAATGCAAAATGAAATTTTTTGAACCTGTCCAGCGTGGATCAGACCCATTATTGCCCAAGCTGTTTGCACCAGGTTAGATCTTTTCCCTTCTGATGGTATGTATCTCTACATACACACCATGTTAAAAAGATCAACACTTGTTCGGTAATTAAGATGACAGTCATGCATGTACTAAGTACTTAATCCGCACAAATACCTGTTCAGGGCATGACAGATAGCTTTCGCCCCAACCTCCATCATCTTTTTGTGTCCTGAGCAAAAACTCAACACCTTTACGCATAGCCAAACTACTTTTATATGTTTTACCAGCGGCTGCTAAGCCGCTAAGAGCAAACCAAGTGGCGTATATGAAACAAACTCCCCAATTCCCATACCTATCATGACTCGTGAAAAACATTACTTTGTTAGGGTTCTTCTGAACCATATTCCTTTACCATGTATGAATTGTGTGTTAAAAGTAACATACCACGAACCATCTCGTGTCTGTTCGTTTTCTATGAATTGTACCGCTTTCTCGATGGACCTGCTTATCTCTTTTGTCTTGTGATCTGGATACAGTTGCTTGAACAGAACCAAAGCTTGGATAACAGATGAGGTGCATTCCACATACTCACGCTCGGCCACGAGGTTAGCAAGAAATTCCGTGGGATTGAGAAACTGAAACACCAGTTACAAAGGGTAAACATCATAGATTCTCTTCTTAAGCAAATTCACCAAATATGTGCAACACCTTATGGGTGTTTCAAGGTCTTACTTCAATCCATTCATACGCACGGACGGGTTCCCATGCAGTCACACCTCCATTCTCACTCTACATTCAAATGAAGGCGTAGCTGCAAATCTTAATCAGAGCAAATAATCTTTTAGGACATTAATATTTTAGATTTATACTTACCTGAAAAGATAGCAAGAGTTTAACAGAGTCGTATATTTGTTCAGGATCTATTTTCTGGCCAACAACCTCATCTGGCATCATTGAGAGCAGCAGGCAACACTACAAAAGCAAATAAGTACATTTGAGGCATAAATCTTGTGGAAGCTCCGGCAAACCCGTTCTGCATCAGTGACTGGCTTTATTACCTTTAAAGCTTCAGCCGTACAATCTGAAACTTGCCATCCATGATCTCGATCAGATAAAGTCCATGCTCCTTTGGAAATATGGCGGTACATGCCCTTAAAGTCACCAGAAGGGTTTTCTCTAACCTGTAAAAGTTCTTTGACTTAGGAAAACACATTCAACTCTTCTTTAGGGAAAATCAAGCTACACTATTATAATAAAAAGGATAACAAACCTGAGATTTCTTAATATAATCATGTCCTTTCTTCAGTACATTACCGGTTTCATCAAAGAGATCACTGGAAAGTATCGCTTGAACCGCAAACCCTGTATCCCATAGTTGACTTCCAAAGCTCTGCAAAATCTGTAAGTTTAAAGAACTTTCCATTGCTAGAAAGAATATACCAAAAGAATTTGATTTTCACTCCTTTTAGTCACCTGCATTTTCATTCCATCTTCGGCGACCCACATGTAATCCGGAATTCTAGCAAGATGTTTCTTGAAGTAGTCCCCATCAGGGTTTTCAATCCAACATGCAAGCATGCACAATACCTACAGAAAAGAAGTTCAATTTAGAATCCAAATATACGTTCTTAAGAGAGTATATGCCTAATTTTTAGAAAGATTTGTTATACCTTCTCAACACAACCGATGGTTATATAATGGCTATTCTCGTCTTCGTAATGTATGTGTTTCATTGCCAGACGAAGAGCTTTCTCCCTCACAAGCTTGTTTAACGGCCAGCGGGTAAGGAACGGCTCCACAAAGAGGTAAAGAGCGTCCCATAGCAAATCTTGAGCGAAAGGATGGGGAAAGTACATGTCCTCCTGCGGGAAGAACGATCAAATGTTTATGCTATGATGACATATAATCTTAAAGAGTAGAAATGGACAACCATACCTTTGCGTATAGACGCCGGGTTCTGTTCCAGTTGATTTCTTCGTAAGGTTGCAAATGGAGTTCATCACGCAGTTGCAGAATAAGAGGTGTTATTGGACCAACAAACCTCTTTCCATATAGATACGACATGGGCATGTAAACCATCCGGCAATAGCATAAAGCTTTCGCTGTATTATATTTTGCGTCAAAACCAACATCAAAAACAAAAAAAAAAACATAACAATTTAAGCTGAGCCAGTAAGTAAAATCATGGAAACAGAGAACAAACCTAAGTGTACTGGAAGAAACGAAGGTAGCAACCAGATTTCAGGTGGCATCGGATTGGTTCCAGACCAATCATAGATCCCGAGTATCTACATATACCAAAATATAAATCAAAACGCTGATTGTAAAACGTAACTTTGCAACATCTCTAAGGCATGTGGTCAGCAAGATTTACCGATAGCCATATCTTTCCCCATGAAGGTATATAAGTGACACCACCACGGTCAAGAATCCATTGTCTTGCCCGTTTGCACGCGTTCTCCCGTCCTCCATTGGGACCTTCCCCAAGCAGACGCAAGCAAATGTAATTCAGCGCGGTGCAGAACATAATGCTCTTGCTCTCGATGTGTAATCCCCATCCACCATCTTCGTTCTGAAAAGAGAACAAAACATAAACTCCTGTGAGGTTGTTCACTACTAGTCCAAAGCTCTGCTTTGAAATATGAGCTAAAAAAAAAAATCCTACCTGATGACAATAAACATGCCGAAGCATCTCTTTGCGATGTTCTTCATCGAATACTTTCTCGAGGTGTCCTGTGATATACAAACAAAATACCTGCACGCAAAACTTTCTTCCGTTTCATTGGATTCCTCTTCGTTATCTCTTTTTGGAGAGACAGCTTCTTTTCAACTAAGACCCTCCTTGGAGTATTCGTCGATAGACACATAATATGATATGAAAAAGAAAGAAGAAACATACCAACGGAGGAAGGAAGAAGAGAGGTCCGGTAATTTCTCCCGGCCAGTGACCGTCGGAGGCCTGCAAAGCCGTGAAGAAAGAAACTCCTCTCCGTAACGCATTCGTCGCTTTGTCATAAGTTATGACTTCGTCGCCGTCAATCTTCACCGGCGGGATAACTTGCTTGAATTTCGCCTCTTTCAGGAACTGTGAACCAAACTTCAAGCTTAGCGCCTCAGACGAAATATAAACATTCTTCGCGTTGGAAAGATATACGAATATACAAGTGGCAACTTGGGCCCATTAACTTTTAGGGCCCAAATGTAAAAAGCGTCCGCTCGTCACTATTAAGTTTTTTTATTTTGAATAATTGGTTTCCCCAAAGGCCGAAGCCATAATGATTGATTTATCTCCTCTTCTAATGACTAAAACCGAAAGTTCTTTTTTTCTTCTGTTACAAAAAAAACAACGCGATTTGATTGAATATTGTAAAAAAATTTATTTATACATTATAAGAAATTTTAAATTTTCATTTTTACTATAAGTAAACTATTAAGCTTATAGCTTTTTTTGTTAACCAGGCTTATTATTTTATCAACACACATCCTTTAATGTTTCCAAAACGGCACTTACATCCTTTAATAGTTAACCATACTAATACTGTCAACACATTCAATTTTCTGTATAAATGAATGAGCCACAAAATTCACACTCTTTCTATAGATTGTGAGTTTTAATAAGAAATTTATTCAAACTATAAATTGGACATAGGTAAATACGCGAAAAAAACTATGTATATTAAAACCTATTTATAGTTTAGGCTATCATGATAAACAAATAAAACTCACTTGAGAAAAATAAAAGAACTTACTTGCATTCGCCACAACAGATCACTGCATCCTTTAACTCGAGAACGGTTGACTAAGAAATGCCGGCGAGCTTCTTCGACAGCGGCTCGTTCCTCCCGTGTGCCGGCTTTGGGATCAAATTCCCATGTTTGACGTCCGACAAAGTTGTTGCTGCTGAACAAGTAAGGGTCTTCCCCATTTCCCTGTCCTATCTTCAACTTCCACATAACGACAATGATCCTATATATGTATATACAGTTATCCATATAAATATAGATACTCACTGAGTTTAGAATGTCATACAATTGTATGATGATATGTAGTGTGGTGTGTATGCATACCTACGGTGGATTAATTAAGATTAACACTATAGATAATTTAGCAATTTAAAAAAAAAACTATCGGTAACACATTTTTTTTATAAACATACATATAGCACTAAATTTACATGCATATATGTATACGTGTATATATATATACTTTTATATGCCTTTGTATTGAATGAGCCCTCGTGTGTGGAATATGAGATAGAGAGGATCTGAGAGAGATGAGAGAGATTACTTGTGCAGGGCCGATGTTTGCCTTTTACGATCGATTATTAGATAGTTTGGAGGAGGTTCATGTACGTATGTTTATACTTATATAGAGGTCGAAGACGCACTGAATAAGAATAATTGAATATGGGATTGTTAATTAGTTATTTTACTATTGAATAGAGTATTTGGGGAGATTTGATTATTAATAAAATTTTAAATGATTTTAGATGAATTAGGGAAGTTGCTATGATTTTAATTAAAACACTCTCAAATCTTATGTAAAACTGTGGAATTTGGATTCTAATATTTTTAACTAAGAAACTCCATCAAATCTCATTAAAATCACTACAAATTTCCTTAAATCTACTATTTAAAATATTTTCAATAATAATAAATTTTAAAATATATTTTAAATCATCACTTCAATAACACCAAATTTTTTTAAAAAAGTTAAAATCTATGTTTAAATTTTAATTGAATACATCCCCTTAGTATTATTTTTTTCCTCGATCTTACGGGCGTCGCTTCTTTTTTGCCGACGTGTACGGGTCATTGCGTTAACATACTTATATGCTATTTGGAGTAAACATAAATGAACTCACAAGACTTCGGGACAAAATAAAGAACCTATTAAACTGTAAATCATTAATTTAGCTCCGAGAACAAGATATGATCATCAAAAGTCGTACACTCCCAAAAATCAAGTTTAATAAATGATATGGCCCACCTGTTCATATGTAACTCAACAACTCAACATAGAAAATATGTGAAGGGGCGAAAGATGTCAGTAAAAAATGCAGTGTCTCAAATTGGTTCTAAAAAATTGTGAGAGAAACCAAACGACAAGTCAGTAAAAAATTCTTCCTCTGATGGAATACTAGAGCAGATGATGTTAATCGATGATAAGGTGGAGGGGCCAAAGATGTGTTGTTAGACAATGTTTTCTAACCTCAGGTACTTAACTAGCTAGCAGGAGAGATGAATGCGTGCGTTATTGGATGATATGGGCTCTAGAAAGAGTGTGTGCAGATGCAATAGTTTTGATGAACTTAACATTCAATGACTAGCTAGAGAAGCTAGCTTATGGATTTTGTTACTTAACAACAGTTTCATTCATTATTTGCAAAAAAAAAACAAAACCATAGAAAAGATGTGAACAAATTGTTGATTTCGCGACAGAGTTTAGAGGCGACTTAGGAAATNGGGGGTGGGGGGGTGGGTGGGTTAGAATCAGATACCAGATAAAAACAGTTTTTCGTATAACAAGAGAAAAATGTAGTTTCACGTATATTGACTTGAATTTCCATTTTGTTAGTCAAACAGAATTTAAACTGTATATTTTTATTTTGTTGGTCTCATCTGCCGTTTATTAAATGTTGGTCTTGGTGGTAAATTGATCGCCATTTTGGTTTTGAGGTGTAAGTACGTAAATCCCAACTGTTATTCATACACATTTTACGGTTACAAAAAAAATTGTTTTTTTAAATAATGTAATTTTTCTAATCAAATCTCATACAAGTACTAAGTACATATACAGGTACATATAATCTGTATCAATCAGCATTTAATCACAACTGTTGGCCGACCTAACCATAACGCTACGTGTACCGTGCTAGATGCGGAGGAATGTACAGATGTCATCATCCTAGCTTCTTGATATGAGAGGACATGGTTCGCGTACATAATGTGGCGCGCACATGATCGTTATGCCCTTGATTTAGTAAACTGACAGAAACATAAATAGTGAGAGTGAAAGAGAATCAACTGAATTTGTAAATCACAACGAAACGCTTATACGCGGCCACGTGTAAAATGATCCCACACAGAGAGCTTTAATCTAGTCCCTGATGTGACCAGGTTGGTGGTGTGGTAAGTGCGACCGTACCGTTTCTAACTGTTTTATTTGGCTTTCAGACATTAAGTGCATGCTTGAAATAACCACTGAGATATGTAAAATGATCTGGCTCACTCCACAAAAACATTTCAATTTTTTTTTTATAGATTTAGTTCAAACATTGTAAATTCTTTGACAATATAGATAATACATACATTAAAATCTAGATGTAATAACCATCAAACACATATATAATACAAATATTATTTTGCAACATTGCAATCGAATTGGTGGTAGTTATTTTTGCAATTCAAGATCTTACAATTATTTGCAGTTTAAAACTAAATTAAATGTAAACTAATTATAATTTAACTTATAATCTAACTCATATATATATATATATATATATATATATATATATATAATACGTACATCCCAAGTTCATCGGGAATTTTATTCTTCATAAATCTTGTGTATATAAATGTATCCAACGCTCATATTCACAACCGAACGTTTGAAAGTTGAAACCCACCATTTACAACCATATTATTCTAGGGCTTTAAATACGTACGCATTGCTTTTATTCTTTATAACCTAAATCAAATCCCAGATTTCAAGATAGTAGTGCACTAATTTGTGAGAAATAGTTCTTCATGATACTCACGTAACAACCGATCAACAACAATCCTATTATATGATAAAAACAAAAAATCAACAATCCTATTTTATTTAGTCGTAAATATGGCGGTATTTGTCCCCCTACTTGCGCTTGCGCAGGGTGGACGTAGTCCCAAAGCCTTTAGGGAATAACTGATAAGTGAGGATGATTCTCTTCTGAAATATGAATATGTGTCAGATGAGAGAATACTACTTCCTTCGCAAGCCAAATATTCAACTACCAACCAGCTTTTTCTAAGGTTACGTTGGCGTACAAGCCGACGCATGCAGACTACCGTTGAAACGCGACATTCCTTTTTGTTTGTTGTTTTTTGTTTTTCCAGCGACACGTTACAGTCAAGAAGATCATTAAATTCCATTTATTTGTTTTTGTGCTCACATTTTTTCTCTATATACGATGAAAGCAAGAGCTTGGAAGATGAAGTCAATCCATGTCGATTATATTCACAAAATGGATAATTTTGGAACATATACTTTAGAAGGACAGCTTTGAAGGTATTGAATCGCCCTCTGATAACTACTTGACTCTCAAGAGTTGCCTAAACAAAGCCTTCTTTTAATGTATTTATTGGTTAATCAGGTCGGTTTTGATAGGAATGTACCAAAATGCTATAAAGTAGATTATTCCCATGGTTCAACAAACATCATGAACTCCAAACTGATCATGAGATACATGAAATCTATTTTGTATTATCATATTGCTTATTACAAATTTAGAATTTAGAATGTCTTTTGATTAATAGGAGTGGATAGGTAAACCATCTACATTTCTAATTACCAGATAAATTAACTGGGTCTTATTCTAACGGATATTTGTCCCTCATAAATATGATTTTGTTTACTGAGAGGATAGAATTAGGATTTGGGAGTTTCATCCTTTACCAAAGTTTCCTCTAGCACTAAAACCTTTTCAATAGGACGAAGGAAGTTCCAGTCAGTGGTTGGGGCGGCCTCTTGTTTGTTTAAAGCTCCCAGAGATTCTTTCTTCGATTTAGAAACTCAAATCACTTATAAACAAAAAAAGATAGAAAATAGATATGTACTCAAAACATTTATGATCGGAAGTTTACGGTGCATCAAAGGCAAAACTATTAGGAAAAACGTTCATCCAAGCAGCAGTAATGTGGCGGCGGTCTATCTTTTTGTTGCTATTGGATCCTCTGCAAGTGAGATTTAAAAAACCTTAGATCTTCCAAGCACGGCTTTGGGGGATTTGCATACCCGTTGTTGAGTACGTGGGTAATATTTGAGTTTATATTAGCTACAATTGAAATGTAAGGGAAAAAAATTGAACAGAGTATTTGACCGTTTTATATATGCATGTTTGCGTTTACAGTTGATCTTATTTTGTACTAAAGTAGTGAAGTACTTACTCATTTGAAAGAACACTCGCTTGTTTTTTGTAATTCATATGTTATACAATTATAATAATTATAAAGTTGAGTACATTAATTAGTTTTGTATTAAAATGTTAGTACACGCAAACGCAAATTAAAGAAGAATGGAACAGAAACTTTAAAAGACACACACACAAAAACATCCAAAAACTCGGCTATAAGAGCTAGGTTGCACATATATTACATCCAACCTCAAACTTCCAAAGTTTTTCGGATATATTAACCTCGTCGTGGCGTCGTCTTAAAAGTTAGATACTAACTCAAATTGTCACGCAAAATGAAAATGTTAACAGAAGAAGAAATCATTTGCAAATTTGTTTAGGTTTTAAGCTTTCTCAAGCTTATAAATTAACAATAATTAAATGAAAATCTCACAACGAATTATGTATGTGTGCGCGTGTAAATCAATTCAATTTCAACTACTTCTCTTCTCTTCTCCACATATATTACGTGCATCTCTTTATAAATACTCGAGTCAATTTTTTTATAAGATTTAATAATTAATTAAAATCTAAAGAATGTGGAAGTTGAAGATAGCAAATGAAAACAAAGAGGAGCCCTACTTGTTCAGCACCAACAACTTCCTCGGACGGCAGACCTGGGAGTTTGATCCGGACGCCGGCACAGCGGAAGAACGAGCTGCTGTCGAAGAAGCCCGCCGAAATTTTTTTGATAATCGTTTTCGGGTTAAAGCTAGTAGCGACCTCATATGGCGTATGCAGGTACTACTTGTTTCTCTTTTAATTTTTTGTCAAACATAGGTTAAGAGTAGGATTGGCAAAACAAACAGGTGGAAAATAATCTACAAATGCGAAATAAATAATTTCTTATAGTATTTTAGACCATTTTTAGTTAAATGAAGTCTGTTGTTGAACTTTTTTGTTCCCGTCATTGTGGAGACTTAAGCAAGGAAAGGAAGCTGGAAAACATCTACTGTATTAAAAAAAAACATTATATTATGAATATTTCAATAATTTCTTGAACACCTTTTAAAATATAGATATTCATAAATTTAGTAGTTATATATGAATCAATGGCGAATTCATAAACAACTTTCAGTGTCAAGTCCAACTAATATGTTCGTTACAAGCTATACATTGGTTGATTCTACAAAGAATCACGTCTAGTATGTCTAAACATAGACTATAGAGTATAGATCTATAACTCCACGAATTAATTAGTTTTCAACAAAGGGTTGCATACTTGCATAGAATATCATACAACTATAGTTAAACGATTAACTAAATGTCATGAAGTTGTAACACAAATGTTGTTAAGTAATGTTTATTCTAATAAGTAGTTTCGTCCATGGATATTATATATATATATGTCATGTAATCAATTGATTAGTCCAACATAGGTCGAGAGTATTTAATTAGAAGTATCTCATTTCCGCAGACGATTGATTATACGTTTTCAGTTTACATTGATATTCTATGGAAAAAATAGCATGCCATTATTCTTGTAAAAGATGCAACTGGCTAAAGAACGTGATTATGGGTTGGTCCATATTTTTAGTGTTTGGCTAACCCAAAAAGGCAAAAACCGTCAACCTTTTTTTATTTTCATATAATAAAAATCAAGAAATATACAACTGAAATAATAGAAAATAATTATATTCGGAAATTTATTTTCAGTCTGTCTCAAAATTTCTCATCTTTTAATCACTTTTTCTTTTAGAGAGTGCGGTAAACTTTTTACCGGTTCGATTTACTCCTTTATTCAGGTTAAAATTCCCCAAAGCTTGTCCACAAAAGAAATAGAAATTTCCCCTATACTTATATTAATCAGTTCCCAAACCTTCGACGGTGACCTACTGGCTTAGTCGACATCGCCAGGAATATTGCCTGCTGCAGCATTCATGTAGTTTCCAGTTTCTTCTCCGAGAGGCGAGAGGAAAAACCCCTCTCGCTTTATTTTTCCCACTTGAAGCCCTAATCCTGTTTCATTGGCTGGGTTCGCTAAAGCGAAGCGAATATAGCAACCCTTGTTTTTCAAACTCCGATACGGGAATCTACGGAACAAGGTGGTGCCAGTAATCGATAGCCATGTGTTGATTACACTTGGAGTTTGTGTCATTAGCGCCTATGATATAAATGGAAATCGTTTGGATACGAAACCTGCTGTTTGGTTTTTGTCCTTTACCTGTTGAATGATTTGATGCAGTTCTTAAAGGAGAAGAAATTCGAGCAATCTATACCTTGGGCGAAGGTTGAGGACGCCAAGAAAATCACGAGCGAAACAACTACAAATGCGTTAAGGAGAGGAGTCAGTTTCTTATCGGCATTGCAGGCAAGTGATGGACACTGGCCTGCTGAAAATGCTGGTCCGTTGTTCTTCCTTCCTCCACTGGTATTCTGTCTATTCGTCACTGGACATCTCCATGAGATATTTACTAATGAGCATCGTCGAGAGATCCTCCGATATATCTACTGTCACCAGGTACATTATAAGTACATCTGCAAAACGTGCCTCCTACGCTACTTTTTAAACTCTTTCTCAGTCACTTTTTTACCGTTGAGATGTGTTTTTTTTTTTTATGCAGAATGAAGATGGTGGGTGGGGATTACACATAGAAGGCCACAGCACGATGTTCTGCACCACACTAAGCTACATATGCATGCGCATACTTGGAGAAGGTCCAAATGAAGGACCAGGGAACGCGTGCAAACGTGCCAGGGAATGGATCCTTGGCCATGGTGGTGCAACATACATACCATCTTGGGGAAAAACCTGGCTTTCGGTAAATATCCAGAGTCCAATAGGCAAAAGACGATTCAGAAGGTTGTTTTAATTTTTGGTTGAATGTTTGTAGATACTCGGTGTCTTTGATTGGTCAGGAAGCAACCCCATGCCTCCAGAGTTTTGGATCCTACCTTCGTATCTTCCTATACATCCAGGTTTTTATCTTAACATCTTGTATATCTTCAGCTTTTTCCCCTCCCCTGTGTTTAGCATTATAAGACTTGAGCTCTTGAAATTGCATCTTCACTTTTTAACTTTGGTTTGACATAGTTTAATGGAAATCTGTAGCGAAAATGTGGTGTTACAGCCGGTTGGTTTACATGCCAATGTCTTATCTTTATGGGAAGAGGTTCGTTGGTCCAATCAGTCCTCTAATTCTGCAACTACGAGAAGAAATATATTTACAGCCTTATGCGGAAATAAACTGGAATAGAGCACGCCATCTATGTGCAAAGGTAAGATCGATATTTGTTCTTCTATAAACAGTTTTTCTAGGAAGAGAAAGAAATTCACAGAAAACTTTCCACTTTTATTCTCAGGAAGATGCGTACTATCCCCGTCCACTGGTTCAAGATGTTATATGGGACTGCCTTTACAACTTCGCAGAGCCGTTGGTTACATGTTGGCCGTTCAACAAGCTTCTTAGGGAAAAAGCTCTTAGAGTGGCAATGAAACATATACATTATGAAGACGAAAACAGCCGTTATATCACAATTGGATGTGTTGAAAAGGTAAAACGATTAGACTCCTTATCCAAAAATGCCGGAGTACTCAGAATTTTTATTCGAGTTATCTGAAAACCTCAGATTTCTTTATGAAGGCATTATGCATGCTTGCGTGTTGGGTTGAAGACCCTAATGGAATTCATTTCAAGAAGCATCTTTTGAGGATTTCTGATTACTTGTGGATTGCAGAAGATGGGATGAAAATGCAGGTATCAGCCAAGATGTGGAATCTATAATTGTTATGTTACCAAATAAAAAATTCAGACGGCGTAAAAGTTTCTGAGTTCCTGAGCCACGTATTTTTGTAGAGCTTTGGAAGCCAATTATGGGATTCTGGGTTTGCCATCCAAGCTTTAGTTGCAAGTAATCTCTGTAGTGAAATCCCTGACGTACTCAGGAGAGGACATGACTTCGTTAAGAATTCTCAGGTTTGATATCCTCTGGAATATGACTTCTGTGACTTTTAAATTATCATAGCAAGTGAACATGTCTTACGGAACTGAGATTTTTGAAGGTTAGAGAGAACCCTTCGTCTGACTTCAGGAGCATGTACCGTCATATGTCCAAAGGGTCGTGGACTTTCTCTGATCGGGACCATGGATGGCAAGCTTCTGATTGCACAGCCGAAGGATTGAAGGTGATTAGTCAGAATATTACAATTACTATAACGAATGGGTCAGCGTTTCACCTATCGGCACACTTATCTTGGTTTACAGTGTTGTCTGTTGCTCTCGATGATGCCACCTGACATTGTTGGCCCGAAAATGGATCCAGAACAGTTATATGAGTCTGTTACTATCCTACTGTCTCTACAGGTGAGCTTTAAATACATATAGACCATACTGACTTAAAATGCTGCTTCATGATAGGACTTTGTTCATTTCTCTTGCTGCAGAGTAAAAATGGAGGTGTAACTGCTTGGGAGCCATCCCGTGGACAAGAATGGTTGGAAGTAAGAACGAAGTCCCATCAAGATCTTATATCACAAGGCTTGTGCGGCCCGGGGAAGAAAATCTCCTAAATATCTCACTGTTTTTCTTTCTTGTTGCAGTTGTTAAACCCTACTGAAATTTTTGCTGACATCGTGGTTGAGCATGAATACAACGAGTGTACTTCATCAACAATCCAAGCTTTGGTTCTGTTCAAGCAACTATATCCGAATCACAGGACAGAAGAGATTAACAGTTCCATCAAGAAAGCCGTGCGATACATAGAGCACATACAGATGCTTGATGGTTCATGGTACTATTTATTAGCTTTTAGGCAAGTTAGAACTGTTCACAAAGATTTTAGAATTACAACAAATCGTTCGATTGATAGGTACGGAAGCTGGGGAGTTTGCTTCACATACAGTACATGGTTTGGTCTGGGAGGCCTCGCAGCTGCTGGAAAGAGGTACAGTAACTGTTTGGCTATGCGTAAAGGCGTTCATTTCCTTCTCACAACCCAGAAAGATAATGGAGGTTGGGGTGAAAGCTACTTGTCATGTTCCAAAAAGGTATCATCACCAAATATCATTGTAATGTACGCGTTCTGCAGTACAAGAAACATATACTCTGGTTTGGTGTGCAGAGATACATTCCAAGTGAAGGGGATAAAACAAACTTAGTGCAAACTTCTTGGGCAATGATGGGTCTACTACATGCAGGACAGGTGCAGAATCGTGACATGCTAAGAATTTTTTCTTCTTCACCATAGGAAAGATCTTACTCTTCCCCCTTGAATTTTTTCTTCTCATTTCACATTACAGGCTGAGAGAGACCCGACTCCTCTTCATCGGGCAGCAAAACTCTTAATCAACTCCCAACTAGAGAATGGCGATTTTCCTCAGCAGGTACATCTAAAAACATTGAAAACCGTTAACATAAAACCCTCTCAAGAGATTTATGTAGAAGCTTCACCATAACTGTCACCTGTCTCTCCAGTTTTAGCTGGTTTGTTTTCTGTCTAATACATTTGTTAGTTCTTACTTCTTAGACATACTTCTTAGACACACACACACACACACAAGTACACACCACCAACACACTTAGATTGCTGCGGTTGTTCAATTTGAAAGACTAAATATACTTGATGGGATGCAAAATAAATCTTCCAAGTCACAGGGTTTTGCCAGCTTAAATGAAAAACCTTAAAAGAGCCCATTTTTATATATTCACAGGAGATAACTGGAGCTTTCATGAAGAACTGCTTGTTACACTATGCAACATACAGAAACATCTTCCCAGTGTGGGCGCTCGCAGAGTATAGGAGACGAGCTTCATTGCCATATGAAAAACCTTGAAAAGAGAGAAGATAAGAAGATGATTCTCAAACTCAAAGGGTCACTTTTGTTATAAGCTATTATTTATATTCAAGTGGTTAGAGTTTTCTACTGAATAAGCAAACTAATGATCTTATTTAGATCTTGAATTAGTTTATATGTACGTATACACATTTCTACGATATGTTAATATGTATTATATATGTATGTATGTATAAAAAGATTGACTAAAATCTCTTCCACCAACAAGTAACCTCTTCTTTGTCTCTTAATTCTCCCATCATCCAACTCCGGAAGAAACCTATTCTTGTCGGTGTTTTATTATCACATATTTACCAAAATTCCACCAACTCTCTCTTAAATTAGTTTTTTATTATTTTGTAAATGCCAAAATTCAAAAAACCCGTGAATATCACACATTATATAATATGTATGTTATATGTTAAAGAATGAACAGGCAGCTCACAATTTTGTAATGTGGAGGTTGAAGATCGGAGAAGGAAACGGCGGCGATGATCGGTACTTATTCACTACAAACAACTACGCCGGACGACAAACATGGGAGTTTGATCCTGACGCAGGCTCATCGGAGGAACGAAACTCCGTCGTCGAGACTCGCCGGAGTTTCTACGACAACCGTTTTCGTGTTAAAGCTAGCAGTGATCTCTTGTGGCGCATGCAAGTATGTGTTTATTTTCTATAACCTTTCGTTTCTATTAACCAGCTTAATGACTTTCCATGTAATATTTTTGCTGTTGTGGCAACTTATGACATGCTAGTTTACTTATAATTTACATTTTTAGAAGTAACACGAATGATTTTGATTCCCTACGAACGTCCTCATTTGATGCAATGTTGATTCATTTTGGTAGTGTTTAACTATGGACATGCTTGTTGAAATGAAAAAATAATAGATATTTGCGAAATTATGAACAAGCCCCGCAAAAGAAGTTTATTTGCGAAATGTCTCTCTCAATTTGTAACAGTTTCTGAAAGAGAAAAAGTTTGAGCAAGTGATACCTCCGGTGAAAGTTGAAGGCTCCGAGAAGATAACCTTCGAAACGGCGACGAATGCATTACGGAGAGGTGTTCATTTCTTCTCGGCGTTGCAGGCCAGCGATGGACACTGGCCGGCTGAAAACGCCGGTCCTTTGTTTTTCCTTCCGCCACTGGTAATAATTACGTGCTATCGTGTAAGTGAAAATGTTGAAAAGAATGTTCACTAAAAATGAGAAAACACTGTGCAGGTGTTTTGTCTTTACATTACGGGACATCTTGATGAGATATTCACTTCCGAACATCGAAAAGAGATTCTCCGATACATCTACTGTCACCAGGTTGAGTTGTGTCTGGTGAAAGAAGCTTCAGCATAAAAATGCATTATCGTCAATGGTTTATGTACTCAATACTCAATCTAGCTTTTCATGTCGGCAGAGGGAAGATGGTGGGTGGGGGCTACACATTGAAGGTCATAGCACAATGTTCTGCACCGTTTTGAATTACATATGCATGCGTATCCTTGGAGAACCTCCTGATGGAGGTCATGAAAATGCGTGTACACGAGCTCGGAAATGGATCCATGTACATGGTGGTGTCACCTACATACCTTCTTGGGGTAAAACTTGGCTTTCTGTAAGTGTTCAGATCATCTCGTTATCCAAGAATGACTAGAAAGACTGTCTCGTAAAGCGTCTTGTGATTTGTACAGATACTTGGTGTGTTTGACTGGTCTGGGAGCAACCCAATGCCTCCTGAGTTCTGGATCCTGCCTTCGTACTTTCCCCTGCATCCAGGTTTGTTTGCTAAAATCACAGAAATTAAGTTTGCTTATATGAGATGACTAAATGCCTCTATCTGTCCTTCTGGTTTGAGCAATAAAATCTGATTTGGGCACAGTGATTAAGAATTTATCTCAACAAGTATCCTCATGCATTAGTTCGGAATCCTGCAGTGAAAATGTGGTGCTACTGCCGGATGGTTTACTTGCCAATGTCGTATCTCTACGGAAAGCGATTTGTTGGCCCAATAACACCTCTGATTCTGCAACTGCGCAAAGAACTCTACTTACAGCCTTATGGAGAAATTAATTGGAAGAAAGTCCGCCATCTTTGTGCAAAGGTAAGAATGTTGGCATCTATCACCTTTTCCTGTACGATTTCCTGTCATCGAAAAGAATACAGAGACATTTCCCCGATTTACTTTAGGAAGATACATACTATCAACGTCCGCTGATTCAAGAATTGATATGGGACAGTCTATACATGTTTGCGGAGCCTGTCCTTGCACGTTGGCCATTTAACAAGCTTCTTAGAGAAAGGGCTCTTCAGGTGGCTATGAACCACATACATTATGAAGATGAAAATAGCCGTTATATAACCATTGGGTGTGTTGAAAAGGTAAGAACATTCTACCCTTACAACAGAAAGCATGGCGCATCTGGAGTCAACTACTGTCTCTTTCTGCAGGTACTATGCATGTTAGCTTGTTGGGTTGAAGACCCGAATGGTGATTATTTCAGGAAGCACCTCGCTAGAATCTATGATTACTTGTGGGTGGCTGAAGATGGGATGAAAATGCAGGTATGTCCCCAGAGATTGAAAATCCAGTTTTGTTATGTTTACTAACCTTAAGTTGGTAAGAAATCGAAAATTTCTTGATCGGCACAGATTTATGCAGAGCTTTGGAAGTCAATTATGGGATACAGGGTTTGCGATGCAAGCTTTACTTGCCAGTAATCTCTCCAGTGAAATCTCTGATGTACTCAGGAGAGGTCATGAGTTTATAAAGAATTCACAGGTTCGATATTCCTGTAGCATATACTATAGCACTACTAACTGTAGTTTTGAAGAATGGGAACTTTAGCTTACAAATTGAAAAACATTTGAAGGTTAGAGAGAACCCTTCTGGTGATTTCAAAAGTATGTACCGTCATATATCTAAAGGAGCATGGACTTTCTCTGACCGAGATCACGGATGGCAAGTTTCAGACTGCACAGCTGATGGCTTAAAGGTAGCCGCCAGCCACTCAAACAGAACACAATGACATGTTCTTTAGTGACAATGCTATTAAGTACTAAATTCTTGCTGTTTTCTGGTGTCATAGTGCTGTCTCCTGCTGTCGATGTTGGCCCCGGATATTGTTGGCCCAAAAGAAGACCCAGAGAGACTATACGATGCTGTTAATATCCTGCTCACTTTACAGGTGATCATTATCAGTCATAGAACCATTATCTTCGAATAAATACCTGTTTTAAGGTCGTGACAGTTTTACTTGTTGGCAGAGCAAAAACGGAGGTGTATCTGCATGGGAGCCAGCTGGTGCTCCCAAGTGGTTGGAAGTAAGATTCCCATAGAATGTTTTCAAACAACCAATAGATACTTTTAAACCGATTGTGTTCACATAATCTTCTTTCTATTTTGCTTTTTGTCTTAGCTGCTCAATCCTACAGAATTGTTCTCGGACATTGTGATTGAGCATGAATACTGCGAATGCACGTCGTCTGCAATCCAAGCATTGAGTCTATTCAAGCAACTCTTCCCAGATCACAGGAAAACGGAGATCACCACTTTCATCAAGAAAGCCGTGCAATACCTGGAAAACATGCAAACGCCTGATGGTTCATGGTACGCGAACAACTGCGAGTCTGCGACTGCTTCTGCAACCATTCACAAAAAGCCAAACACACCAAATTAAAGAACTGTTTGTTCTTTGAATTTTACAGGTATGGGAACTGGGGTATTTGCTTCACGTATGGTACATGGTTTGCTCTTGCAGGCTTGGCAGCAGCTGGTAAGACTTACGATGACTGTGTGGCTATACGCAAAGGCGTTCATTTTCTTCTTGCAACTCAGAAAGACAACGGAGGCTGGGGAGAAAGCTACCTCTCATGTTCCGAAAAGGTAAACGCTTACACATTTCGATGAAATAAACTTGATCGATGTAGGAGCATTCAACGACTAATTTCAGTTGACCTATGCAGAGATATATAGCACATGAAGGGGAAAGATCAAGCCTGGTGCAAACTGCTTGGGCTTTGATGGGTCTCATTCACGCCGGACAGGTTTTATCAAACATTCAATACTCATCGACGAATCATACTAACAAATCAGTTCTATATCTGACCATTGCTTTACAACAACAGGCTGAGAGAGATCCAGTTCCTCTTCACCGTGCTGCAAAACTTATCATCAATTCGCAATTGGAGAGTGGAGATTTTCCTCAACAGGTACATTTTCCATACCAAAAGATGGCCCTAGTATGATCTCTAACCATTTCATTGGATAGCCAAATTTCGCGATTGCTTTGCTGATGGGACTGGGAAAGAAAAAAAGCTTGAAGAAATATCAGCAACTAATTGTGGTTTGTTTGATTACTTCTCCAGCAAGCAACCGGAATGTTTTTGAAGAACTGCACATTACACTACGCTGCATATAGAAACATTCATCCGTTGTGGGCGCTCGCTGAATATTGCGCACGAGTTCCGCTGCCAGGAACACACTTTTCAGGGAAACTGTGATTTGTATAAGATTTTCTTGTACAATAATATGCAAAAGGTTAATTAAATACAGTCAGTCCAGTTTTATGTTGTAGTAAAGTATCATCCTTTATATAATTTAAAGTTCTAGAAATTATTGTTGGTTTTATTATCTACCGTCCATTGGAAGGCAAGTTTCAAGAGGTGATTAAAGATGTGATAAAGTAGAGAGGGATGATCGTTTAAATTTAGACCATTTGTTACACTTTTCAACATTCAACACGTTGAAAAAAAAGTTAGACCACACAAACGATTTTCTTTGATAATCTATCTGAAATAGAATATCTGCCAAAAATAAAACCCTTAAATATGAACCATTAGATAAAGAGGAAATCCTCGAACCCATTACAAAACCTTCGTGCATCTATTTCTTTCGTTTCCTCATTAAGAATCTTTGACCAATCAAACTCTGCTTTTCCTGAGATCAATCAAAGTCAAGTTATTTTCTTACAGACTCAAGAGGAAGGAGATTTGTTTTTCTTCCTTTATATAAAAAAAGAAAGAAAGGAAGAATGTGGCTACCAAAGGCAAATAATGCGGCTAAGAAAGAATCAGGAATTGGTTCAGTGGCAGTTGCAATAGACAAAGACAAAGGAAGCCAACATGCTCTTAAATGGACAATCGACAATATTGCTTCTCGTGGCCAAACCATTTCTCTTATTCATGTCCTCTCCAAATCCCATTCTACTTCAGGTTCTAAATCTTCTCTCATTCATCATGTTTTTCTCATCATGGGATTTCACCATTTAGTGTTTCTTCTCGTTCTTGATGATTCTTCCTCAGGTTCCAAATCTTCTTGTTTGTTTCTCGCAGATATTGAAGAATCAACGCCACAGCAGAAGCAGCAATCGGAGAAGATAGCGAAAGATCTCTTCGTTTCCTTCCACTGTTATTGTTCCCGAAAAGAGGTATTCAGAGTAAAGAACCTATAGTTAAGCATAATAGATTAGGGTTTCTCTTTAGACTGTTCAAAAGTTTGAGGTTTCTGAAAATTTCTTGGAGCAGATAAACTGTCAAGACATATTACTAGAGGACGCAGACAAAGTGAGAGCCATTATCGAGTATGTTTCAAGTTCCGGAATCGAAAATTTAGTCGTTGGAGCGGCATCACGTAATGGCTTCATGAGGTATAGTACAATACTAATCTCCTTCTATCAGATTTTTTAACAAAGTCTGAACTTTTTGTTTTAACGGATTCTGTAATCTTGTCTGAGCAGACGATTCAAAACAGATTTGCCAACAACAGTGTCAAAATCAGCTCCAGATTTCTGCAATGTTTATGTCATTTCAAAAGGCAAAATTGCTTCAGTAAGAAATGCATCTCGTCCTGCTCCTTTTCAAAGTCCGATGCAGCTCACTGAACTAGATAGTCAACACCCAATTACTCCTGAGAGAGTACCAAAGCACCACGATCATAACAATTCTGCAGGTTAATTATTCTTTCAAAATAAAGCAAAAATGTTCCTCCTCTCTCTTTAAAATCTGATCTCTTTTTGCGTTTCATTGATTTTTTTCACACAGGTAGTACGCCATCTAGGCCTCGTAAATCAGTTGAATCAGACGCTACAAGGTAGGGACGTCTGAAACTATTAAGTTGATGTCTTATGATTTCTTTCGTCTAATATATTCAACAATTAGTTTTCTGTTTTTTTTTCTTGTAGGTCACCGTTAGTGAAACGACAAGGGAAACCATATGGGGATTTATATGATTCAGATAGCGACCTTTCGTTCATCAGTCCATCTTCTCATCGAGACTCTGACATTTCCTTCATCAGCTCAGGGAGACCGAGTGTTGATCGCTCTTCCTTCACACTTGATTTTCCTGAATCTGGAAGGAGTTCAAGAATCTCAACCAGCTCAGAGCAAAGCATTGGGTCACATCGCTTGGGAATTAAGTTCAGTGATCCTGGTTTCCCTAACGAATCATCTACATTCTCTGAAGAGAGCGGTAGAACATCTTCGTATTCATCTCAAAGCTTGGTTAGTAGTAGTACTAGTAGATCAAACATCATCCTTCTCCTTTTTTCTTTATATTCTCTTTAAAGATACATTTCATTTAGAATATTTGCTTAGTCATATGAGTTCTGTTGTTGCAGGATGATGTTGAAGCTGAAATGAAGAGGCTGCGTCTAGAGCTCAAGCAAACCATGGATATGTATAGTACCGCCTGCAAAGAAGCTTTAAGTGCTAGACAACAGGTAATAAATACTAGGCCTTAGGCATTTGAGACTTCGGTTTGGTGCTGTTTAGGAATCAAAATATCTAATTAACTGTAGTGGAGGGAGATTAGTACATTCAAATTGACTATTGTTTTTTCTTGAAACCTTTTTAGGCGACGGAGCTGCAAAAGCTGAGAACAGAAGAGGAAAGACGGTTGGAAGAAGCAAAGAGTTCAGAGGAAGCAGCAATGTCGATTGTGGAAAAGGAGAGAGCTAAAGCCAGAGCGGCCTTGGAAGCTGCAGAAGCTGCAAAGAGATTAGCAGAAGTGGAAGCTAAGAGAAGATTGACCGCAGAGATGAAAGCGTTGAAGGAATCAGATTCCTTCTCCCGCGGATTTGTTCGGTATAGGAAATACACGGTTGAAGAAATCGAAGAAGCCACTTCGAACTTTGCAGAGTCTCAAAAGGTTGGAGAAGGAGGCTATGGTCCTGTCTTTAGAGGCTTTCTTGATCACACAAGTGTTGCTGTTAAAGTTTTACGCCCCGATGCTGCTCAAGGGAGATCACAGTTTCAGAAAGAGGTAAAAAAGGAAAACAATCTTTGTTTTTGATTTTATACAAGAAAGTTTTCATCTTTACAAACATATGTTTAATGTTCTGCAGGTTGAAGTATTAAGCTGCATAAGGCATCCAAACATGGTGCTTCTTCTTGGAGCTTGTCCAGAATTTGGGATACTTGTTTATGAATACATGGCCAAAGGGAGCTTAGAAGACCGTCTTTTCATGCGAGGCAACACGCCACCAATTACTTGGCAGCTACGTTTCAGAATCGCTGCTGAGATCGCCACAGGACTCCTCTTCCTCCACCAGACCAAACCTGAACCAATTGTCCACAGAGACCTTAAACCAGGAAACGTTCTCCTAGATTACAACTACGTGAGCAAGATCAGCGATGTCGGGCTAGCCAGACTAGTCCCTGCAGTAGCAGAGAACGTTACACAGTACAGAGTCACTTCAGCTGCAGGAACTTTCTGTTACATCGATCCTGAGTACCAACAAACGGGAATGTTAGGTGTGAAATCAGATGTTTATTCGCTAGGGATCATGCTTCTGCAGATCTTGACAGCGAAACAGCCGATGGGTTTGGCTTATTACGTAGAGCAAGCGATCGAAGAAGGGACTCTAAAGGATATGCTTGATCCAGCTGTACCGGATTGGCCTATGGAAGAAGCTCTGTCTTTAGCAAAGCTTTCTCTTCAATGCGCAGAGTTAAG
Organism: Sisymbrium altissimum; assembly: GCA_900406495.1. Lineage (NCBI taxonomy): Eukaryota > Viridiplantae > Streptophyta > Magnoliopsida > Brassicales > Brassicaceae > Sisymbrium > Sisymbrium altissimum. The sequence continues at coordinate 29,962 of OVBI01000040.1, read as the reverse complement.
AAGAAAAGATAGACCGGATCTTGGGAAAGAGATATTGCCTGAGCTCAATAGGTTAAGAGATATCGGTGAAGAGAGCTTAGAGAGTGTGTTTTATGCAGGAAGCCAAGGAAGGTCTCCAAACACTAGCCAAGTCTCCATTTCATCAACTGTGAGTTTTCTTGTTTATTCTAATTATTCTTGTAAAGTTTCTAACTTGTTTCGTAACGTTTTCTTGTTTCTTTTCCGCAGAGTGATCCTTTTATATCGACTTCGGAATCTCCAGCTGCAGAATCTCAGTCTTAGTTTTGGGATGGAGAAAACAAATTTGGTAATTTTATAGAATCAGATGATCTTATAAGTTTCTTTTTTTTACATTTTGAAGTCATCTTGTTTAGTTTTAACACTAAAGATTCTGCAGGAGTAAAAACAACGCCAGAGCAAGTTTCTTTGATTTTCATCAGAAGCTTGAAGAAGAAGTTAGTGTAGTAGAGCTTAGAAAATTTGGTTCATTCTTTTTTTATAAAAAAATCGATAATGTAACGGCTTATTATTAGGCCCATAAAGGGATTAAACCCAGTTCATTTGAAATTTTGAGTTTTTGTACATAATCAATATTTTATTACCGAATCGATTAATGTAACGGACCATAAGTAGGCCCAATAGATAAGACCGGTTTGACTAAACCGGAATTGCGAGTTTTGAATTAAAATTGTCTATGGAAATAAAAGTGGATTCAACCCAGATAGGTAGAGAGATAAACCCTGCAACGGTTTCTCTGCTACTCTTTCTTCTTCATGTGGGTAGAAGCAAAGTAGCGGTCTTTGTCTTCTCCATCATGTTAATGAAGCTTTCTTTCTACACCTCTTGCAACTTCGAAACCATAACCTTGATTTCTCCTCCTTTACAATCCTTAAACTTTAGTTCTAACTCTCTCTTCTTCTCCCCTCGTCGCGTAACCTTGTTCCCGCCTTACCACGGTTGCCGTTTCTCTGTGTCCGCCTCGTTTCAGCACGGAGATTCGAGCCCTAGCTCTAATTCTTCGCAGACAAAGAATGAGGAGCATTTCTCTCTCGCGCAGATTTCCATTTCTGGGTTTCTCCGACAAGAGATTGGACTGTCGGAGGCCGATTCAGATTACATAGCTGAGACTTGTCCTAAATACACGCGAATGATTGTGGAGGGTGTAAGGGATTTGGAGGAGTGGAATTCGTGGAAAGGGAATGGGGAGTCGGAGGGAATTGAGGGTTTAGGGTTTAGGGAGAAAGTGATGTATATGGTGAAGCAGAAGGGTGATGGTGGTAAAGTTGCGTTTTTGGAGAGTCTTGGATTGAGTTTGTCTTCTGCTATGTATTTGGCTCATTACGTCTCCTCTGAAGCACTCCCGAAACTTCTCAATAAGGTATAGAACAACAGATTGATTGTTCAGTTCCTCTGCATTCTGTATAAATTGCATTACTCGTACAGACATAATGGTTTCTGCATCAACATTGAGTTGCTAGTGTTGTATGATTTAGTTAGGTTGTATTTGAGGTTTGGAATGGTACTTAATCTTGGATTTGGATTTTAGGTTAAGTACCTGAAGGAAATATTCTTTTCTGGCAGTGATGAGAAAGGTCTGGTTGGAAAGTATGCACGACGAATGGTGCTCTACTTATCCATTCCCATTGACGAAGATGTGCAGCAAACTCTATCCTTTTTTGAAAAGGTTTCGTTTTTCCTCAGTTATAGTATCTCATCATTTTTCTAGAAGCACTATGTTCTTTAGTAAGATGAATGTTGAATGTGATTTAGATTGAAGCAAGGCGTGGAGGCTTGGACATGCTGGGCTCTGTAGATGCATCTTTCAGATTTTTAATCGAGTCATTCCCTCGGCTTCTTCTACTTTCAGAAGAAAATGATATGAAGCCTTTGATAGAGTTTCTTGAAAGCATTGGTATTCCTAAAGATTGCTCGGGAAAGGTACTTCTCTTGTACCCTCCTATCATGCTCAGCAAAACTGAGGAGATGAAAAGAAGGGTAGACGCAGCTCTGGAAAAGGTATGCGATTTGATTCATTTTTACACAATTAACAAGGAGCTGCACTTGCTGTGTTTTCTTGTTGTTGCTGAGTATCTCTAACTGGGGATGTATTGATCCAGGTTAGTGTGGTGAATAAGGATTCTGGAAAAGTGCTGATGAAGTATCCGTGGATTCTTTCACCAAGCATACAAGAGAACTATTCACACGTCGTCTCGTTGTTAGAGAGTGAATCGGTAAGCTTGATTTTGCCAGGACAGAAAAGCTTTTTGTAGTTTAGGCCAGCCCTGATGTCGATCACAGATATTGGTGGTTTTATCTTGCAAAGCTGTTCATTAGCTTTATCCTCAATCTAATATATGTTAGTTGTCTTTTATCAATATTGTTCCATGATTAGTATTACTTAGATATGGTTTCTTTGGTTTTTATTGTCTTAGGTGCTTAAAACGGATATTGACCACGCAGTTAGGAGATGGCCTTTACTCCTTGGTTGCTCAACGAGTAATATGAAGTTGATGGTAAAGGAATTTGATAAGTTAGATGTTAGAAATAAAAGAATGGGAAAGGTTATACCCAAGATGCCTCAGCTTTTGTTATATAAACCACAAGAATTTCTCAAGGTAAAGAAACCACACATTCTTATGCTAGATTGTATTCTCTCGTTCTATTAGTGTGCAAGATTATCTCTCTTTAACTTTGTGATATCTCATCTTGTAACAGGTTGTTTCCTTTTTGGAAGATTTGGGATTTCAAAGGGACAGCGTGGGTCAAATACTCTGTCGATGTCCTGAAATATTTGGCTGCAGCATCGACAAAACACTGCAGAAAAAGCTCATCTTTCTCACTCGTTTCGGTGTTTCCAGCACCCATTTTCCACGAATCATAAAGAAATACCCCGAATTCCTCTTATACGACGCAGAAAAAACAGTACTTCCTCGGTATCTATCTCAGCCAATTAACACATCACCTCAGTGAATCTCTTTTAGCATGATCCCCTGATTTGTAATCATTTGCTCTTGCAGGCTTAAGTACCTGATGCAAATTGGAATATCAGAGAGGGAGATTGCCTTCATGATTCGTAAATTCTCACCAATATTAGGATACAGCATCGACAACGTGCTTAGACCCAAGTTAGAGTTTCTGGTGAAGAGCATGAAGAAACCGGTTAGAGAGGTAGTAGATTACCCACGGTATTTCAGTTACTCGCTGGAGAAGAGGATAAAACCGCGGTTTTATGTACTCAAAGGGAGAGACATAGAATGTACATTACACGAAATGTTAGGCAAAAACGATGAAGAGTTTGCTGCTGATTTCTTGGGTTTAGGAGAGCTTCAAACTCACAGTGAAACCTCTTAGATTATATAGGCTAAAAGTTTCTTTGAGAAAGTCACTATAGTTATGAGATTGGTGATTGATCTCTGAAGTTTCTTCAGTTTTGTTTGTTTGCATTGTTCATATAGTTGCTAGTGTATTTACTTGTACTGCTCTTGTATACAAAATTAAATCAAATTCTTACAGCTTTCCAAATCAATAAAATTGTGTTGATAATTCATCAAATGTATGGATTGTTATGAGGGGTCGCAAAATTTCGTACCTACACTTTTTAATATCCAAAATCTTGTCTTTTCTATTAAAAAAAAGTTCTTGGTCACAGAAAATTATCAACAGTTGGTCTTCTCTTAAACACCCGATAGATTGGCAACACTAATGTAAATATCAGTAAAAAATAACATTATTCGAAAATGAAAATCTTTACATTAAAATATTTATCAGTAAAGAATTGCAGACATGAATGAAATATACCCCAATCTGGAAACGGTTTCTAGTCTGAAACAGAGGAAACTGTATGCGAAGATAGTATTTCATCTTTTTACGTTTGATGAACATGATTGCTGTGAAACTCATCAATCAAGTGATTGATTGATTAATTGCGGAAAGATCCTCGTCGACTTGTACGAAGCAAAATGGGCAACTCTATAGGAACCGACATTGGAGGTTTTATTGGCAATGTATTCACGGCACCGTTGAAAGCCACAGTTGGAAGATCTTGTCTGTAAGATTTTCACGTTTTCATCGTTTGAATGTTGTCTGAATTAAAGACCGAATTGTCGCATCCGGTTTTTGATGGTTTTTCATTAATATTGTACCAATTACAGAAACGTATGCTCGGGGCCATGGGATATTGCATGTTTCATAGAACATTTCTGTCTTCCTGATATTGCGAAGCTGGTCATGATCTCAGGCCTCTGTGTCCTAAGTAACCGTTCTCCTTATCTTTTTATATATTTTTAGTATTCTTTTGAGTTTCCTATTATTGAATAAATTTGTGCGTGGTCTTTGCTGCAGTTTTAATGTTCATCACCCTCTTCTTCAAGCTTGGAATCTGCCAATGTGTTGTTAAAAGTATATGCAAAATGTCTTTTGCCGCTTGTGCAACGTACTGGTTCGCTATTGGAGAGATGATTCGTTGCTTGTGGCACAGTTTGAGGAACACTAAACGTGTCTACCGCAGAAAACGTCTCCGTGACATAGAAGCCGCGAGTTACGATTACCCTAGCGACGACGAACCGAGTTCATCAGACAGTCTCAGTCACAGACACAACACTAGACCGAAGCGGAGAAGAAGAGGAAGACAAGGCAGCAAACACAACCACAATCGTGGCAGCAACCGCCGCCTCGTAAGACTACGGAGTAGACAATTGTCCGTAAGAGTGGGAGGCAAATCAAGAAGAGTAAGAGGTGCTGGAAAGATGAAATCTAGTAGAGTGAGAGTTAAGAAGATCCATAAAGTCAAAGATGTGGTTGATTAAAATGTCTCTAGATTGTTAAAAGTGTCTCTAAACTCAAAAACAGAAACATCTCATTTATTCAGATGAAATGAACACACAAAACCATTAATCCATGTGACTCATCCATAATCATTACCAACCTCTCTCTCCCTATCTCTATGTATATGTGCAAGAGACGGTCTTTAGGGCAAACAAACGGCGATGGATAGGCAATGGTTCTCTTTCAGAGGAAAACCGGAGCCATGACAAGAGTTATAGTCGCGAGCATTTTGATGAGCACGTGAATGGAAGGGCCAGCCGTGTCCTTGAACGGATCTCCCACACTGCAAATTTCAAATGAATACTCATGAGAAAACCACATTTAGGAATAGAACTTCGATTGAGTTTTATAAGTATAACGAAATGCTTACGTATCACCGGTCACGGCCGCTTTGTGGGCTTCACTTCCTTTGCCACCGAGTGCACCGGTCTCTATGTATTTCTTTGCATTGTCCCAAGCACCCCCCGATGTGTTTAGGAAAAGTGCCATTAAGATACCACTAACGGTTGCAAACATGAGCATAGAAGCTACAACTTTAGCTCCAAGCAGAGGTTGTCCCGTGTAGTATCCTAAGATCCGGAACACCAAACCTGCGAGAGACCAAGAGGTTTGTTTCGGTCATAATCTTCTCGATACAGTACAAGAAGAAAAGCAGACTAAAAATTGACTTACCAACTACAATTGGTGATGCTATAGCTAAAGCTCCTGGCTTTATCATTTCCCTTAGAGCTGCAGATGCGACGATGGCAACGCAGCGACTATAGTCTGGCTTCTCCTTGTACTCCTGTTACAGGAAGTTAGTTTTGGTAGTCAACAACGACAAGCCAATAAACATAGAAAAAGAGAAAGCCCTCGAAAAGGAAAACTATGCTCACCATTATGCCAGGCCTCTCAATAAATTGTCGTCTAACTTCGTTAACAACCTCTTGTGCAGTTCGACCAACTGCTGCGCATGCCCAGGCACTAAAGAGGAAAATAAGCATGGAACCCAATAATCCACCTACGAAGACTTCTGGGATAGCAATATCAACCTGTTTTTGATCCGAGTATGAGCATGAGAAGCTGTCTAAACATGGAGGATACAACAAAGGTTTGTAATAACATTTACCTCTTTGAAAGAGACACTAGCAAACGCTGAAACCTCGTCCATATACGCACTAAAAAGAAGGAATGACGCAAGTGCAGCAGATCCAATGGCAAACCCTTTTGTTGTTGCTTTTGTGGTGTTCCCAACAGCATCAAGAAGATCAGTGATCTCACGGACACTTTCTGGCTACACGAGACATTTATTACATTTACATTAGAAGATATCGAGAAGCCTTTTTCGAATAAATCATGTGACATTTACCTGCTGGCTCATCTCGACAATCCCACCAGCGTTATCAGCTATGGGGCCAAACATGTCCATCGTAAGGACATAAGCTGCAGTGCTTAGCATTCCCATTGTAGCAACAGCTGTTCCAAATAGCCCTCCAGTAGGGATTCCGTTTTCATCAACTAGTCCCGAGGTATTGCCCAGCCAATAAGCAGAAATTATAGCAACACTTATAACCAAGACGGGAAGAGCTGTCGATTCCAGACCCAAGCTGACCCCAGCAATTATATTGGTCCCGTGACCAGTTGAGCTAGCAAGGGCCAACGTCCTAACAGGCTCATGCTTATAGTCTGTATAATATTTGGATATCCAGACAAAGGCATAGGCTGTGATGATGCCAACCAGCCCACATAGAGCGAAACTGAACCATGCAGATGGAGCTTGCTCAGTGTAAAGCAACCAGCGAGTGGACTACAAAACATAAATAAAGATATCAGAGGAAGATTAAAGAAATAATTAGCTAATACAAATCAATGAGAAGTTTGAAGCAAAAAAACACAAAAAGCACCACCGATTGTCAATAGAAACAGAAGGAAGAAGACAGTGAATGGTCATTACCGCGCCAAAAGTCAAAACCGCTAATACAATAGTCAGAGAATATCCTTTCTGAAGTACAGCCATTGGATCCTCTACCGGAGATTTAACGCTAGCATCACGTGTTCCTTTGATTGATAATATACCAATTGATGATATTACCAAGTCAAAAGAATGAACAACTAAAGGAAATAGGATAAAGCCTGATGGATCTGCGTAATACATAAAAATTCGAATCAGCACAAATTTTATCATTTTATTTTTTTACTCATCTTCCTAATTTCAAATTGCAAAACCCTTTATACTAGTTCAACCACCACCGCTAGAAACGGCCAGGTGATTACATCTATAAAACTTGACGCAGTCTAGTGTAAATAACACTAAAGATGTCATGAAAAGTAGTCTTCCTTCAATTTTCACATCATGCCTACACAAATTCTTACAAGGTATTCTCAACTACAAACTCTACACAAATTCTATATTCAAATCCTAATTAGTAATAGTGTACCCTCAAATCATCGAGGATATAGTGGCCAAAACAACCATAAAGCGTAGCGTAGATTATTTCTCGAAAACAAGCAGTGCAATTTTATCAGTTTCTTAGGGTTGCATTTCAAATTATAATCCTAGATGTCCTTTTGATTTTCTCAGTATAAGTCAGGAACTCGAACCATACATCAGATATATTTCATGTGAGAAGTAACTTCAAAGAGAGATCCCCTACAAACCTTCAATTTTGCACTTCTTAGCCATTGTTCCACCTAGTATCATAGCGCTGATAATTTCTGCAGCTATACTTTCAAATAAATCAGCACCTCTGGCAGCACAGTCCCCCACGTTGTCTCCAACCTACAAGAAGATGAAAAATACTTTTAAAAGCCTAAATGGTGAAAAGCCTTTTTAAGATTTTCAATTTGACGGGTATACCGTAGAGTGTACACTATACACAGAAAATCGTGAAAGAGCCAAAAAGGACAAAGATGGAATACCAAATCAGCAATAACAGCAGGATTTCGAGGATCATCTTCGGGAATACCCTGCTCAACTTTTCCAACGAGATCTGCCCCAACATCAGCTCCCTTAGTGTAGATTCCACCACCCAACTGCGCAAATAAAGCGACAAACGAAGCACCGAAACCATACCCCACGAGAAGAAGAGGCACTGTAAAAATACAGAAAGATTCAATCAATAAATCTAATAAGCCAACATATCAGGAAAATATACGGCTTTCAGCAATGAGATTCTATGCACACCGTTTCTGGTTGAGCATATAGGGTTGACTGCTCAACCCAAGTCATAACATCAGTTAAGAAAATACTGCTCATCACTGATCCTTTGAAAAGATAAAAATAATCTTTTGAACTCAGTACGATGATTTATGCAGACAAATGAAAATGCATTTAACTTTCATAGAAAGCAGAACAGAGGACTCACGGTCATTAACACTCATTGAGCCTGGTGAATCCACTCCCAACCAAACATAAAACGTAGAGTAAAGGATGGCGATACCAATCACAGCCATACCAACAACAACCAGGGCTGAAAACCCACCAGCACGAACGGCTATCTGCGTTATATCTCCTTCTTAGTATTTGAGGATATTTGCACGTTGTGCAGAAAATAACTAAACTAATAAACGAACCTGCAATGCTTCTCTCGCAGATCGTCTAGCAGCACTGGAGACGCGCACATTAGCTCGAACTGACACCCACATTCCAACATATCCAGCAATACCTGAGCATAGCGCCCCCAAAAGAAATGCGGCAACAGTAATATAAGCAGACATCGCCCTACAGCAAACAGTAATATAAGTTAATTATCATTCACAAAAAAAAAAAAAATTAAACATATCGTGTTTATGTAACCATGCATCTTCACCTTCCTAAACCAGCAGCCTCTTGCTGGGGAGTCAAGTTACGGAATAGATATATGAAAAGAATCACAAAAGCTAGCAAGACGGCCATCTTGGATATAGTGCTATACTGTGTTCTGAAAAACCCTTCAGCTCCATCACGTATAGCATCTGATATCTAGAAATAAGAGAATCACCTCAGAAATTAGAATTAAAAAAGCTTGATGGGAACAAATAATAAAAAAGAAGCCAACATCATGATTGACACCACATAAATTGAGTGAGATTACCTGAACCATCTCTGGAGGTCCTTCATCTTTCGCTAAAACCCATTTGGTTAGATATAATGACAAAAGGAAGCTGATGATGCATACTGTGAAGACGAACAAGATGATAGGAGAGGTACGAGCTCCCATGTAAAAGATCGCTCCAAAGCAGATTAGTAGAATTAAAGAAAGAACACGGACATTCAATTTCCTAAGAATCCGGAATATCTGCCAATAAAAAAAAAACCCATTTCAAAGGAGAGGAAAATAGTTAAAAAAAAATGCTCAAGAAAATAAGATGCTAAAAGAAATAAAAGGAAATCAGCTATGACATGACACAAGGTGTTTTTATACAAAATGTAAATGATCTGACGCAACCAAGAAGAAAAGTATTTACCAGTGGACTGTAGGTTTTAGTACGCATGTTGGGAAAAGCCCTGGGCCTGTCATTGAAAGACATCAAACTGGCCTGCTCAACATCTTCATCCATCATCATGTTTTGAGCTGAATTTGCCCTCCGGACTATGGGTTGAGGCGTAAAATCAGTGCTATGGGGCAACTCCGCCCCAGAACTTGGACGCTGAATTTTCGATATATACTAGAAAATTTTCTTCCAAATGTTAACACCACCTCATAAAACCAACACAAGTTAGCACGAACCCTCTATAAGTCTAGCAATATCTTTGATCCCAGCTTCTTCAAACTTTCTCTATCGTTAATGAGCAAAGACTTGTCACGACAAGTTTCCACTATAAACGAATTTCCTGAGAAAAAATAGAAGAGCAATTAATTACTGATGTCTCTCTTCACCTACCGAATAACATTTTCAAATTAAATTCAAATCAGACTCATCCCAAGTTAAAGTCTACAGCTACAATCCCTATGTAAGCAAACGCCTCTACAATCAAATGCCAAGGTAACGCATTATACAAAAACAACGCATGAGACCCCAAGATCTAATCGAGTAAGAGCTTTCAGTGTATGGACTATGCATCCGACAACATTACTTCAATCGAGAAAATCGCGTTAGATCTAGCTTCCGTACTAAGAGAAATTCACATGATCTAAACCTGGAAATGAATGCGTTCGGCAATGAAGCAAATCAAAGCAGAAGATAAGAGAAGAAGCATACGAGCAGTGTAACCGTATAGATAACCTAAATCGGTTACAATAAAAAAAAATTAGAGAAGAGAAATTACGGGTTAGGGGGAATGATCAGAAGAAGGAAACCGCCATTAGCGAAAGCTTGTCGTAGCCGAAGAAGCGCTCTCTCCTCTCTGTCTTGTGTCTCCGTTAATCCGAAGACTTTTCAGCGAACTTTCGGAATATTTTTTTCTTTTTCCGCTAAATTAATTAATTGCCTCCTTCTTTGTTGAAAAAAAAAAAAAAAACAAAAAGGAAAGAAACCTAAGTATTTTCCACTCATCAGTGGTTGAATAGTAATTTTACGAAGAGTGACACATCTTATCCAATGAGACACTGCCACGTTATCAATTTTCTTACCCTAGTAACTATGGCTCGAAGCGTAGCCCCGCAATTGTTTAAATGTTTGCTTCTCGAAAAAAAATAATTTACCCCATATCTATGGGCCTAGCCCAACTTACCTCCGGCCCATGTAGAGAAACAATCTGTTTGATAAGAACCACCACTAACTAACTTTATCATACTCTGTAGCAGCACCTCACCGGTCCGATCACGGAGCTCTCCTCTCATCGTTAGTCTCCGGCGAACGAATTATCTATCCGTGTTTGTACTTTGAAGTTTCCCGAATTGCTCAGCCCTTACTATACGTCATTTCTCTGTTCTCTCCTTGGTTTTAAAATTTGCAGAGGATGTTTATGACACTAGCTGCGGCCAACGCCGTTTCATTTAACTCAAAGCTTCTCTTGTTTCGAATTCGTTGCTCGGACTCTAACCCTAAGCGCGGCTTTGGCTCTAAAAAGGTGTGATTCTATAACTTCTTTCGTCCAATGCTTTTGATGTTTCCTTTTGAATCATTCCACTTCATTTGTGTTTGTATTTCTCTTTGTGGAACTGATTTATTGATTCAAAGTACTGAGACAAAATGTGAAATCGCATCACAGGAAGAGAAAGACTCGGCATTACAGCAAAAGTATAGTAACACATTTTGTTTGGATTTCCTTTTGCTTAAAGCATTTAGAGTTTCTAGTGTTGTTATATTTCATAGCGACTTCTTTGCTGCAGGAAATCATCTTCGAAACAGTCTGTCTCTGTACCTAGAAGTAAGTATATTCTTAAAAAGGATGGTTCAAATCCGAAGTTCGTTCCTTTAATTTGGCTGATGGCATTCCTGCATTTGCTTGCAGAGGCACCTGGTCTGAATTCTCAATTTGAAGGAAAATCTGGTCGATCGTTCGACTTAGACTTTGAGGAACGGCTTGAAACCATTAGAAGGTCTGTCTGTCTTTATTATTCTAGAATGCAAATAGGCTTTAGAGTATTATAGATGGCAGGGAAAAGAACCTGAAACCTCCGATGGCCTAGTTGTTTCCGACCTCTAAAAAATTACTTGATTTCGTTGATTTCCTATGAAATTTTAATCCTTTTTTGCTCTTGATTTCTTAATTTTTGACATTGTCAAGATTAGTGTCCTCTCACTGGTATGTAATCTCTTTCTTTGACCTCTGCTCTTTAATGAACCAGGTCAGCTCTTGAGCAGAAAAAGACAGAGGTAGTTAACGAATTCGGTCCAATAGACTATGATGCACCAGTCCAGTCTGATCAGAAAACAATTGGTCTTGGTACCAAGGTACACGCAAATTTTATCATCCAAGTGTGCTTGTTGTTATTTTACCTAAAACCGCTTGAAGCTTTATATAATGTCATACAAAAATCTCGTTGCCATGACAGGTTGGAGTTGGTATAGCTGTTGTTGTCTTTGGTTTAGTCTTTGCTCTAGGAGACTTTCTTCCCACAGGAAGGTGGGTTATCATTTAGAGGCTTTCTGTTACGATGATTCGTAAGATACGTTGATGTGATCATCATATTTTTTCTTAAGTATCCTAATTCAATTGGAGACATTTTCCGAGTTAAAATGATAAATGTGTGGTTTGCACCGTGTCACTGTTTGTTATGGGTCTACCATCTATTCCAGTATGTAATGGTAAAGACGTATGTTTTGAGGATCAGTTAGCTTAGTTACCGTGATTTACCAAGTCCTGTTTTCGGACGCTTTAGTGGGTCTCAGTTCTAACTAGGTTGTTTTTTTCACTTTTCAGTGATAGTCCAACCGAGAACACCGCGGTGGTTAAAAATAAAATATCAGAAGAGGAGAAGGCCACGCTTCAGGTAATTTAAGGGGTTGATGTCTTTTTCTTTACATGAAATTTTGGTTTATTGACGTTGGTAAATTGAAAAGCGAGAGATGCCGTAAACATCTTGAAACTTTTTATTTTGGCAGCAAAGGCTGAAAGAGTTTGAAACAACTCTCAATGGAACTCCTAATGATCAAGCTGCTCTAGAGGTGAGTTAGACAATGCGTATGTTTAGCATACGTTTTGATGTCTTCTTCTTGGGGATTTAACCGTTCATCACCCTATAGGCTGCCAATAATATAGTGAAAAGAACTTAAACTAATACTGGTTGCCAATGATTATGAAAAAAAAAATTAAGTTTCATTATGTTCTTTTCAAATACGTTTCATTATGTTCTTCTCAAATAAGTTTAATCTCCACCTACCTTGGATTGCATGAAATTTATTCTGTTCACATTAACTTATTCGCAGAAGTAACTAAGAGTAAGCTGAAAATAGACAGGGTTCCCTCTCCTTAACTATTTATAAAGGTACAAAATTCTTAAAGTCAAGGGGATGTGCAGGGCGCAGCTGTGACGCTGACTGAACTAGGGGAGTATTCACGGGCTGCTGCGCTTCTAGAGAAATTGGCTAAGGTTTGTTTATCCCATGCTTTTATTGTATCTTATGTCAACTCATTTGATGCATAAGAACATGCTGATATGAAACTTAGCTAATAGTTTGCACAAAGTGGGATTCTTGCTCTGTAGGAGAGACCAACTGACCCTGATGTCTTTCGATTGCTTGGAGAAGTAAATTATCAACTTAAGAACTATGAAGGCAGTATCGCTGCGTACAGAATTTCTGAAAAGGTAAATATTCTCAATATTAGTATGTTACTTCAGATAATATGAAGAAGGCTATCAAATAGGGTTTCCACCAGCTTGGAGTTACCCGAGATTGTTTCATGAGCACAGACTCTGGGCGCTGCTTGTGATTACTTTGTTTTTAGCTTTTCTAGCGGGGACCAAAGATGTGATGAACTTATGCCTAGTATATATGCTACTACCATGTGTATGATGGTGTATGAGTAATGGCAATCAGTTTTGCTTTCCTTAATGGCAATATTCTAACTTTTTGTTATATGACCCAAGGTTTCAAAAGGCATTGATCTTGAAGTCACACGAGGCCTCATGAACGCGTATTTAGCTGCTAAGAAACCAGACGAGGTAAATCGTTTTCTACCAGATATATGTTACCTATTTGTCTCGGAAAGTTATTCTTAAGTAGTATCAACTTCTCAGTCGATCCATTTCTTTTCACCTTTTTCATGATTCGCAGGCTGTCAAATTTCTTCTGTCCACCCGCGAACGTTTGAATACGAGGAAAATAAGCACAACAGACAGTGGTAGCGCTGAAACTGAACCAGATATAGACCCAATTCAGGTAAGCTGGTTTCTTCGTAATGGACTCTTTAACAAATTGATCTAATCATAACCACACCTGTCAAACCAACTCCGCTAGAATTGTTTCACATAATCTGTGCCTAAATGAAATAGATATCTCAAAGTATTCTATAAGGCTTCTCTGTTTTTTATGTTACTCCGAAGAAACCAGTTACCACAATCATAATCGTTGGGCCAATATTTACTCAGGTTGAGTTGCTTCTTGGAAAAGCTTATTCAGACTGGGGGCATATCAGCGACGCTATAGCTGTTTATGACCGGCTTATCACTGATCATCCTGAAGACTTCCGAGGTTACTTGGCTAAGGTAATTTCTCATCTCCGCCTGAAGAAGTAAAGTTTCTCAGTACACATGCGCATAAATTCCATATGAACTGGTGTTGCAGGGAATTCTATTGAAAGAAAATGGAAGCAGAGGAGATGCGGAGAGAATGTTCATCCAGGTGAACTATATGAACTCATTAACCTTTTTCTTTCAATACAAAGTCCAAATGCGTAAAAGGTTATATGACACAAAGCTCTAAATTGTTAATGTGTAGGCACGCTTTTTCGCACCAGACAAAGCTAAGGCCTTTGTGGATAGATATTCCAAACTGTGATTAGTAGCTGATTCTGTATATATTTACGCCCATGGGCTTTGTCCTTTTTGCAAACTAACTTTACAAGTTGTGACAAGAGAATATTCCAATGTGAGTAATCCTAAGAGGGATTCGTCTGTGAAACGGGTGAATAACACTGTACAACACATATATTCTAAATATGAAGCTGCTCAACCGAGAATTACAGGAATTGTCATCTTTTTATAATAAAAGGAACCAGAAGGGCTACACCAAATATGAAGACATTATGTTCCAACTGATCTTCATATGGCTAGGCATTGAAGCTACAAACCGCAAGAGATCCGGCTTGCTTTTGATTCCCGGGCGAAGCGGATCTGTTTCCTGTTGGTTCAAGACATGGAGAAACTTGGCAATGTTTGGAAGTACCATTTCCCGGCAATGCAGATGCAACAAAGGAACTTTAGATAAGACGCTTCCCTTCTGGATATCAAGACCTTCTGGTCTACGCAGTTTATACGGTTTCCCAGTGGTTGGTTCGATATCAACCTGAGGCATCTGTTTCCATTTCTTGTGGATGAACCAACCGTACTTATAATCACCTACTATTGGAGTACCAAGAGCTTCAGCACAGTGCACACGTAGCTGTTTGAAGAAAGGTAACTTCATTAATAGGGAGAAATAAACGCAAAATCGTTCACAAACACTTGTAAAAGGATAGCAAAAGTACCTGATGCTTTTTGCTAGTAATAGGACGAAGTTCTAACCATGAACATCCGTTGATCATAGGTCCTAACACTCTATACTCTGTTGCTGCTTCTTGTGAAGCTTCAAAGCCTGAGCCTCGAGCCAAAACCACCCTGTCTGTTTTCCCATCATCCAGAAGCACCTAAACATAGGTTTTTTAAATCAATTCCGAATTCAGGCATCAGAAGTAAAATGAGAAAGATACCTTTGAAAGAGGAGCTGAAATTATCCCTTCCTTGTCTTTTGGAGAACCAATCACCAATGCCCAATATTGCTGATACATCGCTTCACAGGCATTGTTCCAAGCCTAGAATTGTGCAATATTTTACAAGTCACTCAACAATGTTATGCTCTTGTTAGGCCGTTGTGTGTTGGTTCACAATTTCGCATAGGTAGTCGTACCTTACATCTTGAGTTTCTCCCCTTGAAATCACTGAACACGGAGTGAAGATGATCTATACTTTCTTTGGTTCGACCCATTACTAAGAGGCCACTGGTTTCCCTATCAAGACGATGCACCTGACCATAGAAACTCAAATAAGATTTCAAAACCAAAATCAATATCACCAAATAAACGGCAGTACCCAAAGTATGTGAGTTTACCAGTCTAGGACCTTCATCGTTACCATACGACAAAGCTGCAGCTGCAAGAGCATCCATGCTGTTATGTATCGGCACGTTTCCCTGAAACAAAACAATGATAAATAATTCATTGATCAACAAGAGAAGGTAACAGCTTACTTCCATGAATGATATCATTCCGCAGGAGCAAAAATAAAACTGTATTACCTTCACCGGAAGCTTAGGTGGCTTATTTAGAACTATAATAGCAGAGTCCTGCATTACAGAAACAAAAGGTTAAATCAAAACAGACCAATCTGTGTAAGAACATGCACAAATCTAGAAGAGCTCTTCGCAGGGAGTAACTAAAATAGTTTACCTTGAACCTGACAAGCCTTTGAAGATATGCGATTTCGTCGGCGTTGGGATACAACGTTCCACTTGGTATAGTGTCATACCTCTTAGAGATTCTGGTTTCAGCGACTGACACCGGCAACCAGATTTTGTCTCCTATTTGCATTACTTCGTTATGCTTAACCTGTTTACAATTCTCTACCACTATTACTATCAAACCCAAACCTAGGAAAGATCACACCAACAAAACATGAAAAGATCAAAGTATACCTTTCTCAGGGGTCTCACTCCGTCTTTTTCTCTTGAAGCATCTCTATGACCTCGTAACTCAATCTCAACCTGCCACAGAGAAAAAAAAAATCAAACTAAATTGGATAAAATCCAAATGCACTTTGCTCCTCTGGAGGGTCCTCTCAAGGAAATAGAAATGTGCATAATATCGTTTAAAAAATCAGATTCCAATACGATTCCAGAAGAATGTAGCCAACTAAAAGCACAACAACAAAAAAAAGAGATTTAATTCAGAAGCAATAAAAAGTAATACCGGAGACACTCACAAGTCCCTTTGTGAAATGAGATTGGATAGCCTTATCATGGATTTCTTCGAAATAGTACTTCACCCAGCTGATGGCCGTGACGTGACCGACATCGACATCGACGTCGCCGTCTCCGTCAACTCCGTTGTTAACAGCGTTTTTGCCAGGTAACGGATGGCCGGGGAAAGGCGGCAAAGACATAAGCTGACGTGGCAACGGTCCTTTCTTCGGAGGTCCCAGGTGTGCTACGTTGTTTGTCACTCGGATAACCGGCGGAGCAACCCTCGAGTACCGTCGCGTCGTTTCTGTCAGGTAAGCCTGACGGAAGCTGATGAAGCTAGTTCTCGTCTTGGTCTTCAACATGGAGAGGTTCTGTAAGAAGACCAAATGACTAAACGGCTGATCGCTTCCGGCGCTAGTTCTACGGCCGAAGACGAAGAGATCAGAGTAACTCAAAATGGGCCTGTTGGGCTTTAACTCCCAACTGAGTGCAATGTTCTATTTCAAAGTTTTACGTATTACCAACATTACGAAGGTTTGTATTATACCAAACCACTATACAAACATTTTTACAACAGCGCAAAAATGGGGGAAAAAATACAAAATGATGATATATTATGAGCAAGTACAAATATCCCCAATCGGTTTTCAGTACATTTGGACATAATAATAACTTATTGAATTGAGAGGTACATCAAATCAAATAGGATGACTCACTTTGGCTGTACCTTATTACCCAACAAAATGTAAACATAAAAAAAAAAAACAACGAATCAAACATATTACACAGCACAGCACAGCCGGAGAATCGTATGACGTTCACAGAGCTAAACTCGATCGATCGAACAAACCGATAAATAAAATACCGACCACTATGATAGTTGTTGGCTCAAAAACACAAGAGAAGATGATACTCTTTCTCCAAACAACCCGATTCGGAAGACTTTTTAAGACAGCTTACCGAGTTTCATCCTCCAAGGCACGGAATCCAGCAGTGAGATCCTCGTACAGTTTCTTGAATTTACCCACAAGCACATCCTCACCTTCCGCTGGGTCTTCGAACTTCTGAGACCTGTTATTTCCATCATTGACAACTTCAGTGACAGACACATTTCACTGGAACTATATAATGATGATTCACGTAGAAACTGAGGGGGAGGATTGGGGGGGAAACGTAGTTTGCTTACACTAAACGGTAGAAAAGATCTCCCAAACGATGCTTGATGAGAGTGTAAGTAATCTTTTGACCATCCATTCCAGCTGCTCTTTCAACCGCCTGTGTATCACCAACAACATTTGAGACCGAGTTACAATTTATCCAGTAGCCGGCCACTTACTTGCTTTCTAGAGAAAATAATTTACCAAAAATACCAACTTAACAAAGCATCTTATTACCTGATTGGCTAGGTTGTAGAAATGGATAATGTTACGCATCATCCACACTGACTTGTAGAAAGGGCAGTATTTGTCATATCTGTCAAAGATTCATCCAACAAGTTCAAGAATAAATAACCCGTTGAGGGAGAACTAAAAGCAAAACGAAGGGAAACAAATCTTACGGTGTGAAGGCGTTTTGAGCAAGGTAGTCTTCCCTCAATAGCTTGGCTGTTTCCAAGGTGATTTTGTCACCTTCAGCTAGCGCATCTTTTCCCACAAGCTGCACAAAGTGTGTGATGCACGCGTCAAATAAGTTCCTTCAGAAAAAAACTATTTGCCAATAGAAGTTTAATTCTATAACTTGAGTCAAGTTTAGATGCCAAGATTATCGCTAAGTGACCCGAATTCATCAGTCACAGCATTAGGTAGTTTTACGTGCATAAGTGACACGTACCTGGACAATTTCATTGAGATCATCTTCCCTCTGCAACACCTCTCTGGCCTTTGTCCTGATGGTTATGAAATCTGGATCGAACTTCTCATAGAAAGATTCCAATGCCTGAGAAAACCAAGCAACTTTTTATATATACAAGAACTTTAGTATACACAGACAGGTTTGAAGAAGACCGGGAATAATTAAGCATACCGTCGAATACTTTGAGTAGGAAATCAACCAATTAACAGAAGGAAAATGCTTTCTCTGGGCAAGCTTTTTGTCCAAACCCCAGAAGACCTGCAGATAAAAAACAACCAATATGGAAGAGTAAGCACTCAAAGTAGAGAGAAAAATGCTTATGTATACGAATCTACGGCAGATTTTAAACCGAACACCATCTGATTCATCTCGCTTGACAAAACTGATTATCTGATAATCACCTGCACAATACTAAGGGTTGCAGAAGTCACAGGATCTGAAAAGTCTCCACCAGGAGGTGAAACAGCACCAACAATTGTGACACTTCCATCACGTTCTGGCCCACCGAGACATTTTACTTTACCAGCACGTTCATAGAAAGATGCTAAACGTGCTGCTAGATAAGCAGGGTATCCACTGTCGGCAGGCATTTCAGCCTAGAAAAGAAAGCAAAATAGGTGTTAATAAACTGAGAAAAGGTGTAGCAGGACAACACGAAAATCCATACAGCAAAAGTGAGAAGCAAGAGATTACCAGCCGTCCTGAAATTTCTCTCAATGCTTCTGCCCAACGGGAGGTTGAGTCTGCCATCATACTAACATTGTATCCCATATCTCTAAAATATTCAGCAATAGTGATTCCTGGAGTTCACATTACCAAAAATAAAATGAGGGTCGTAATATAAAAGGTTTGTAAGTGGAGTATGTCATTAGAAGATGGGAAGTAGGCTTCTTCAAAAACTATTAGACCTACATGCCTGAAAATTACCTGTGTAAATTGAGGCTTCACGAGCAGCCACAGGCATGTTAGAGGTGTTGGCAACCAGTGTAGTACGTTTCATGACAGATTCCTCACGACCATCAACCGTCATTGTCAATTGTGGGAAGTCCATAAGAACCTAATTTGTGAGAAACCATCAGACCAAATTTTGTGTGTGTGACCAATATGCACATTGAGAATGAAAAGAGGCGTACCTCAGCCATTTCATTTCCTCTCTCTCCACAACCAACGTAAACAACAGCATCGGAGTTGGAGTACTATATATAAGAGAACAAATTAGCTCAGGAAATTCGATATATCCAGTAATTAAGTGGAACAAAAACCAAAATTCATAGCCTACCTTGGAAAGTGCCTGACTAATAACAGTTTTACCACAGCCAAAAGCACCAGGAATGGCACAAGTTCCACCAAGAACCGAGGGGAAAAGGGCATCAAGGACACGCTGACAACAGGGAAAAGAAAACTATCAGTAACAAGCGCCTTCGAATGACAATGACCACTGTATTCGAATTGATAGAGTAATCACCTGCCCCGTAAGTAGAGGAGTATCGGCAGCAAGTTTGGATGCAACTGGCCTAGGCGTACGTACAGGCCAGCTCTGACATATTCCAAAGCAATTTTATAAAGCGAACAGAATAGCAAAACGTGTGCGCTTGCAAGTAGGAAAATTAAAGATAATTTCAAACCTGAAGCATGGTGTACGATTTCTTAACCCCCTGGAATTCAAGCTCTAGCACTGTATCCTGGAAAGTGAAAAACGCCGTATATTAACTCAAAGATTGAAGGAAAAGAAAGCGTTTGAATGTATTTATTTATATTGTTTGAGAGAAAGCCAAACTCAAACCTTAAGAGAATATTGACCAGCTGGAGCAATGTAAGTGATCTTCCCCATGGCATCAGGAGGAAGGCCAACATGGTGGGTCATCAGGGTGTTCTCGAAGACGGTCTGCATTCCAAAGTATGTTTGACTATCANAAGGAAAAAAAAAAAAAAAAAAAAAAAACTATTTCCAGAGCAAAAAAGCGGTAATTGTGTAAAACATATTCGCTTGCAAGATTTTTAGATTAAGGAGGAGGCCATTAAACTTACAGCATACAAGTCACCACCAGTTATTGTGTCTCCCTCGACTGCAACCAAGTTAAATTCAGTTGGCTTCAGGATTAAGACCATATTAAAACTCCCATAGAGGATATATGAAATAAAACACATTACCAAATTTATTCGGCTGGAACTCCCAAGGACAGTCTTTGTCAAGAGCTGGAACAGACACACCACGAGGGATGTACACATCACCAGATATTCTCGCAATAGTCTTCAAAGGCCTCTGTGATATTTGAAAAAAAAAAATGAAACCAAAGAATTGTGAGAACCAACAGACTGTAGTTTATAATGTTAAAAAAAACGAATCACAGTAAGTCCTAAAAACTTCATGTCTGGGAAGATTCTAAATGCAACTGAACCTGAATTCCATCGAAGATATTTCCCAATATTCCTGGTCCAAGCTCCACCGAAAGAGGCTGAAAATTTCAGCAAAAAAATCTATGTTAGCTGCAGACGAACAACAACCCTAAAGAGAAAAAGAAAAAGCCAAGATAAAGAACCCACGAACCTTGTGTGTTCTAAGAACAGGATCATTAACAGTCAATCCAGCTGTTTCCTCGTAAACTGATAAACAAAGGAAGTTGCCAAATACCAGTTAGAAGATGTCTCATTTCAACAAAACGCTAGATCCAAGCATTTGACAAAAAAACGATGAGCTGTAGAGTCAAAACCTTGGATAGTGGCGGAATCTCCTTCAAGACGAATGATTTCTCCAATCAAATTATCATGCCCAACACGCACCAACTCATACATAGCAGCACCAGCCATACCATCGGCAACAACGACGGGACCTGAAACCTGCATCGCAATACTTACACATTACCAATCTGATTACCAAAAACAAAAATGAATTTCACAGAGAAAATGTCAAATCACTAAGAAGTATCAGATCAGATCAAAAATTCGCATAAGAAAGAAACAAATCCACTTCTCCCACCAACCTTACCTTAAAGCAGATCGACTTAATCATATCTATCCATCCTCAAAAACTAACATACAACACGAAATATAAACAATACACAAAATGATATCAGATCGAAGAAATGAGATGATACCTTGCGAACGTAACCATACTCGCTCTCCTTCTCATCATCCTCGAAGGTTGTTAGCTTTCCTCCGTAAAACGCCGGCATTTTCGCAGCAACCAAAGATTCAGAAGATACAAAAACTCAAATCCGATCGCGTAAGAAGACAAAATTCACCTCCTGGAAAATGCTGAGATCCGATCAATAAAATACACCAATCAGATATCTCCTAATTAAGATCGGAGATCGAGAACACTTTCGAGGATTTGAATCAGAGCAATTTAATAAATCAGAAACAAACAAAAAATAAATATCAGAGAGATAGAGAGAGATCCTAACCAGTGAACAGACAGGAAGAGTGGTCACAAGAGGAGAGGAGGATGCACGTAGATATTGAAAGAGTTGTAGAGAAGTTGATCTGATTGACGAAATCGTGGAGCGATCCTCTACATGACTTCACACGTTACGCTTTGTGGATTCGGCTCTGTCCTTAATCGCCACGTGACAGATTACTAATGGGCTTCATAATATCTATTTAAGGCCCAATAAGTGGGTCCGTTTATGATGCTTCCATGCTCGTTCCTTCCTTTGTATTTCGTTAACTACTACGCCATATTTTGCTTGAGAGAATCTCTCTGATCAAGCCGGGGTAATCATAGCAAGAAGTCAGTTTACTTTTCCCGGTAAGATAGTGAATAAAGAAAGCAACTTTTGAGTGGAGAGAGATGGGAGAAGTAGGGAAGGCGATGGGATTGCTGATTAGTGGGACTTTGGTGTATTACCACTGCGCATATCGCAACGCAACTCTTCTCTCTCTTTTCGCTGATGTTTTCATCGTTCTCTTATGCTCACTCGCCATTCTCGGTCTCCTTTTTCGCCAACTCAACGTCTCGTAAGTTACTCTCACACGTCACTCTACTTTTCTCCATTTTATTCTGTTTCCGGTATTGAGTTTTGTTCTTCGGTCTCTGATTTGTGGAATTGGATTATGCTTTAGCGATTCGGTTTTTCAACAATTGATATTAATTTTAGCTTCTGCGTCAAATGAATTTGATAGTGAACACTGTTCAGACATCTTTCCTGTTTGGTTTGAAATTTGGTTTAACGGTTTTTAATACACACCCGCACAAACTCCAAAGACATGGACTTAAACCTTTTATTTGTGGGTGAATCGGTGATGGTTATCTGTGATCGATGCATGAGTGATCATAATTCCAGAGTCAGTGATCCCATGATCTGCAGCACTCAAGACTCTAGCTTTTTGGGCCGCATTATTTACAACTCTATAACTTTTCTCAAGGGTACCAGTGGATCCACTTGAGTGGCAAATATCACAGGACACAGCAAGTAGCATAGTTGCGCGCTTAGCTAATACCGTTGGAGCAGCAGAGGCCGTTCTGAGGGTTGCGGCGACAGGACATGACAAGAGGCTTTTTGTCAAGGTGAGTGTGTCCTTAGTTTACTAAACTCACCATATGTTAGATGCTATTCTTTGATCATGATTCATGCGTATATCTACATGCATTACCATCAATGTATTACCTACCTTCTATACCCATTTCCATATAAAATGCATTACTGGTTGTTTAAGTTGGTTATTGTGTTCTATACTGAAGATGTTGGTGCGATACTTTTTCTTTTAGGTCGTTATCTGCCTCTACTTCTTATCAGCTCTCGGACGACTCATATCAGGTGTTACCGTTGCTTATGCAGGTAAAAGCATCCACACTTACCTTTCAGGCTTGTACAAAAATTCACTATAATGTAGAAGAGTGTGTAGATACTTGATGAGTAACATAAATACCAATATATCGTATATAATAGGAATTGGTCATGTTCTTTGGATGAGAGTAAAGTTTGGTTGTTCGTTTTTCAAACTCCTGTTTTAGACTGTAGATGCAAGTGTCCGGCAAAAGAACATAGCCACAAAATCTGTCTAAATGTAACATTAGTAACAGAAGTGAGACACAATGTTGGATTCCTGTGGCAAACTCTTCCTCTTGTTTGTGGCAAATATTGCAAAGTAGTTTCTGACTAGTTCTTCTACCTTGAAACAGGACTATGTGTGTTCTGTCTCTCAATGCTCTGTCACAATTCTCAATCTTTTGGAAATTGCGTACTGAAGCGAGCAAACGGCGAAAGTTTAGAACAAGAAGCTAATTCTGATTCATAACCTGTATTGCTTTTTTTTCTCTCTCATGCTCACATGTTCATAGATTCAGAACAGTTGATCCTCTTGTAGACTTGTACACACCGTTTATATAATTGTCTGGTGAAAATTGTAATGATATTGTTTCACCTCCACACCATATTTGCAGATCCTAAGTCTGTAAATTTGTTTCCTAAGTCTGTAAATTTGTTATGTGTTTTAACATTAGTTTTGGGACTTCAAGTCATACACTGTACAATTCATCAGACAAAACAGCCTGCAATAAGTGTTAATGGGAACTGAACCTGCGAGCTGATGCGAACATATATATACACACGATTCAACAAACTGTTATGAGGAAGATTACATTAACAACAGAGGGCTGAGCCACAATGCCTTTTCTTATTGGGTTTCACATTTCAGAACTTGATAGGATCTGATGTCTGAAAAAGGATTGCTTACTCTACCCTATCTTAAAGTCTAAACCATGTCACGTCTTCACAGCCGCTCTTGGTGGTTCAAATCGTCTTTGATTCGTGTTCTTAAAATCTCGACAAATCTTGAAGAGTCTGCAAAGTTTTGACATTTTTTCTCATCAGAGGCCAACGAAAACGATGAAGTGGATGTATAAGCCAAGGCAAAGCTTAGGTCAGTCAAATATATGTCATATTAACTGCTTTCCACTCGTGAAATGATGGATAGAAAAGTTATATACGATCAGCTCAAACTTACCCAGACAATGGTTTAACGAGTTCTATTGTTTACCCTTCCTCATCCTCAGAGTGAGATTCAGTATTTGACGCCACCTCCGTCTCCACCGATTGAGGCTGTACACCTATATTATTAAAAAATATATATATATAGAGGCTGATCAGGTTTTAAGAAATGCTAATGAAAAGCCAAACAATTAAGAAACATTGTACCAAAATAAACATATTTGACGCTACAAGATGCGATCAAGGCACCACATTTGCCTCTAAGCATACAAATAAATACATCATACACCAATCTATTTAAAAGAAAAAAAACAGAGTGATTATTTAACAAGAACCAAAATCAACAAGATAACGAACCCTACATTTCGACTTCTCAACTATACTTTAAGAAGAAACCTGTTCCATCGCGACAATACCTACAAAGGAAATACTCTCTATGTTATTACTCAAACTGGTCACCCATTTCCATCAGTGATATTTGAACCTATAATAACTTTCAAAAAAAATTAAGACAAGGGCAACTCTAGAACAGACAAACAAGACCTTTGTATCTCAATGTCTATTTCCATTAATCTCGTTAAGCAGAGCTATGAAAAAAGTTACATATATAATATAACGATCAGAAATGCGTATAGCGATAAGCCAAGACAAAACCTATGCAGATTATATATTCCGACAAAAATGAATCCTTACTATGTGAAAAATTAAAGCTTTTTCAAGTCACGAATCAAAACACATTCAAAGTTTATCTATTTGTAATTCCCACAAATACGAGCAATAAACCAAACGCAATTACAAAACGATCACAATCTCGTTCAAACAAACAGATAACAAAAATAAAACCTTTGATGAAGTAATCGGAGGAAGGCCATCCTCGACCGGACGAGATTGAGATAGATTCTTCATCACCGATCGGATTGGCCAGCTTCTCAACGAGCTTAGCGATCCCATGAGACTGGGATCTAGGCGGTGGGACCCAATACGAAGCACCGGGAACAAAAGGGAGCCAATCCGGTGCGGCTCGGCGTACCATTATCCGGTGGACGGCGTCCTCCAGCTTCTGAAAGAGAGGATCCGACTGCGACTGCGACGCGGCGGTGTCGATCTCGTA
The DNA here is from genome assembly GCA_900406495.1 of Sisymbrium altissimum. Taxonomy (NCBI): domain Eukaryota; kingdom Viridiplantae; phylum Streptophyta; class Magnoliopsida; order Brassicales; family Brassicaceae; genus Sisymbrium; species Sisymbrium altissimum. The sequence goes on along the minus strand of OVBI01000040.1, from coordinate 4,744 downwards.
GAGCTCACCGGCGCCGCGGCTAGACCGGCGGTTCGAGGATTGAGATCGGAAGAAGATGGTTCGAGACGAAGGAAGGAGATAAGTTGCGGCTAAGCGGCACCTAGCGAGAGAAAGTGACGGAGAGGATGATCGAACCATTCTAAGAGATTAGACCCGGAACAGGAGTTCAGTTTTTGTGTTCGATGAAAGAAATTATGAGAATTCCCAAGAGAAAAAAAAAAGAGATGAGTTGTTTTCTTAACGGATAAGGGAAAAAAGAGCACTGACCTTATTTATCGGAATCACCATTTCCCGAAAACGCTGGTCTTTTACTATTGTACGTATACACTTATTTTTGGATAAAAAGGGAACACGGAATACAAAGATTTATTGATTCAGCATTTCAGCGTATAAACTTTGCCACGTAGTTCTATAATAAGAATAGTAGTTTCAACTTCTATAACTACGTTCTTAGGGTATATATAAACACCTTTTGTTTTCTATTCCATTTTCGCTATCCCTTTTGTTGTCTTATACATATTAGGATTCTGCTTAACTCAGAATAGCACAACGTTGCATCTATACACATACTTTGACTCCATGTTGTGTTGAGGTTGATTCTGTCTGACTATTTCTTCCATATTTCCAAAGGTTTTTTTTCCAATCCTTAGCATCATATTGTATATGTATCTCATTATAGAAGTCTCGCTTTGACATGTATACATTCGACTAAATCATTATATAAGTCTCGCTTTGACATGTATAAATTGCAACATGCTTGAACCATTTTTGTTACAACATTTTTAAACGTGGTCACAAGTTACAACAACACGCAATACATCATGTATAAAAAGATCACCGTGCTGTAGCATTTCTTACAGAATAGTGGAATACATGTAATAAACTCGGCACGTGATGTATATATGTAAATATTAAAATATTGTTTCTTGGTAGCTAAGATATATTTTAACAGATAACAAGAAAGAACTCCCACTTGTAATAATCACAGTTTACAGTCTCAATTTTAGAAAGTTTCTATAAAACTCCCAAAACTCTCGGCGAATAAAAATTATGACAGAGACGGCAAAAAAATAACAGTGTGTGTTCGTCTTCTCCTTTTTCTTCTTTCCTCAGTTGGTTGTACAATTAAAAAAAAAAAAAAGGGCTGAAGCGTTTGTCGAGAGAGAAAGAGAGAGAGAAAGAGGCGATTGAGACAACGCAGCAAGAGTTGCGGCTGAAAGAGATCTCGATCGGGATCCACACACACACGACGGAGAGTGAGCTACGGATATGGGATCTCGGCTACTCGACTGTTACTTCCGTTTCGTCTTCTACTGTCACTCCCCCAACTCCAACTATTTTCCTTGATAGTTTTTTTTGTTCCTTCTTCTTCTCGCGGTAACTTACACTCTCTCAGGTGGGAATCTACGCCGTCGTTTTATTTTCTCAGATTGGATTTTTTTCGTCTTCTGATCATTTATTCCATTTTTGGGGATTTAGGTTTTGCTTTACTTTTCCGTTTTTTAAGTCTCTTTCGTCTTTCTTTGTGATTCGGAGGTTTTAATAGAGATTGAGATCTGAGTCCGATTTCCACTCCACTTATTTGCCATGGAAGCTGCCTTCTGAATCCCAGAGATCTTTACTAGGTCGATGATTGATTTGGAAACTATGATTAGGTTTTCTTTTGTTAATTTATTGGGTTTTGAAACACAGAGTTATGTTTGGTTCCTCTGTGGAATTTATGGAAACTAATTAGAGGAACTTTCTAGATCTATCGTGGTGGTGGATCTGTCTGCTGTTTCTCAGCCTATAGGAATGTATATTGCACCTTATTTTCAGCCTCTGTGTAATTTCGTTTGTCAACATTAGGTTGTTGAAGCTCTTTGATCCATTTCCACCGTGCTGTTAGCCACTGTTTCGCTTGTCCCCTTCTCTATCTGTTTATATCTTCTTCTTCTGCAGTATATACTGTTACATCTATATATATGCAAACCTGTTCTGTAATTATCTTGCCCATTTCTCATGTGTTACTATGTCGTTCCTGCAGGACTTTGAAGTTTCTGTACACTCTTTGTGGTGCTCGTCTGTCTGTCTGTAGCCAGTTTGGGTTCGCTGAAGTAATCAAATGGGTTCGAGATACGCATCTCACCAGCTCAGCAATGGGCTGTTTGTGTCTGGTAGGCCGGAGCAACCCAAAGAAAAGCCTCCAACAATGAGCTCTGTAGCCATGCCTTACACCGGTGGTGATATCAAGAAATCAGGAGAACTGGGGAAGATGTTTGACATTCCGACTGATGGGACCAAGTCAAGGAAGTCTGGCCCAATCACTGGAGCTTCTTCAAGAAGCGGCCAGCAGTCTGGCCCAGGCGCGCCTAATGCAACTGGTCGTATGTCTGGCTCTTTAGCTTCTGCTGGGTCGAATTCAATGAAGAAAACAAATTCTGGCCCTTTGTCTAAGCACGGCGAGCCTTTAAAGAAATCCTCTGGTCCGCAATCTGGTGGTGTAACACGGCAAAATTCCGGACCTATTCCTATACTCCCAACTACAGGTCTCATAACATCTGGCCCAATTACTTCGGGTCCTCTCAATTCATCTGGGGCTCCTAGGAAGATTTCTGGCCCTCTCGACTATTCTGGTTCGATGAAGACGCATATGACTTCCGTCGTCCACAACCAGGCGGTAACTACCCTTGGTGCGGAAGATGACTTTTCCTGCATGAAGAGCTTCCCCAAGCCTGTGCTCTGGCTGGTTATACTTATATTTGTAATGGGGTTCCTCGCTGGAGGCTTCATCCTTGGAGCAGTTCACAATGCAGTTCTCCTCATTGTTGTGGCGGTCTTGTTCACAGTTGTTGCTGCACTTTTCTTTTGGAACATTTCTTGTGAAAGACGTGGTATCACAGATTTCATTGCTCGTTATCCTGATGCTGATCTTAGAACTGCCAAAAACGGTCAATACGTGAAGGTCACTGGGGTAAGTATCTAAGTACGCTCCCAGAATGATTAACCATGGAAGTAAGAACAAATCAAATTTCCCATGGGGATTCTGTTTCTACTATGTTTATGACATTGGTTCTTATATTTTGTTGTTGAAAAGGTGGTCACCTGTGGTAACGTGCCGCTTGAGTCATCCTTCCATAGAGTTCCCAGATGTGTTTACACGTCTACTTGTCTATATGAGTACCGTGGATGGGGTTCCAAGCCAGCCAATGCTTCACATCGCCGCTTCACATGGGGACTGAGATCAGCAGAGGTTAGATGATATTTCTTTTCATAGAAAATGTTGTCTTTCAATGTAAAATGTATCTAAACTTTGCATCTACAATACATGGCAGAGGCATGTGGTAGACTTCTACATTTCTGATTTCCAGTCGGGGCTTAGAGCATTGGTCAAAACCGGAAACGGTGCAAAGGTAACACCCATCGTCGATGATTCTGTTGTCATCGATTTTAAGCCAGGAAGCGAGCAAGCATCTCCAGATTTCGTTAGGTGGTTGGGTCAGAAGAATCTATCCAATGATGAACGAGTAATGCGGCTAAAAGAAGGGTATGGAAACTTGGAAACTCAAACTTTTAAAAAGAAGTGATTCAAAAACCTTAAAAGAGTTGCTCAAAATCTGTTGGTCTCTGTGATACTTCTTTCATTTGCAGGTATATCAAAGAAGGAAGCACAGTAAGTGTCATTGGAGTGGTTCAGAGAAACGAAAATGTGTTAATGATAGTCCCAACGACGGAGCCATTAGCAGCTGGTTGGCAATGGAGTAAGTGCACGTTCCCTGCAAGTCTTGAAGGAATTGTGTTGAGATGCGAAGATTCATCGAACGTAGACGCAATTCCCGTCTAGTGCAGTTAGTAGTAAGTCTTTCTTCTTCTTCCACGGTTGGTAGACGAAAATCTCACTGTTTCACTTCGGCTTCATCAATATTTTTCATGAAATCTGAAATGTGTTCTTTGGTTGGTGGCTTTTCGCTCTCTACTCTACTGATGATGATTCCTTTGGTTGGTGGGTTTTTTTTATGGTAGTGTTTTTTTCTTCTTTTTTTATTTCTCTACCTTTAATATTTCTTATTTTTTATATCTGAGTAACATTAGGTTGATGATTATGATGGTTGTGGATTACTTTACTATGACTTAATTTGTGTTATGGTTTGTAATTGTAAAGCTCTTCTAGTTATTCTTGTTCGACCGAACTTGTGTCCTAATATAATAGCATTGTCTATTTTCGTTTGGAATGCAATGGGCATGTTGTTGCACGCTTAAGTTTGGCCAAATGTGAATTGTGTTTATTAGTTTCTAATTACTGATTTTTCCTCCAAAAGTTAAATATAGCACAGCTACTACAAAATACAACAAAACGACCTCTTCCCCCCCCTCGGAAAAGAATTGGCTAATTAACAAGCAGTTTATAAGTGACTGTCATAATCTCATGTAGACTTACATCCACAAAATCACCAAATCTTTCAACTTTTTTGAAATTCGCAAAATACGGAAGTCGCAGAGCTTTCAACAGAGTAAGAGAAGATAAAAACGGAAGTTGCAGAGCTTTAGACATAGTACAGAAGACAATTTTGGAGCTTTACAGAAGACAATTTCGGAGCTTTAGACACAGTAGAGAAGATCTTTTGATTTCAACGAAACTTGGACGAATTTCAAATGTGGGTAAATGAGTCTCCACCGTATTAGTAATGATACAATAATTCAGAGAGATTACAGTTTCCTGTGCCGAAAACACATTTTTATCATGATGAGGAGGAAGAACCAGCAA
>OVBI01000039.1:0-236845 GCA_900406495.1 Sisymbrium altissimum | reverse complement strand
TAATTTTAATTTTAATAGTATAATTTTTATAAAATACATTTTATTATTTAAATAGAATAATTATTTTATGTAAATTCGGATTAAAAAACTTTACCCCGCACGAAGAGCGGATAAAATCCTAGTATATGGTGATATAAACAAACATTATAAAAAATGAATGTAGAAAAGAAATAAGCAAAAGATAATAACATGTTTGAACTCTTCTCTTAGATAAGCATAGTTTAAAATTGTTTCTCCAAAAATTCCCGAACAAATTTTTTTTTGACTCTTTACTATCTAGATTCATAGCCAACAACAGTTTTTAAAAACCTACATATAATTCTAAGAGCTATTCTGCAACTTCTGCAAACTTATGATTAAATATGAAATTTCTAAAATTTCAAAGTGCAGTTTCGTAGGAAATATTGATCAACACTTCCATGATATCGATCAAATACCAATAAAAAAACATGAGCAATCTTCTTCTTCTTTTTTTTGAGCTGTAATGAGCAATCTTCTTGGTTCATATGTCCTTTGTTTGCTTTATTCTAAAAACTTTTAAATGCTCCAAAATCGTTTAACTCATACAATAGCTATGCAGATTTATAAAGATTCTAAAAACATTTAAAATTTTTGATAAAGCAACATATATTATAATTAAAAACTGGTAAAAATCATGATACATTAACCTTCTTTATGAATTATAATCTAGTATAATGTTATCTAATGCTATATCTTGGACATGTGGATGTTTGGTATAGGGCCGTGATTGTGTGGTGTGGCCCTGGTGGGTCATAAGGTATATGAATATCAATTTATTTTTGTTGGTTAATGGTTTTGGTGGTGAAAGCCTGAAAGGTTCGTCTGTATTTGTAATTATGTTTTTATTTTAAATCTTTGTGAAAAATATCCAAACTATATACCACCGAAAACTAATGACTTATAAAGAAGTTTTTCCTAGTTATTACAAAATATTTGGAAGGATTAAAATAAAATTTGATGTAAATGATTTTAGAGCAATGAAAAATTGGAAAAGATTTAACTTGAGTTTGAATTCTAATTTTTGGCTCAAAGTCTAAAAAGTTATCTAAAAGTCAATTTTTGACAAAGAATGTTAAAGGGGAAAAGAAATTAAAAAAATCATCCATAATATTAATTTGGTGAAATATAACATTACATTTTTTCTTTAAATAAAAAAATATAGTGGGTTTTTAAAAATAGGAAAAAAAAATTATGTTGCATAGTTGAAAAAGTATTTTGAAAATAAAAAAATCTTTAAAATTTATTTTGAACAATTGTTTGTAGACATTAAAAAATATGATTAGTCGTATATTTTAAAATTACGGTATTAATAGAATGTATATATTAATCGACTGTAAACTTTAGTCTTTTCGAGATATCAAATTTGTGAAATGATGCAAGTTCTAAAAATTATTTAGGAATAAAAATTAGTGTTAACATTTTTGTTCTAAAGTGCATATACATCTTATTATTCAAAGTGTCTTGAGTGATAATCATTGTTAAACAAAAATTAAGATTACACTAAATGAAATATAAAAATAAATTTATCACTTAAAGGAATAATAAGTTTTTTTGACTATTTTTCTTCTATAAATAGTATATAGCAATAAGTTTAAATTGGATTATATTAGTACCATTTATTATTATAGTCATTTGGTCAAAAAATTTCTTTCTACAAAAGAAAAGTTATTCAAAAAAAAAAATTAATGACACAACAAATTAAATATCTTAGTCAACTTATCTTTAGAAGTAAATCCTTATGTATACATTGTATTTTTTTTTCTTCCACAATAATTTCCTACACAACCCTTATTTCTCTTTTTTTTTTTCTAAAACATTTCATAATCTCAACCTAGCTTTTTGCACAATTCAAATTTATTTCCTTCCAACTCTCTCAATTTCTCTCTTTCAAAATGAAGTTTTCTATGCGTTTGATCTCAGCTGTTCTCCTCTTATTCATGATATTAGTTGCCACAGGTTACTCTTATAAGTCATTACTTAATATCTAACTGTGCACATATACACGCAAATATATAATCATTTACATATAGTAGAAGATTTTTGTATCTACGGATCTATATATTTCTAGTGATTGTTTTTGTGAATGTTCATAGAAAAAGTTGGTTTTTATCGCCTATCATTCCCACGCGATTTTAATTATAGTTGGATGTGGCCCTTTGGTTGTATTTGTTTAGCAAAAAAAAAAAACTCATTCTTTCATAAACTTTGAAGATGAATTAACGCATGAGAATACGAATAAAATTATGATCTAAATTGTATGTTATTTATGTGCAGAGATGGGTCTAGTCACAGTGGAGGCACGCACGTGTAAGGAGAAGAGCGAGTTCAATACTTTTTGTTTGATCTCACGCAACTGTGAATTTATGTGCCGCATCAAAGGTTTTCAAGGAGGTAAATGCCGTGGGTTTTTTCGTGGTTGCTACTGCACCGAAGAATGCTGATCCATCGATCCATTCTCATAACTCAAGATCTTCTATCTATTGTCTCGTGTTCTTTCTTTTTATCTAATCTTCAAAATAAAATAAACATAAAAATCAGAAAATAGCATTTCTCAATAGTTTTTAAAAAAAGATATATATATATATCCTTATTTGCGATACTTGCAATTTCAATTTTAATTAAATATGAATAATATTAAAATGTTAATTATGTCGTTGTCTATCTTCTCCAGCATTAACTGGCGACGATCATAATTAGCAGAGACAACTTTAAATCCATAGAAGCAGCTCCTTTATTCGTCACTAAATCACTCCATAAAAAATTAGTCTATGATCATAAACAGAGTTGATTGGGTTTGGATGTTGAAGATTATATGGCAAAATCTCTTAGGAACAGATGTAGATTACTACAATCAGTACGTACTCTAGAGAAATATCTCAATCATGGTTACTTTATTTCTCTCAACGTTTTCGAATTCATAAGTTTCTATTGCCATGGATGTATAATTATGATTGCACGATTTAGGTGTGTCTTCTAGTGATGTTCATGGGAAATTATTCTAATGGAAATTATTTTTTTGGAACTCTATAGATTGCCAGCGTCTGCTGTAATGAAATTAATTGTGAAGTTAGATTTATTTTTCTGTGGATCTGTATTTTGTAGTCAGCTCTCGGATAATAACACTTCAAAATGACACTTATATAATAAATATATAATAATAAAGTTAAATTTTTTAAAAAATTCTCAAATAATATATAAGAGCTAATAATAGAATTGGCAACAAACTAGGATAGACCGAGCTTGGATCTTTCCACCCAAACACAATAATCCCATATACACAATTGTAGAACTTCATGTATCTGCTATATATTATTTTAAATGTGTCTCTTGAGCTTCAATCTCGGAAATTTTTGAGAAACTTAGTCATACCGATTTTGTGGTTAGAAGTATCAAGTATCTTTAATGAAAATCAATGACCAACATCGACCAAGCAAACATCATTTGCAGAATTTAGCTAGTGACATCTAATCCTTACCATCGACTGCTAATACATAATGCCGTCATACAAAAAATAAAAAAAAATAGTGTGAGAATATTTTGTCCAAAATTTATGCGCCCGATGTGATAAGTTCACTTTTTAGGTGATAGGTTCGATCATTTGATGCCAATAAATGAATTAATCTTCTATGTAAAAATAGAATATCGAATTGTCTAGTGACAACATGGTCACCTACTTATTCAGTTATTATATAATGTTATGCCACCTATATTATAATATTATATCTATTTACATAGGAAACATATAAAATGAAAAAAAAATATTCTACATGTTAAGGAAAAAAAAAACAAGTGAAACGAATAGCAAGAAGACTGATAGCAATCTTTCAACTATCCTTATCTTATCCAATCTTTTCAGGTCATTGACTAATTGTCCAATTAATCTGAATATTAAAAAAAAATCAGGCATCCTAAATTTATATACTTTATATACATGTCAATTGATTGCTAATGTATCTTTAGTTGTAATATATAATATTTGATTAATTTTCCAAGTGGCATGTTTTCCAACCATCAATCTAAACCCAAATCAAAAGAAATAGTTTACATCATCACTAAAATAGTATAACTTCCTTCTATATATATACCACCATGTCAGAGTAGAGATTCGTCTTAGTTTCGATTGTTTTTGTTTTTGATCAAATTGTTATGCATATACAGTACGTATCAGTATTTGGTATTGCTTTGTAAAGATGTAAAACAAAATAAGACGAATCTCAACTTTGAAAAATAGGAAAAAAAAAAAAGCTGTACAATTCCTATCCCCACGCTCACATTATCTGAGGATTAAAATGCATCTCTCTGGACTCTGGGCTTTAATTAATTTTCATATTAAGCATTTTATCTCATGGGATTCTCATGATGTTATAAAAATCATATCGTGAACCCATACGAATTAAAGTATGAACGAGCCCATGATACTCTAGTGTGGGCTTAAACAATTAAACGTTTCAAGCCTCAAAGACTTTGGTTGAAAGTTGACAGAGTAAGTCTTTCGTGAATTTCATCTATGACTAAAAAAGCGTCGCACAACAACCGATTAAATATGGAGGAATTTGCAGAAAAAAGTTTTCACCAGTTTGAATATGAAGGAATTTATAGAAACATACATTATCACTGAAAAAGAAAGGATGTTCTAATGATATCGTATAATTTGTTTTAGTTTTCGATTACTTAAAAGGGTTGTCTTAGCTGGGAACATTGGGGATTCGAATGTGTAAAATGCGGTTTAAACTGATCTGTAAAGCAGTCTATTTGCCCAAAGCGTCGTCGACACAATTGCGAAATACTACTAATTAACCCTCTTAGTATTGACAGCAAAAAAATCTGGTCATGCGATGTAACTGCACAAAAGCGACATACGACAGATAAATAAAATATCATAACATTTGAAAGAAACGTGTAGGAACATAAAGCTACACGCGTGTTGCTCATGCAGTACAAAAGAAATAGAGTTTCTAGAATATTCTTGTTGGTTCCGTCGTTTTGTAATTATAGCAAACAAGACCAAGTCGTCAACAACCAACTTCGTTCATTATGGATCGTCCACCTGTCCACCTTTCAAATCAACCAATCATTCTCTCCTTCTCTATATATGTCCATGAACAATAACACTTGTTCAACCCAAAACGTAATATTTTGAAACAATTCTGCAATTTCAAATACATCGCTCGAGTATGTGTTTCTTTGATAATCGGTACGATCGTAATTTGACGGTGGTGAAGATGGATGTGGCATGGTGGATGGAAGCGGCTCCTCCGCGGATAATTTTTCCGGAGAAGCCATCTACTTCTCCGATTCTTGAGACGATTTTAGAAGAGCGAGAGACCGAAGAAGGCGATCAAGAGCATGATAAGGAAGACGTTTAATGACCATTTACTCTTTCGTCTTGTTTTCTAGATAGACTTTTTGTTGTATTTTTCTATAAATGTGTAAGATGAGACTCTGTATATTTCATTATAATCATATCTCATGATAACCAATAGTTCTTTTGTGGGACTTTTTTGAACTTTTCATGTGTTGTAGTTAGATGATCGTCACTTTGGAAATATCACACATACAGTATGTTCAATTTCGAGCTGATAATTAAAGTATAATTTCTATATATGTTACCATCGAACCGATACGGTACAAGGAATCAGGTCAAAATATTTAATTTTCATACAAACAAAACGAAAAGAAAATACCGAAAAATAAAGTCCATACATCAAAGTATCAAACCATGGAGGTTGTTTTTTGTGACCTAATATTAACAAATTTTATGTGACAAGACGAACCAACATTAAACAGGGAACTAGCGTTACACCGCCAATTCTGTTTGGTGAGATAATTTATCAACCACAAGAATATAATTTTTTTTTACGATCTTTTTGATATGGCAAGTCACACGTGTTGGCGAACTAAGCAGTATACGCGTCACTCCTCTTTTTTTTAATCAGTATGAAACCTAAAAGATCACGTGCCACAAATAAGACCGCGTCGTGCTTTACATATATTTTCCCACGTGACTTTCGCGTTACGTCCCATCAAACTAAACCACTTTGCTCTTCTATTACCACTCTTTTTAAATAATAAAATTCGCACGATGACTACGATTCAACTTTCTATAAATATCACCAGTATCTATAGTCTCCACACTGAACTTCTCAACAAAGTTGGAAACTACTATACTTTCCAAGTCTCATTCAAATCTTGAGAGTTTTAATTTTTTTTTTTTTTTAATGGCGAGGATGATCGGACCTTTCGAAGTTGTACCGGCGATTATTGTTTTCCCGGTGAAGGTCTCCGCTTCACCTTCTTTGGGGACGATATATGAGGACAGCGATGACGAAAAATTCATTCAACACGAGATCGAGACTCGAGACTTGTAGATTTTGTTGTTTAAGCAATTTTTGTGAAACTTACACTTTGCATTGTACCTTGACAGTGTTTTTCATTTTCTTGGTTGTATTCCAGACTTTCCAGTTCAAACTTCTTTTCATTGAATTTAAAGTCATGAAATAAGATTTAAGGTTATAAAAAAAAAAACAGTCAACATGATTTTTTATATAATCATAATCTAATACATGTAAGAAAAACTTATACTAATATCTAAAATGCTTAATGAAATATTTTGCTATATCAGTGGAAAAAAGGAACTTAAAGGAAAAAAAAGCAAACATGGACTTGTAAAAGATCCGATCATGTAATCACACCTAAGTTAACTTTAACCAATGTTTTCCACTAAACACACAATTAATATATATATATACGCCTAATAGTAGTAGTAGTAAGTAGGTCTGAGAATATAACTTTTCCGTCTTTCATAGACTTTTCATATTGATTTATCCGAAAAGACTTTTATACTATAGTTTGTATGCGATGTTACACATTCATAAGCGTCACACTCCTTAATAACAATATTCTTCTTATTATTTTTTATTTTATTGAAGAAAAAAAAGACGTTTAATTGATTGATTAGCTTAAGTTGTTCTTCGTCTCTCAATCATTTGCCATTTTGATCCGATTTTTCACTCAAAATCCTCCGAATTCCCAATCTGAGATCACTCAATCAATCATGGGGAACATCTGCTGCTGCATCGGAGATGGCGGAAGAAGACGGTGGAGTAATGTTCCTCCGCCGACGGAAACAACTAACCGATCTGTATTCGCTGATCCGAACCTTTACCTGGAGTATCTGGACTGCTGTCCTTCCCGGCCGGGAACTATGCCGGCGTCGTGCGGTCGTCAACCTCATCCTTGGATGATCGCCGGCGGGAGAGAGCCGATGTTGCCTCCTCCTTACGTCGAGTACGATAAAGCCGTCACGATTCGCAACGACACTAATCTGAGGAAGGAGACTCTGAGGCTCGTACCCGACCCGGAGAACCCGACTCGTCTTCTCGTCGCCTTCACGTTCGATGCACTCGTCTCCGGAAGGTATAATCTCCACATTCTTCCACTTGCGTTTGGTTTTCGTGAAATGATTCGGAAACAGTGTGAAAGATTCTTTTGGTTCCTTAAAGTTTGAGTCTTTATTGAATCTCTGAGTTAACCTTTTTGGTTTGTTGCTTTGGGGGGGGGAGAGAACAGGATCACTCTCGTTTTCTTTGCAAGAGAAGGCGCAGAGTTCCATCTCACAGCTACAAAGGAAGAGACTTTGCCACCAATCACGTTTGATTTTCAAAAAGCAGGACTTGGTCAGAAGTTCTTACAACCATCTGGAACTGGTGTCGACTTGTCGGTTTTTGAAGATTCCGAGCTTTTCAAGGAGGCGAGTACAGATGTCTTCCCCCTGGCGATTAAGATGGAGTCAGCGGTCGACTCTGAAGGAGGAAAGTCTCGATCCTCGAATATGCAGATTACTCAAATGACCTATGTGAAGGAGAATGGTGAGATTAAGCCATGTGTGATGAAGCAGTTATTATGGGTGAACGGGACCAGATATGAGTTGCAGGAGATTTATGGGATTGGGAACACGGTTGATGGTTGCAACGAGGATGCAATTGACTCGAGAAAAGAATGCGTTATATGCTTGTACGAACCACGCGATACGACTGTTCTTCCTTGCAGACACATGGTTTGTACAAAGTTTATGCTATTACTTTTTGCAAAAGAAGAAGCAACAGCAAATGTAGTGAGTTTATTTGAATCGGTGTTTGTGTGTTTTTGTGTACAGTGTATGTGTAGCGGATGCGCTAAGGTGCTAAGGTTTCAGACAAATTTGTGTCCAGTTTGCAGACAACCTGTAGAGAGGCTTTTGGGGATTAAGGCAAACGGTGAGTAACAGCAATGGAAGAGATGGGGATGGAAATGAACATATTTAGTTAAGCAATCAACTTGTGTAATAGATTTTTGTGACTTGTAATGCAACGTAATGATCTTATATTGTATTTATCCAACCCTTTAATATATATTGCCTCTCTTAAGGGGACATTTAAGTTCTTAAAGAGTAATGAGAAACAAACACGCAGCTTCTTATTTAGTAGTAGGTGATTGGCCAGGAGCTGTTGTGGCCAAGGACCAACTATGGCAAACACAGAAGGTGAAAGTCATTACGACTACCACGAAAACATACATAAAACAGCGAAGCGAAAATAAAGGCAGAGGCCAGATTTGAGTTACACTGGTCTCTAGTCTTCCCACCATTGATGAACAAACACACCTCTGGTTCTCAGAGATTGAAGTATGTTGATGCAGTCTGGTTTGTGGTTGGAGCAGCGGAGAAAAAGCTCATCAACGTAGCATATGGCTCCTGTTTCCAATAAAACAGATAAGAACTTCATTTCCACTTGGCTTGTGTTCATCTTAAGAACCACAAAGTCTGCGTATTTCGCAGTTTCCTCAAACCAGGCAAGGAAATCGAAACCTTCGTCTTCTGGGAATGGTTCTAGCTGTTCAAATGGAGTTCTGTTTTTGCTTGCAGTGCTTTCATCCGCTAAACCCGGATGGTAAACAAATGTGACTCCAGGTTTTCTTACGTACGATAGCATTACTGAAGTATTGTGGTCGACAAAGTAGACGTTGAAAGCTTTGCTGTCGATTGGGTATGACGGAAAGAACCAGTTTGGAGCTAAGTTAACATCAAGATGCTCGCCTGCTCCAATGTCAATGTAGACAAGCCTCTTCTTCAGAGAGAGATCGAGGAATTTGGGCAAGTAAGCGACTGAGTTTGGGAAATCAACAGGTTTCTGCTCGAGTAGAGGTTCCATGATCTCTATGTAAGGTTTATGCTGCGCAGCAGATTGACAATCTCTAGCTAGAACCTGAGTTTCTCCGATATAAGAAGCAGTTTCTGTTGCATTCCTTTTCAATATGATGACGGTAAAGAACTCATCCAAATTGTTTACATGAACTATCTCAGACTGCTTAAGCCAGAATGAAACCGAAGTCGCGGATTTTACAAGACCATCGCCATTAGTACTCGCAGCAAGAACTGCTCCGATTCCACCAGGTTTCAGAGCACGTTCCATCTCAAGCACGAGATGTGCAGGGGAAGTATCTTGTTCAACATCCCCACAGAACACGAAATCAAACGAGTTTCCACCACTAACCTCACGCTCATAGACATGCTTTTTGCCGAAAAAGGAAAACAGAGAATGCTTGGAAACCTCGTGAACAACGTCTGAGAAACCCATCTCTTTGAACACTGAAACAGAAGAGCCCGATCCCGGACCAATGCAGAGAACCTTAGCATCGTACTCCAATAGCTTTAACCCCAAGAGCTCTTCAGCGATGCCAGCAATTACTGCTTCCGGGAACTTTCCTGTCTCGAGTTTTCCCAGGAATGGTTCGACGAGCTTACCTAAAAACAGTTTCGGTCCGAGACCGACCAGATCCAGTGCTGCGTCATTACTGGAGACGCGGTGTTTTGCAGTGAACTCTGTTCCAGGAAGTAACTCCATCAAAGGGACAAGGGAGAGAGCAGAGGCGATGATGAGAGCACGGAATATCGCATGCCTATTCGTAGATCCACGGAAGATATTGAGCTTCAAGATCTTTACACCCATGGGAGTTCAAATCTTCAACTCCGATGAAAACAGAGAACTTTGACCTAAGTTGAGGGAGATGGTGTCTAAGCACGATTGCTAAAAAGATCTAAGAGGGAAAGAAACGTTGAAGAATCTAGCGGGTACAAAACCTGGAGGAGGTATGGTTTCCACCCACGAGGATAACTATGGCTATTTGTGACCCTAACCAGACCCTTCTCGGAACCCTTATCGACTTCATGTTGAACATTCCGATCAATAGATCCACCATGCAAACAAAAAATCTCGTCTTACATGCTTTTTTTGTAAAACTGAAGACAATTCTGAGAATCTCTCGTGGTTTCGTGATCTCAGCCTCTTGTCTTTTTTCTTTTTTCTTTTTCGGGTTGGGGAAGAAGAGTGAGTGATCAAGGAGAACTTTGAACATAAGCAGGTTTTTTTTAAAAGGTGAAGCAAAGTTACATTTAAGTCTTTCACATGTTCCGCCAAATGTTAAGATTCTACCACCATTATGTTGACACGTGACTTCAAGATGAGTCATTTGTCAACTATCGAGTAGAATAGATCATTTAACTAATATTTGACCTTTTTGCTCATCATATAATTAATTACTATTGTGATGTAATATTGAAATAATCGCTGATGTTACTCTTTTTTTTTACCCTACTATTTACTTCAGAAACGAATGAAGACTTTTTATTGGACGGAGGGAGTACTCCGATCCAATTTCCCACACATCACTATACCAATGATTTCAATTGTTGTGACACACACGTGTGGATCCCACAATTTGTCTGTCCTTTTCTATTTGATGTAATTTAGTCGTGTCACATGAATTGGCTGACCCTACGTCTTCGGTGGATAAAAAAAGACGTGTGGATCAATTTATTTAACAAAATTACTAGAAAATGAAATGGATTTCGAAAGAAAGATTTCTTGTTCAATTATGAAAAGTATAGGTTGCCTGTCCAATGTGACTTTCATGAATATTTGTTGTCGGCCGAAAAAAAGAAACTAGTTGGGCCGCGAAGGCCCAGTTTTGAAGAAAAGGCCAGAGATAAAATAGGTCCAAAACAATGAGAAAACATAATATTCCTTTCATCCTCCACCTTATATATCATCTTCGAAATTAGCCCTTAAGTCTCGCTATTTATGCATCAACCCAATTATATTTACAGCAAAAGTTTATTATTTGGCGCATATTTCCATACCTCACTTTGGAAATCCTTGAATTATGTTCGATTTACAAAGCTGTTTATGGTGTGATTAATGATCACAGTGTCAACGTGTTCACATTTGTCAACCCGTCTCATGTCAACAACATATCTCTCGCCGGGTTTAAAGTGTGTAGTCCCTTACTTAGCTTAATTAACCAATATTTCATTTGCTATCATGTACCGCCATCGTAATTCGTTCTCATCTTTAAGATGATTTACGAATGTCCAATAGAGTTATACCGGATGTTATTTTTTATTACTATAACTATTTTTCCAATTAAGAAAATAACAATTTTATGATTATTAACTAAGTAATAAGTTGACGTGTTACTAATAAGAAAATGAAATTTACATTTACTTAAACAACAGATTGTTTTCCATTGTTCACTAATTTGACAATGTTACAAAATACATGGCTGTAAAAGATATACATATACAAAGAATCAAGAATCTCTATGTTTAAGGAATAATAGTACATATCACTTAAATAGGGACAAAAAAGAAACCGCCGAGCCCAAATTTACTCTTACAGTAAAGAGAAACGGAGGGCAATCACTGGACCGAATGTAAAAGTGCAGACAAAAACTAAAGAGTTTATCCTCATTTAACTCCAAAAGAGTTCTCCTCAAATTTTGTCTTTTTTTATTTTTCTTTCTTAATTTAATAATTTCAAAGGATCGATAGATTCTTCTTCTTTTACTACAACACTGTCTTGTTTCTGGGTTTTTGTTTGAATTTGATGAAGATGGATGATAAAACTGGCCAAGTAGTTGAGCTAGAACAGGATGGGTCCCGCCATGATATTTCTCCTGCTCTAATGGTAGAGTTTTCTCACTCTTTTAACTCAGTTCCAACAACAAAAAATTGGGTCTTTCTTTTTTGAGTAAACGTTTTAAGGTTGATTTCACTGATCTTAGCTGAGACCTTGAGGGTTTAGGGTTTATAGGATCGTTGTGATCTTCTGTAAACTGTTGAATCCACAAGTCACAGAAATGCTTCGAAGTCTGACTTTTTTTTAAAAAGCAGATTGCTTCTATAGTTCTATTGGTTTAAGAGCACACAAATTCTGTGAAATCTTAGGGGTTTGTAACTAGAGTGATTAAGGAACATAGAAAAAAGACTCGGGCTTTTAATGATTTCTCCAGGATCGAATTTTGTGAGAACTGATTTCAAAGTGAACGATCTTCTTTGGGTTTTGCAGGATGGAGTTTCTGCTGAGATTACGGAAGAGATATCACCAAGCCAACACGAAAGATGGCGGGACCTTGTGTTGGATATACAGTTGAGAGCACAAGAAGACGCTCATGGCGAGTTCTTGACAGCAAATGGGTCCTTAACTCCTCCTAGTCCTGTCTCCAAAAGGTTCAAGTTCTCTCCCATGGCAAGTCCTAGAATCGGGAGACGCGTTGGATCCATGAGTCCTCCTTCCTCTTCAAGAAGAAGAACTAGTCTCAAGAATGTCTTCAACTTCAAAAACCGGAGCAACAATGCAGATATTGAGGAAGGTGTGGCTTTGGTGTTTGATGGCAGAGATAAGTCTAATATTCCAAGAACATGGTCTCTCACTAATCTCTTAACTCCTAGAAAATCCAAGAAGACAGAGTCTTTACCGGCTACCCCTTTAGCTCACTCAAATCCTGATTCCATGCACGGGGGCTATGCGGTTGATCAAGAAGTTACTTCCGTGGTCAGTATTCTATCTTAAGAACTTGGTTATGCTATTAGCAGAGCGAGTTGCAGATGTGTTTTGGTTGATAAAAATATCTTCTTCTTTTACTTGATTACTGATTTGACTCTTCTTTTTGCTAGAAAAGAGAGCGTACACTGCCTATTCGCCGTTCACGTTCTGTCCCAACGCTCATCGACAAAGATGGAAATGTGAAGCCGGTAGTAGTCCTCCGTGTGATTCCTACTCCGTCTCGTGTGGATACTGAGAGTCTAGAGATGATGCAAGCATCGAAAACGAGTAAACTCAACGATTAAGAGTCTTTGTGATGCGACATTTTGATCCGGTGTAACAACCTTACCTTATATATTTAGTGATATGTGTTCAGATGAAAATGACGATGGCGGAGAAGATGTCCCCGAAGAGGAGGCTGTGTGCAGAATCTGTATGGTTGAGTTAGGAGAAGATTTAGAAGCTTTCAAGATGGAATGTATGTGCAAAGGGGAATTAGCTCTTGCCCACAAAGAGTGCACGATTAAATGGTTCACAATTAAAGGGAACATAATGTGTGATGTGTGCAAACAGGAGGTGAAAAATCTCCCCGTGACACTTCTCCGTGTGGATGAATCTCAGGACCGGCCTACAGTAGCCGAGCATACCGAGGTTTCAGAGTTTAATGAATGGCAAGATGTGCCAATTCTTGTCATTGGAAGCATGCTTGCATACTTCTGTTACCTCGAGCAGCTTCTGGTGATGGAAATGAAATCTAGTGCCGTTGCAGTAGCTTTACCATTCTCTTGCATTATCGGTCTTCTTGCATCGATGACATCAACAACAATGGGTAATATAAAGATTTCTGAACCCTTTGAAATTATGCTTTTTTTTTTTTCTCTTCTTAGTTTCTAAGTTAGTCATTAGTCTGAGTGATGATTTGGTGCAGTGAAGAGGAACTACGTGTGGATCTTCGCAACCATTCAGTTCGGTTTCGTGGTCCTTTTCGGCCATGTTTTCTACACAGTAGTAAGATTTGATGTGATGTGTCAGATAGATTTTTCTTTTTTAAGTGACTTTGTTAAAGCTCTGGTTCTTGGTTCTCATAAACTCTCATTAACACGTGTGCAGGTGAAGCAGCCGGTTATGTGCATTGTCTTGGCCACTATGGTCGGATTTGGACTAACCATGTCCGGCTCAACGGCTATTACCGAGTTTATGAAATGGAGGGGAAGCCGTGCTCATCACCAGCCAGCAAGCACTCAGGTGGCTCCACCACCGTCTCAAACAGCAGAGTAGGGGTTGGCTAAAGCTAGAGTCTTGTTGTTTTTGGTTTATAGGACCATCCGGATTCGGTTTTAGGTTTAGCTATTTCTCAATGTTGTTGAGATGTAAGAGCAGATTGGTAATTTGCCTTTGCTGTGTCCAAAGAAGAAACAAATCAAAGTAGGCTATATTATTAATTCTCCTTTGTATCTTAGTTTTTTTGTTTCAGAGTTTTTTTTTTCTTCTTCTTTGCTTACATCACATGATGATAGGCACACATGACACAAATAATAATGAATAGTATGATTAGCAATCTCACCTTTCTTGAATAACACTTCTCCACAGCTTTTGACAGTTCACGATAACCCCTTTTCAGTTTCATTCTTCATTTTCAATCCTCACCCACCCAACCTCTCCCTTCAAAGCAATCTCTCTCCTCTATCACTCTCAATTTAAACAAACTTTTGTAAGTTTAACCTTAAAAACATTTCCACTCTCTCTCTATATTGGATTTATTGAAACAATCCGTTTTAGTTAACAAGTAATAATCTTCACATTAGCAAGAGAATCCTACTCTTCACCAAACTACATCTCTCTATATAACAAACCCCTAAAACCTCTCAGCATGCACACACACACAACAACAACAACAACAACAATGGCTACTTCAAGAACATTTATTTCCTCTAATCTATTCATCTTCTTCCTAGTAATGGCGACAACCAATGGTCAGGCTCCAGCTCCGACCCCTTCAGGTCCAACCAACATAACCGCAGTCCTAGAAAAGGCCGGCCAATTCACTATGTTCATAAGACTCCTCAAGAGCACTCAAGCCGCAGACCAAATCAACACTCAGATCAATTCTTCCTCGAGCCAAGGCCTAACCGTATTTGCCCCCACCGATAACGCCTTTAGCAACCTCAAATCCGGAACCTTGAACTCATTATCTGACCAGCAAAAAGTTCAGCTTGTTCAGTTCCATGTCCTCCCTACACTCTTAACCATGCCGCAGTTTCAAACAGTTAGTAACCCCTTACGCACGCAAGCTGGTGATGGACAAAACGGCAAATTCCCTCTTAACATCACTAGCGCCGGTAACCAAGTTAACATCAGCACAGGAGTTGTTAGCGCCACCGTGGCTAACTCTGTCTACAGCGATAAGCAGCTCGCCGTGTATCAAGTCGATCAGGTTTTGTTGCCATTAGCAATGTTTGGTTCAAGCTCGGCCCCTGCTCCGGCGCCAGAGAAAGGCGTCCCGGTTACGACCGGTTCAGCTTCCGGTAGCGACGGTGGAGGAGATTCTACTGATTCATCTGATGGAGAGAGATTTGGATTCGGGTTAATCGCCACCGTGGCAGCCATTGCTGCTGCTTCTCTATGGATATAGAGGGGGAGAGAGCTTGTCTCGAGTCTTCATATTGGATTTTAAGAATAACGATTGAAAACTATAAATTTTGTTGTAATTTTGAGATTGTGTTAAAGATTGTGCTATCATGTTATTGTTTTTGGATTCTAAAAGAGACAACATTACGATTGCGATTGCACAAAACTTTTTTGATGAAAAGAATGCAATATTTGTTTTGAGTATAATTTGAAAAAAAAAAAAAAAAAACCTTAAGTTACATGATTCCTTCATGTCTAAGTTAGAAACCGAAACCGCCAAAACCACCACCACCACCGGGAAAACCGCCCTCGAAATGGAAAGTGTACCCACCACCACCACCACCACCACCAAAGGGATCAAATCCTCCGCGGCCGCCACCTCCACCCATATCTTCAAGATCCTCTCCTCTGTCAAATCTCGCCCGCTTATCGTCATCTCCAAGAACCTGAATAATTTACAGGTTAGATATATAGTGTGGTTTGTGTGTGTGAATGTGAAGGGATTCGTAGATTTTTGTTTGTGAACCTCATAAGCTGCAGCGATTTCTCGGAATTTGTTCTCAGCTTCTTCTCTATTGCCAACGTTTTTATCCGGATGCCATTGCAAAGCGAGCTTCTTGTAGGCTCGTTTGATCTCAGAGATAGAGGCGGTTTTGGAAATTCCAAGAATCTTATACCAATCTTTTCGTTTGCTCATCTTCAGTGCTTTCTCTGCTTTACCAAGTGCTTCATGAATTTCCATGTCCTAATACAATTAAATATGTGTGTGTTTGAGTCTAAAAGATCCAGGTTACATCAACAGTTAAGATAATACAAACTAATCTTTAACAAACCTGGGAGCTTTGAGCTGCTTGTTTCAAATCCTCCACAGCTCCTTCCCAATCTTCAAGCAACAGTTTAGCTTCTCCCCTCTGAGGAAGTGGAAATCAGATCAGAAACCTGTTTGTTCGATTAGGTTATTAATGTTTCGAGTTAATACTAAATGATATGAACCTGATGTAATGCTTCGATCAGTTCTGGATCTATGTTAAGTGCTTCGTTGCAGCTATCTAATCCGTCTTTTCCACGCCCAAGCCTGACGGAGACCTTGCATAGTCCAAGATAGAGATGAACGTTATGTGCAGTGTGTTCAGGGTCTAGAGCTATGGCTGCTTTATAGTCCTCTGTTGAAACTCTCAACTTTCCTTTGTTTGCATTATCTTCTGCCTGCAATAAAGCACAACAATTGGCTGGTTAAACTCAGTGTTAATATAGGAAGACAAAAGAGAGTTTCATGACTCACGCTTTTTGTTTTCTTGAGCAGTTTTTTCAATCCGAAGTAAGCTTTCTTCAGTTCACTGTGTTCTGGATCAAGACGAAGCCCTTTTTGGTAATGCCTGAAACAGAGAGTTTACTCAAAGTACATCAGTTTTGGATCCAAACACATTCTCTCTCTGATTGGAAATTGGGATGGAGTTAGGCCAAAACCTTTGGGCAACATCATGATCTGCCAAATAGTAGTAGGCACGGCCACGAAGGAGCAGAGCTTCAAGGTTATTTTCATCTTCCTTGAGAATATAACCAGTCTCGGAAATTGCAGCTGAGTAGTCTTTAGACACCATAAGGAGCTTGACTTTAAGAAGCTTTGCCTGAAGTGAAAAACGATGTTGACAATAAGAAACTGCATGATCAAAGAGTACAGAAATATATTGCAAAAAGCCCATAAGAAGAGAACCTTAGAGCAAGCTGGGGAGAAGACAAGAACAACTTTGTCAACAAATTCAAGCGCCTTCCCAATGTCCTTAGATTCGTAGAGAGACGAAGCAGTCTCCAAAGCACTCTTAGCTTGATGAAGCTGAGAGAGCTCTTTCTCAGCATTCGAATCGCCAGGATGTAGTTCTAGATATTTATGGTAGCTATTTTCAGAGTCTTCGTATCTACAACACATCGAGAGAGAAGAGAAGTCAATCTCTGGGCCTTTCCGCCAAACATTTCGAATGAAAAAACGAATCCAAACCAAAGATGAAACCTTTTGATATTTTCAATACCTGCAAAAATGACGAAGCACAGAGGCACGCCTGAAATAAGCTTCTGAAAGTGCAGGGTCTACCTCTATGGCTGCATTCAGATCATCGAGGGCATCGCTAAAACGCTTGACCTTGATACTATGTGAAGCCCTCTGAAATAACTCCGCAGCATCTACAGATTGACCATCTGTACAAAATAGCCAGCAATATCCAACGATTAAAAGACACTCAACAAACCATACCGAAATGCACTCTCTTGCTTCACTCTCACAACCCAAAATTTTCCAAATTTCATCAATTCGTAATGTGTAGAAAGAAAGTTTGCCTATTTTCACTCCCAATCTCGATTGAGACCAGCCCAACACCAAAAGGAGTTAACTTTCGAACATTAAAGAGGCAATTCGCCATCATTTTGTGCGAATTTCTAAACCCTAAGATTCCCAAATCAACTAAACAACTAAAATCTAAAACGAAACGAAAATGGGACAATTCAGAAAAAGAGATTACCTAAAGCGGATACGAGAGGTTGAAGAAGAAGAAGTTGGCAAGCGAAGACGAAGTTGAGGAGAAGAAGTGTGTACGCTGTTCCTCTCCAAGCTAACAAATCCATACCTGACCACCCTCGTAACAGATCCATTCTCGGTTTCAATACATATACATACAAGTCTCTGTGTCTGTGTGTGTTGTATACACCCACCAATTGGGAATGTTCTGAATCAGAGAGACAAAAGAGGAAGAAGGATGGTTTGATTCAATGCTCACACGAATTCGTGTTTTCGGATTTTATCGTCCTCGATCGAATTTGAAGCTACCTGTTTTGATTTGCATGTTTTCAGAGTGTAACTAAGTAACAACACGTTGTTCTACCCAATTAATATGCTCCACGTGGATTCTGTTTTAAGTAGGTCCGAATTTCGTAAACGTTTACTAATGAAAAGCAAACACGTGTGACTAGCTATTTACACGTTGGCTTAACTCTGCCACGTAAGATTAATGGATTCTTTGGGCCCTAGTGAGATTCTACAAGAGAGATAGGAGGAGTTTGAGGCCCACCATTAGAACCTAACGAGATTAATGTGGGCTTAACGTCATATTTGATGGGCCCAAAATGTTTGTATTAATTATCAGTAGCAACCCACCATTAGAACCTAACGAGATTAATGTGGGCTTAACGTCATATTTGATGGGCCCAAAATGTTTGTATTAATTATCAGTAGCAAATTTATTAACCTGTAGGTAGAGGGAAATTCAGGCGTAGCAAGTAAGAAATCATTACCCATGTCCGATGAAATAAATCGATTTTATTCCATCTATTTTGTTCGTAAGTATCTTGATTTGGAAAATACATTTCCTAGATGAATATAAACATGACCTTTTCATAAGTCACTATTTAAAAAATGTATTAAATTTTAAGATTAGCTATTTTANTCCCCCCCCCCCCCCCCCCCACATAGAGAGATGGTGCTAGAATGCTCTTTCTTTTCTTGAATCCCTACACAGGATTAGTAATTGGTGGTGGTGGGGGGGAATAGTTATACAAAAATAACATTTACAATTTTATATTGTGCTTGTCTTTGACAATGGAAAGGAATAATGCATGGATCCACAAAACGACATATTTCATGTTTTATATCTCGTGTGGAGTTAGAGATAAGTCAAAATAAAGACAAGGCCTATATGTCTACTGAAAATACTAGCTGATATCAGTTTAAAAATATTTAGTTTTTGCAAAATCCAAAGGAACATGGACTCACATCTCGAGAACTTCGGTTTGGATCAAGTACCTATTGGAAGGCAATTTCAACAATAATGTCGTTTAGTTTTATCTAGTTCTATTTGCTTGATATGTTATTTAGTTTTCTTAAATAAATTTAAAACTGGTGCACGATTTAAGGTTTTTAAAGAAACAGTTACTATATGTTGACAAAAAAATAAACAGTTATGTAAACGTAAATACTGTTAATAAATTCTAGTTGAGACGTTGAAAAAACTATATGCTTACATTTTTGTTTGAAAACTTATGGAGGCGACACTGTGTTATCTTAGAGAATGTTTTTAGGTTACTGGAATATATATAATATAAATTGTTTGCCGAATTAAAGTTATGGACGTACAATTCTCGGATTTGCATAGATCATGAACATATAACGACATATCTCATATGATTCTTTGAACGACGTAAGCAATTTCTCTTCATATGCATCACTACATTCACGTTCGGTTGGTGACAAATTGACAATGAAAAACAATATGTTGAATAGTAAAATGCCTGGAAAAGCCTGTAGGCTATATGGACCAAATTTCTTGAATATCCCATTAATTGTAGTGAAGAAAAGAAATAACATTTACAAAACGACAATGTCGCAAAATACAAATCCATGCATGTCATGGTATAGATATATGATGATAATCATAGTAAAAGTACATCGCATTTAATGTAAGTTGATATGATGGTGTCTTGTCAACCTTTGTCCCCACATTCCGACCGCTTTACAAGGGGGTACGATTCTTAGACTTGTCTCCTCAAAGAAACTTCCAATCCAAAACCCAAAAAATTGTCCCCATGCATCTTTTTCTTGATCCGGTTCATATATGTAGCGAATAGGATATGATTAAATCATATAATCAACCCAATGGGGTAAACCCTGAGAGTTCTTGAGGCAAAAACGGACGGCGACCAGTTTGTTGAGGGTGATGCTCGTTGCTCACTCCAAGAAAATCCCGGGTCAAATTTAGCTGTTGAACCGGGTTTAGACCTGAACGGTTTGATTGAAAGTGATTGTTATTATCCACACTAGCAGTTGTTACACCACTGATAGGAGCAAGATTCTGATTCTCTCTTGTGACACTGGTGTTGAAGTTGTTGTTGAGTTGTTGTTGGATCATCATTGGAGAAGATGATCGAGGAGGAGGAGGAGAAGCGGCGGAAGAGGATGACGTCATTGTTGGGCCGGCGAAGAAGGACGGGGCTGTGGTGGAGTTGCTTCTAGTTGATCCCATTTGCGCAGCTTTTTGTAAGAGTGCAGTGGCGGACATTGGAGAGAGAGGTTTGTTTTGTTTGCTGTCGGAGGAGGAGGAGAAGAGTGGGGAGAAGGAAGAGTCCTTTAGGGTTTGGTGTTGCTGCTGTAGTGATGGTAATGAAGCTGAGGTTTGTTGTGATGTTGAGGATGATGATAAGGTGAGATTAGGATTTGTGGATGTCGTGGGAATTCGAAATTGTTGGTTGTGGTGGTGGCTGGAGAAATCAGGGAGGGATGATGATGAAGACAACGGGAAGAGGTGGTGGTTGCCGGCAGAGGCCATTTGTACCATCTCGGATAAACCTACACGGAACATAAAAGGGAAATTATGAAAATAATTTTTAAAAATATATTAAAATTAGGAAGTGACTGAGATATGATGTACCTTGCGCATGCATTGCACTTAGGTCATGTCCGAACCCTAAACCGAATTGAGAGATAGCAGCATTAATGTCGGGATGATGAACTCCTCGGTGAACAAATCCATGAGGAAGATTTGGATTACTCATAACATGTGAATCATTTCCAAAATTAAGATTCGTCGTCATCGTTGTTGTAGAGATCGCCGGATTATTACCAAGTGAACTCATTCTCGCACCTTCTTCTGTCAATGCGTCGCAGAACGCTCTATGTGTGATGAAACTATCTTTCCTGTAATAGAAAGCGTTTTAGGTTTGTACATAAATTAAAATAACAAGATGTGATTAATTATAATAATAATAATAATTAATTTAAGAAGCGAGAGAGGGGGGCGGCATTGATTGTTAAACATATACAGCATTGAATTTGAAATCATTAGCAAAACAAGACATTCTTGGCCGACGAAGCATTTATTTCTCCTATGCAAAATCACGACATGAAGACAGAAACAAACACAAAACTTATTTATTAAAATAAAAACATACTGTAAGTTAAACTCATATATGTATATATATATATATGTATGTGTGTATGTGTATTTTGTGTTGACAAAAAATATTATGTATGATTCATTGCCATATCATGTGAACAGAAGAAAAGAGTGAAGCCAAATAGACATGTACACATACAAACACACAAAATAGATAGATGCTCAACCATCAAAAATCTCATCGAATATCTTACTCATAAAGTATACCTTTTTTTCAAAATCAAAAACGAAAATAAAAATAGTGCTCCCCAAAAGTCAGATACTCTTCAATTAATGCCCTGCGCTCTAATCAAACTTCTCAACAGTATCTAATCACAAGACATTGCACACACATTCATACCGACACTATAGCGATATATCATATATATAGACCTATCTGTATTAGTCTTTCACACAAATTTCTTAGTTTCTAACACTTTTCACATTATTTCTATCCCCATGTTGTCATCCAATATTGCTATGAAAAGACTGGTTACCGATTTTTAATAGTTGGATGATATTTCTATGCCCATGTACATCAACCAGATGTTTTCTTTGTTCATATCGTAAATATATTAGATGATCAAATGTAGTACCTGGAGAACAACGTGCCACAGTCGCACTTATACTCACGAGTACCACAAGTTTTCGCGTGCGCCTTCCAGTCAGATTGAACAGCATATTTCTTAGAGCATTTTTCGCACTTAAACTTCTTTTCGCCGTGCTTGCGACTATAGTGTTTCTTGATCCCAGTGAGGTCTCCAAGGGCCCTAGAGGAATCATGGTGAACACAAGTCTTGATAGGGCATATGTATACTTTCTTCTTTATCACCTCTTTGTTCGACCGTTGCTTCAGCTTCCATGGAAGGTTGTGGCCACGGCGATGGAGTTGTAAGTTCTGGTCCCTTTGAAACCCTTTGTTGCAGATCTCGCAGACAAATCTGTTTGTCGCCATGAGGGTGGTTGGCGATAGAGCGATGACATCCGCATCTGGATCTGCATGTCCATATGTGTATAAATACGATGTATCATTATTTTTTGTATCGCATATTTTGTTCTAATGAATTCAGCGATGTCTTGCTTATATAGAGACTATAGAAAGAAATACACATATCCTAAACCACCCGGATATAACCAAATAATAGAATGTATACAAGATTCAATTGCACATATATATGTCGATACTGAGTTTGTGATAATTTCAGCAAAACATATATACATGCATTTTAAATGTTAATTTCACTGGAAGGCAGATTAACAAAGATATGGAACTTTCTACAATACATATATGTGTGTTTAGATATATCTATATACACGAGTATTTGATACACAGTTGATATATATATATTGTGTTGATGAAGAAGGTGGTACCTGGGGTGCCAGGTTGATTTCTCTTCTTCTTGGCTGATGAAGAGTTTGGTTTAGTATTAGGGTTAGGGTTGGCATTAGGGTTAAGGTCCGGGGTATGCTGCTGAAGATGATGAAGATGCTGTTCTTGATGGACAAACCCTCCCATGGAAGATGAAATAGAAAATGGATCTCCTGGAATCATCTGCATACTTTTGTTTTTGATGTAAAACAGAGCTAAAGAACAAGAACTGGGTTTTGTTTTTTTGTATTTATAAAACTTTGCAAGAAAACAAGAAGGTGATCAGGAGATTTAGAACAGTATACAAACAAAAGAGATAGTTAATTAGGGTTTAATTTGTAGAGGCAGAACAAGAACAAGAGCATATAAGTTTCTTTTGGGTTTTAGGGCTTGAGAATGTTTGAATGTGCTTGACTCTTTGGTTATGCCAAATGACAAGAAAAGACCAAAGAAGATGAGGAAGAAATTTCAAGGCACGAAATATATAAAGATTATATTGAAACAGGATTTTTTAATATTTAAAATAAAGCAAAAACTAGAACTGAACACAGGGATATAGTTTGTTTTCGTCTAAATAATGTTGAGAGATCTGGGAGATGTTCTTATAGAGATCTACCTTTTTTTTTATTTTGGTTTAGTCGATCTATGAATTTTTTCAAAAGGGAAAGTAATTGTTTTCAATCATATAATAGTAATTTCTTCGAAAAGGCCAGTCGCTTCCTTTCTCGCAGTTACATAGACACACGTGCATGTGTACATCTATACCTCTATGGTATGTTTAAAAGTTGGGAGAAAATATAAATATTTAAGAGAAGTGTACATTGATATTCTTAATTATGATGATACAAATTGTCATGGAAAATTTATGAAATAATTAGTGTATGTATAATCGTTTTTTTTTTGTATGGATGTTTAATTTTTTATCGATATATATAATGGGATGGATATTTTGAGATTTTTTCGTTATTTTTTCAAAAAATATTTATTCATATTATTAAAATTTAATTCATATATTTTTAATAATTAATTCGTATAGTTTTTAATAAGTTGAGAAAAAATAATTTATTATGTTAAAAAAATAATTTTTAAGTTTAGTTTTAGTGTTCCATCATTCTATGTTATTTACAGTAAAAGAAAATTTGTTTATCCCGATATTGAATTATTTAACTTTTTGTCATCTTGTATATTGTATAGATACAGTAATCAAAACACCCTACTATATGTTCACATATATATATATATATATATATATTCCTCTTTTTAAAGTCTTAATCATCATCTTATTTATAATAATATACTACAAGAAAAAAAACTATATATATAGTTTTTGCATGGTAAAACAAAGTTGTCAAGCATGGTTTCTGAACAATACAATTTCATAAGGTTGGAGACCTAACAATAACAATTCACTGATAGTGTTAGTGGCCAATGCCACATAACAGTCTTTGTTAATTGTTTTATAAAAACTATACGTTAATATGAATTGCTATGTTTTGGATCTATATATAAATTTAACTAAACATAGTTTCAACTCCTATTTTATTATTAAATGAATGTTTTATGCATCCAAGAAATTGTATTTGGCAAAGGAAAATGTTCTGTGTCCCAAGAACAAAGCATATAGGTAGATGCAAAAAGTTTCCGTTTTTTTAAGGGAGCACTATCTTTGACTCCCAAAAAGTTTTAGGAACTCAAAAAACCCTTTTTGTAATTTGTATTTCTTTTCAACTTTTGTCTATATAAACATTTTTAAAACTGGAAGTGCAACTTAATGATTCATTGACATAAGCCAAGGAAAGTGATTTAGGCTTTTTTTCTTAAAGTGATTTAAGTTCAAATGTAATTAAGTGTACACCCAAGAGAAGTCAAAATGTGGTGCGATCAATATATTGACACGAAACCTTTATTAGATCTATTGACTATTGTCACCAATAAATGATATGTAGTCTAGTATACTACACGTAGTGAAACGTATAGTTATTTGTAGAAGTAAAACATGGTTCATTCACAGGTTAAAAAAAAATTTTGGGGGGTATTAATTTGAACAGAAAATACTAAAAGAGTACAAGGAGATCTGAAAGCTAATGGATTTGGATTCAAAAGTATTGATCTTGCGCGTGGACAAATAAAAGTATTTGATTTCTCGAGTGGACTAAAAAATTTCTTCTTATAACTTATACAAGTTTGATCTTCCTTTTTCTTCTTCTTTTGGTTTGTGATATCGAGGAAGTGAGAAGAAAAGGGAATTGCCTTTAAGGAAATAGATCGAAAGAAATGATTAAGGCATAATTACAGAGTTGGACCAAACATAGCATGTTGCATGTTGTTTTGTAATGTGAGAGAGAGAGGATCTTTGGCATTTCCCGATGAAGACGATAGGACAGTCCGTGACGCCTGTCTCTCTGTCTGTGGGACCTTCTTTTGAAGCTATGATTTTCATGCACATTGCTCTTCTTCTATTATCAATGTGAGTATATATCATCCATTTTACGAGTCTTTTTTTCTTTTCTTTTTATCATCAATCTTTACTCATATAGAAGTTCATGAGCACCGTGGTGATAATAATAACTTTAGATTTGGATTCAAGTCTAATATAGCGATGGGTTTCTAGGATTTGTTTATGCTGGTTTAAACATTTTTATATATTTGATTGTATTACACAATTTTTAATTTATTTACCTCAAATGTTTTACGTTTACAATTTGAATGCTTGATGCAATAATTCTAGAGTTTTCAAATTTAACGCTGAATATGTGTAAACGGTGATTATTAGTAGTGATGGCTTGATATATATCTACTTTTTCAACTCATTTATATATCGATGTTATTTTTTTAGTAAATGGATTTAAATCATAAATGATTTGGAATTGGAAGTTTTGTTTTTTATATATAAATTTTTGAAAGTGAATGCAAGTTTCAAATTCTTTGGCATCAACACATATCGCGAGTCCCACTAACTACTACAATTACCCCGATGCATCAAAAGCACTACGAATATTAGGTCTGATTTTTTTATTTGGCAACGCAGACATGCATATATGAGAAGATCGACGGTAGTATTAAATCTACTTCTTTGAATACTTAAGTCTCGAAATGTAACATAAATGAACAAGTAGTACAATAATTATACATATCTTATAGATTAGATTACATTAAAAATGCCATAAATAATGCAACTCAACCTCTCTTTTGGCTTTTTGTGTTTGCCTTCTTTTGGTCCATTGGATGCTTTAATATTCCCTTCTTGGTATCCAAAGCTTGTGTATTCGATTAAAAATCTCATTATTTTAGGTTTATCATATATAGTTAATACGTCTATACTATACAAAGTAATTTATTTTTGGTTCAACCGTAAATTCTGGAATTCAAACTTTAATTTCAATATGTGAAAAATAATTTGGCTTTCTATTGTCTGATTATTGATGTAATGATTTTTGTGAGATCGATTATGGAAAAATAATCGTTATAACTTGTCCTTTCAAAATTTATTGAAGAGCTAACGTAAATAAAAAAAAATCCAATATAAAATGTATTTATCTCGCTATATCTACTTATATCAGGTTCTCAAAAGAGAGTCTGACTTATATAAACTTCATATTATGTGACTCCACTTGTGGCTTGTTAATTATTACTTTCTGTAACAATTGTATTTGAATATGAATGCCGGTGTTATTATAAAACTCACCCGGTCAATATTCAAATAAGTTAGGCGTTACGTCATTATAAAAAATGATTTAAACGTTTCAAAAAATATGATGGATATATTGCTCAGTTGCAAAATTGGGTTCTGGTTAAAAGCTCGAAATAAAAATTATTAAGATCTTAGCGCCCAAAAAGTTATTAAGATGTAACATATAAGACAAACCTTGTTCAGATCTAAAGAAATCAATCAAACCAGCGCTAAGAGATCTAAATAGTCGTCGTTACAAAATCTAAATAGGATGGAACATGACTAATTTGAGAACCAACAAAAAAAAAAACTATATATATAGCATAATTAGTAATTCCTGATAACTTAATAAACTTTTCCGGATATGAAAACAAAACATGATGAAAGTATAGACGCTACTAAATATGTGGTGATGCGATTCGAACTTGGGTTCTTGAGAATGAAAAAAATCATGCAAAATTATTATACTTTGAACTTTGAAAAACAGACAAGTCGTGGGTTCAATGTTTCAACTAGAACACTAGGAACCGACATGATTCTTTAATTAAAGTGACCCACTTTGAAAAACTATAAAATTCACTTTGGGTCGTAAGGAAGAGACATTTTTATTGGCCCAAACCATTAATAAATCAGAATGGTTCTACAATTCCATATGTTTTTTTTAATATTAAAAATCACAATTTTGATTTGTATTGTAAGTTTGTAACCATTGAATGACCGAATAACATATTTATTTTAATTAATAATTCCTTTTGCATTAATCGCATTTTTTCCTGTTTTGTAAGATTAATGAAAAATGCACCGTTGAAGTTATCATTCCAAAGGTAACGTTTACATTAAGTTTTTGTCACTTAAATAATTTATCTTTCCACCGAAGATTTTTTCATTTTATGCAATAACTCGAATTGTTGTTCCGCAATGTTTTGGTATTTTTTAGGTTCATGTGAAATTAAATAACAGATCAAAAGGCCGCATAAACTTGAGTTCATGTACACAAGTTAATTAGGTGTGTGATTATTTTTGCGTTGCATGGTTGAGGGGGATCCAAGTCAACTAATTCATGTAACTACTTAATATTATATCACAATTGTCCTATCAGAAAAGGCCAAACGTGAGGTTAGGAATTTTTTTGAAATGCATTAAATTTGGAGACATTTAAAAGTTCGAAAAACATAAATAAGGAGAAATTGATTTTGGAATTTCATACGGGTTTGTGATAATTAGGGCCCGACTCAAATGCGAAGTATCTAAAGTCAGATTACTGGGCCGACCATTAAGGTGCTCATGGGGGCTTATGGCAGGCCATAAAATATAGAGCTTTTCTGAATCATATAGAACGTAAATTACGGTGTATACATTCTCGAACTTGCATGTAAGCGCCTCAAAGCTTGAATGCCAAAGTACAATAAGAACCTATACAAATTGTTACGATTTGGAACGAAGCTGGCTCCATTTCATAAAGACACGAACAAAATTGTGGATGGAAAGTCGGAGATAGGTTTTTTTGTTGTTTGTTATTAAGAAAGCTGAAAGCTCTCGGAATATATATTCAAGAAATCGATTATTAGATACTCGCCAGTAGCAAAAGTGCAAAATACACCAAATTCTTTTTGTTCTTATTTGACGGAGTATGAGGTTTGATCGATCATTCACTCTAACTATATGGACGAAAAATAAACACCAATTAATAAGTCTAGCTATTAAACGCTCGATGAACGTTTTCTTTTTTGTCTCTTCTAGAACATTTGTTTTCTGTCACCAAAACTATTCCAACACTGATATTTTTTAAGACCTAAATAAATCCAATCAAATGACATAATCATACAATACAAGTTAATCATATACTCCTAAACTCTTCTCTGATATGAGGGGCACTCGGACACGGCTTGGCTGTGAATCTTGTGATAAATTATACACATTGGTCCAATTTTCAATTGAAATGATTGAGGTCGTGATTAAGTGGTGGTCCCACTGCTGATAAAATGGACCCACGGATCCAGTGTCTTAGATTACTCGTTATGATCACATGTATTGAATTCTAATGTTAGTATCATATACTAACAATCTTGTCAATTTTAACTTTCATTCATTTTCAACTGTAACAATCTTGTTATTTCTGTAAATCCTGCAATGAGCGAATGCTTGGAGGATCTAATGACTAATATGCTGCAATGCCATTTTATCATTTATCAATGTATGTTTATTTTCTTTTGTTGATATGTACGCATTGTAAAATTATTTGTAATAACGACATCCGACATCCAAGACATTTAATATGAAAGAAAACTAAAATACTTATATAAATATATATATATATACACACAATACATATATTACAACTCGTTTTCTCATATTTGTATTTTTTTGCCCATGATCAGCCCCAATCGAATAGACAAGGATATTAGGATCTGAGAATGACACTGATATTCATATTTCATATGGTGACACATTACCCGGAATTAATTTGAATTATCTTCCAAGAGATTTAGACCGAAAAATATATATAGAGCGGTTCATGAAGAAAATGAAGAAAATAAATACCGGACATGATGACATCGATCGATGATCGTATGATAGATATGTATTAATGTATAGATAAAACTCTGTACCCATAACATTAATCTTATCACACTCTCATCATATACTTCATCTTCAACTTGAATCTTCTAAGCCTCCACTCCTTGGAAAAAAAAACAAAAAAAATCTCTCGCTAATCTGGCAAATGAAGAAGGGAGGAGTTAAATTAAAAGACCGGAAATACATGCAAGAAAGAATAAATTTTATGATAATATTGGATTTGCGTCAACCTTTTAGTTAATTTTTCGTTTCATCAAATCACATATGTTTAGTCACCATTCATCGGATCACAAATATATTTATGCTATTGAACTAAATGCCATAAATATATTAATGAGTAATTGATTACGGCGGAGAGCATCTTACTCTGTCCTCCAACATGAGCGCTGGCGGATCCAGCGGCAGAGGTTTTATGGTGGATGAACGGTGGCTTGCCGTGTAAAGTCTCGGGCGGAGGTCTAGAGTTATGCGTCTCTGGCCCCCTGTAATCGATCTCGTACACCTCCGAATCCGTGCTTTCCGATCCTTAAATATTATATTTACGTTTTAAGGACAGAGAAGTAAAGAAGCATTAATGATAATTAACCCTAAAAACAAAGAACAAACATACCTAAAGCGAAGCAAGGGACAGCAAGAAGAAGGTACATGACGAGAATCACGACGGTCGACTTCATTTTCAATAATTTACAAACAATTATGAACTTTTCAATGTTCTTTTTTTTTTTTTTTTGGTTTCTCAGATCTTACGCTCTTTTCAAATAAATCCAATCAATGGTTTTGTTTTGAATGGTAATATTTCGGATACATGATGGCCATATTTATAATAGCATGGACTTGAAAAAACACGTGTCATGTTTTCATTTTACATATAATTCGAATTAAAGAGGTAAATATGTCTAACTTTCTATTATTCCTTATTTTTCCGCCAATTATTCTGTTTTAATTTTTTTTTCGTAAACTTAATTAGATATGTTTGCTAAAAACTTAAGTAGTTACATTGTCCTTTATGATAAGTTAGATCACAATAACATATAAAATTAATACTAAAATAAAGAGTATTGAATTTGTGATCATATATGAACAAAAATACAACTTATTAGATTTATATGCAAAACGTTTCCTACATTTGTATCTCATTTTCGTTCAATTATTACCACACTTTAGATTTTCTGCATATGTACTCATCTTAAATATGCCTTTTTAATATTTTTTATTATAGAATTATGGTACTAGAATTGCCGCACAACTAAAAGAAATGCTGCAGTAGGGTATATGTGAAAAATATTTACATAATTGATTTCTATCAACTGATTCAGATGCTTAAATAATGAGCCCCTACCCTGACTTCTGTGAGTTTGTCTGTGTCCGTATAAATAGGTAAAAGATTATGGACGGTAAAAAAGAGCGGGCATTATAAATTAATCTTTACGACCATATACTTCTAAATTATAAATATTTTAATAGTGAGAAGAAGACTAAAAATAAAAATACAAATAAGAAAAGACAAGTTCATGTGTGCGGGGACAATGTTAGCTTTCAATCCCATGGCTTCCAAGCTGAATTCGTGTTCCAATCTATTCATTTTCTTGCTGCATCAGAACGTGTTTAATGAACAAAATTAGTTTTCATTTTCTTCTAAGAGTTTTAACTGTATAAGACCATTGCATATTGGAAAACAGTTCTTTTTTTCATGTATCAACAATAATTAACATTGAACGCTCATGACTATGTAGAAATACATAATTTTGTTACTTATTGACACCATACAGAGTTAAGATTTTTTTTTTTGTTATTTGGCGGTGATATAAAAAATGTATATATTTTAAATCGCCTACGTACATATAAAAATTATTTATTGGATAAATCGCTGGTATGAAGTTGATATACATTGTTGAGTTTAATGACAGAAATTGAATGAGAAGATGTTAATGTTATATGCTTCATCTATCCCCCACTTATTTCCTACAACTGTACATCTCTGTACTCTCTACCTTTCCATTTATTTCAAGTCGGTCGACGGATGGATCGTGCACCCCAAATATATTAAGACTACCGATATTATTATATTCCTCAATCAATTCATTGATATGTTATGTAGTACATATATGTGTAGAATGAAATGTCTGTGCCATGCAAATTACATTTATTTACAAAATATGCAAGAACAGTGGTTGCTTCTAGATTTCGATAAAGAAAAAATAATTAGTAAGGATCAGAATATTTTTTCTCCCGTTTCTGTTTGGTTTCACGTTTATATGATAAATTAACGCGTATATTTTTAAAAAACATACAATTTAGTGTGTGGTTGAGTGTTCTGTTAGTAAATTGCAAACGCACGCGGTTGAAATGAGAAAGTTCTTTCTTATATATATATATGCTCAAATAATATTTAAAATGAAGCGATATATAAAGAACATACACGCATGCAAATCAAATATACAAATTAATTTTACAAAATATACAAATTAATTAATATTTGTGTTTACGACTATCCGATTCTTTAGAAAGTGGATGCGTACAAAATGGACCAATAAACGCTACACTCATGTTTAAGAAAGTTGACTCCAAAACCTTTCATACATGCATATATAGCTTTTGAGTTTATTATCAATATTGAAATATTTTATAGTTTTATAAGCCAAGTACATCCGTACGTTCCAATGTATATGCTTGACCTTCGGAGAGAGTCCCATAGTTTAAAAGGAAAACCTTTGACTTTATCATAAGTGAAAATTTTAAATTGTTTTTGTTCATAATGTCGTTCTTTTAATTCATGTTTATTCAAAGTATCAGATATGGACGAAACTCGAAAACCTAAAGACCATCAATCAAAAAAGCCAATCACACCCGTTTTCAGTTCAGTTTAGTTTTAAAAACAAAAACTAAAAAGTTGTATCAAAGAAAAAAAAATTAGGTGAGAGACGTCTTAGTACTGGGGATGCCAACTGAAATATTTTGTATTATTTACAATCATAAAAAAAAAAAAAGGTGTGTGTCTGTGTTAGAATTCCATAAATGATTTTGTCTAAATTTTTCGTGGTTCGTCCTCATAAACCATAAATTGTAATGGGTCCATATCCATCTCTCTACAGCTATTTCATGGCTGTGTTTTATTAGGCGTCTCCTTTCATTTTCACATCCACCCTTTTTTTTGTTTTTCCAAATAATCATATACCTCGATGTTTTTATGTTCTGTCACGTAGTAGTATAGTAGACTAGTAGTAGTATGAAGTAATCCTGAATTATTTTTGTTTACGTTTTGGGTCTTCAATTGGTACCAATATTTTAACTATAGCCTTACAATATGTAAGCCCATCTACAAGTTGGGCCAGAAACTGCTTCGATTTGCAGCTACAAGAAGCTTATTTCTTTTTGACAAAGCTTCTTTGATTCATATTTAACAAATTTATTGAGTATAGGAGAATGCTATATTTTTGTTTTGAAAACACACACACACACACAAATATTTCTTAATATTTTATTTGAACAAAAAAAAGTTTGTAATTGCAATGTTTTGATTGATTTACTCGAAAAAGCTATGTTTTGTTTGATTGCCAGAATTATATAGAAGATGAAATAAAGTAAGAGAATAAAACAGGTAATGTAAAACCAGAAATTTTAAAAAGATATTGTGAATATTGTTAACATTTTCATGCCAGACATACCCTACGCCTTACGGCTTACGGAATATGTGTGGATACAAATGTACTATACAATTGGTTTCCTCTCTATACATAAATCACAAAGCTAAAAAACAAACATTATACTAACACAGTCAAATTTATCCTACTCACTGGAAATACTAAAAAAATTTAAAATGAAAGGGGATTAATCAAAGAATTAGTCAAATTGAGTGACTAATCACGTGAGAGACCTAAACCCTGCCTAACCTTCTTCTTCATCCGGAAGCAACGCCATCTTCTCCCCGATCCTCGCCGGCTCCGATTTACTCCTTGTCAACTCCGGCCGCCGCACAAACTCTAACTCCGTTATCTCTACCTCATTTCCGTCATTGTTCGCCGCCGTCTCGTCAACCACACTCATATTCTCGGCGTCTCCGGTGGCAACAACTTCCGGACTCGTACTTTCCGATGTAACATTTCGCTCTCTCTCTGCTTCTCGCTGGTTGTTCTCTTCCCAGAATCTGAAAGCCAAAGAAGACGATCCGTACGGCGCAGATCTGCTCCTCGTCAGCAGCAGAGCGTTCATCGGCGGCGTGGAAGCCGGAGACACGAACAATTTAGGGATTTTGAAACTTTCCTCGATTTCTAAAGCTGATTCCGTTGCCGGACGATCTAATTGGCTTATCGGAGAATCTTTCTCTTTGGATTTCCGCCGAGAACACGTAAACGGGAACAATTTCCATTTAGGCCAAAACGACGTCGATTTGATTTTCGCGGCGAAACCGTTGTAAAACGACGCGTTTCGGATCCACTCGCATCGTTTTCGGGTCGGGTTTTCTCGAGACTCGGGTTTAATTTTCGGCTTCGATCGCTTTACTCGGACCTGACCCATGCAAGTGACTTTCGGAGACGACGGTTCTTGAGTCACCGCCGCCGCTGATTTATTCCGGCGAACGAAGAGAGGACTCGCGCGAGACCTTCCTTTGCTCCTGCTTCGGCTTCGGCTTCTGCTTCTGCTTATGCTTCCGCCGTTACTTTTGCTCCTCAAAAACCCCATGAAAGGCGGTGCGTATTTCTCCACCCGACCCGGACTTGAAACGGGTCTCCGG
This sequence comes from Sisymbrium altissimum, assembly GCA_900406495.1. Lineage (NCBI taxonomy): Eukaryota > Viridiplantae > Streptophyta > Magnoliopsida > Brassicales > Brassicaceae > Sisymbrium > Sisymbrium altissimum. The sequence continues at coordinate 203,073 of OVBI01000039.1, read as the reverse complement.
GAAATCATCATCGTCTTTTCCTTCCTTGCTACTGTCTCTCTCCTTTTTCCTCTCCGCTGAGTTCCGGTCTCGTTTTGTCTCCACTTTCGATTTTATTTTTATCCGTTTTATTTATTTTTTCTCAGCACTTTAATGTTTTTTTTTTTTAAATAACATTTCTATTTTTTATTTTCGCTGTCTGCAACGGACAAATCGATTTTAGGGTCTTTATGAGATCGCTTTATAGGTTGTTTAATGCAATTTTAATTTGATTTACGACTTTATTTGTCGTAACGCTTACTTATTCCGCAGATCTTTTTAATTTCCTTCTTAATTTACTTTTGTGGTTCCCTAACTAGTAGTAGAGATTAATAAGTACATTGTGGTTAATTAACCCAACTACTTAACTCTTAAGATTCCGACCAAGTAACTTACTCTTTTAAACTACTCCTATTTAACTATTGTTTTTATTTATGCGACTTTGACTGCTTTGGAAGGAATCTTTAGAACAAATAAATCTAAATTACTTGGTGTCTTTTTAGTTGAGTATGAAAAGTTTGCTTCGTTCAATCTGATTACTTACAAGCACTTGTAAAATTTTAATATCCAACTCACGATGAGACTTTGGTTTTGAAGAGATCCTCTATCCGACGAAATGAATATACATTTCAATTTCTTACATATCTTCACTTTTTAGAAGTTAAAGTTTTTTGTTATTTGTTTCTATTAAAACCAAACACAAAATACACGCAATCAGTTATATTTTACTATGTTTAGAACAAATTACCACCTCTAGATGTAACAATGTTTTATAAGTCAGTTTATTGAAAAAAATGGACCCAATTCCAAAAAGATTTGCAATATATTGGCCAATGATAATAAGAGATCACTAGAAGTTGATGGTCTAAAAGCAGAATCCGCGATAAGCTTCTAGGACATATGAAGTATGAATTTGACCTGGCTTTTGATGTTATGATTTGAAGATGACTAAAACATAAAGTGAAAATCTTTTTGGACAAACAGAAGCATCACTCAACTCTCCATATCAACTCTTGTCTCCCACTATTGATTCCCTCTCTTACCCATGAAAATAATATCCATCCAAAATGCATTTGTTGATTGTTTTCAAAGAAGAAAAAAAATCATATGGAAACAAATATATTATATTTTACCCACTTATTACCAAAACAAAATACCCGAGCAGAGAAATTGAAAAACCCGTTACCAAAGATAATATGTACGTCAGTACGTGGATATTTAATTTAATCCTGCTAAATCGATCCATTCTAAACCGAATCGAATTTCAAGTTTTTGTTTCGTTTCTGTATCTCGTTAACCTAAACATTTTAAGTCCAAAAAGAAGAAGTCGAAACTCAAATTGAGGAGGACGAGACTGAAGATTAATTTATATTCACTCCAATATTTGTAAATGTACTAAACCAAAAACCATACCAAGTCAAATAAATCAAACTAAAGCAAAAGCATGACATAGCATGCACGAAAATTCAACCCTTTAACAAAAAGTTATCTCATTTATGAAACTTTTTATTTTTATAATTTCTTTGCAATTTTATAGATATTAATCTTTAAACATTAGGTTCGAATATCACTTTTTCACCACATGCATGTGTATGTAGTGTGTGAGACCTTAGTTTCTACAGAAACGTAATATAGAGATCCGCTTTAGACGGAGGAAAGTTTTTGACTCTTGCGTGTAGTGACAAAGCGAAGAAGACAGCAAAGACGACAATCACACGGAAAGACCCGAACCTAAAACAATTTCCTTTTTCAATGTGAACTCAAGTAACGAATCATAATTCTTATCAGTTGTTTCCATAAACTAGAAAAATCTAAATACTTAGACATGTCTGGAAAAAAAAAGGAAGAGTAGAAGCAACAACTTTGCAACTCATTAGTCAAGGTAATTAAGCCACGCATATGGAAGCAACCATTTTATACGATAGCTCCCTCAAGATCGTATCTAAGGTTCATGGAATAATCTTGAAACTGTTTAAGACCGCCTTAGCTCGACCATTCTTGTTGCGAGTAAACGTTGGAACCTTTAGAAGCAGCTTTTGATACTCTGTTGCATCAAGGGAACCTCCCAACCGTAAAACCACAGTCTCTAATGTCTTTGCGTTTAACAGCACAAGTTCCATGAACAAAGTCATATGTTCTGACTTTGCATCCACAGTTGGAAAGAACCTCATCCAGCATTGATTGGGATTCAAACCGTGCGTATTTAAGTATCTGTCAAATCCCTTGTCCTGTAGATAACAAAAAGAATGCTCAAGCAATGATGTACCACACACACATATGTATAATGTATAAGCCGGAAAAATTATGTACATGATTCTTGGATCGTTCATACTCGTAACTAGTATGTATTTAAAAAATATATAGAGGCTCACTGTTAATGTTGATGTCATGGTTCTTGGGATTGTTCCTACTCGTAACTAGTATGTATTGAAAAAAAAGAGGTTAATGGGTAAAGAAAGATACCGGTATGTCACTGCACTTGATTGTGTAAACGGTTATCTTCTTTAGTCCAGGTGAATTTCGTAGCAGCCTTAATATACCAGGAATAACAGATCGAACAACCATCGTTTCAATAGTCAGAGCTTTGATCTTGAATTGTGGAAAAGTAATACCACGGAGCTCGGCAAAAGATATCATCTAACAAAAGAATGACAAAAACCAAATATAAATATAGCGACCACAAGACATAGATCTCTACAGTATATATATAAAAAAATAGAAGATTAAATCACAACATGAAGATATCAAGAACTTGTGCATTCGACTTAACTGCTCCCCAAACAATGAAAAGTTATCCATAAACCATTAGCTGCAAGTAATAATACCCGACAATATACCTGAAGAGCGACTGCCCCAATAGTAAGCCTTTCTATGCTTTGCAACTTTATTAAAATCTTAAGCACCATGTCTTCAAAAAACACAGCCTCCAGGATTCTATGTCCGGAATATCCTAGGTTGATGTTAGCTTCGGTTAAAGAGGAGACATCGACTAATGTACATGGTTGATAAAAGTTTGTCAATCTCAAATAACAGATGTGTGGGGCTACAATCTCCACCGGTTCCTGATTCCAATCGTCGCCATATATCTCCAATCTTTTCAGATTTAGTGACTTGCTCAGATCAAGATGATGAAGTTTCTGGCAGAGATTAAGTATTAGGGTTTCGAGCATGGAACAACCAGAGAGGATATTGGCAATGGATTCATCGGGTAGGTTGCAGCGACTCAGAGACAAGTTCCTCAGCGATGTCCAAGAGACACTGCATTTGGGTATAATATCAGTATAGTAGCCACGTCCTAAAGTCAGGCTTAGCTGCTTTAGAGAGGAATTAACGTAGAAGAAATTTGGAAATATGTAATCATGTCTGCATTTGAGAGACAAACTCTCAGCGTTGCGGGACATAGCGAACTCGATCCACTTATCAACCTGAGTTGCATCAACATCATCGCCGATACTAACATCGAAACTCGTCATTTTGGGAGCCGAGTAGCTACTACTTAGGGTTTTGTATATCGAACTAGGATGATCGGCTCCGTAGCAAACAAAGGAGAGACAAGGCGTTTCGCACCATACATGCTTCCATCGTTTGGACAAGACGGATGTTCTGATCGCGAACTTTGTCGGAACATATGATAGGATTTGCTGGAGGATCGCATCCGGTAGAGAGCTGATGCAATCGACGCCGTCTAGTTTGATTTCGCCCGGAGATTCGGAGTGGTGATTAACGTTATTTACGCCGTTACACTCACTCTCCGTCATTATAGAAGAACTCTTTGAAGAACTTTTAGAGAAAATTTGAGTTATATATTACAGAATTACAGCAATTGTGTGAAGTTTGGCACCCCAACCTATCTTATTATATAGAGTTTGAATGGCGCTCTCACAATAAAATGGGACATTGTTTCAAGTTAAATTTAGATCGTGACACATTGTTGTAATGAAATCTTTTTAACCAATTCTCCATTTTTTTTTATTAATGTTTTCAGATTTTCAAAATTTATTAGCATTTTATACTTAAAAACTTTTTGGTTTCTGTCTTTAAATAAAAGTTTTGCTATTAATTTTAACAGCTTTCATGTTTTAAAATAAATAAAGATTTTATTATTATATTTAACTAAATTAAAAATATTATTTTCTTTGATCCATTTTCTATATGTTACCATGCAAATGCAATATTCCAAAAGCATATTCTCCAGTTTTGCGACTTTGCTAGCATAGTAGCATCTTTAAACAATCAGCATCACGTCCGGCCGGGACAAAGGCATAAAGCGCTATCAAACGTTAGCAAATGTTATGACCGATAGCTCATCCCTCATCATCCATTCCTGCAATCAAACGAGATGGAAGGTGACGTTTTCCACATATGCTTCCATCTTTTGGACAAGACCGAGCTTCTGATTGCGAATTTCGTCGGAATAAAGGTGAGGATATGGTGGACGACTGCGTCTGATAGAGAGCTGATGAAATCATCCCCGTCTTTGAATCTTAACGGTGGTGGTTAAGGTTACTTGCGACGGCGGACTCACTCTCGGCCATGTTTCGTTTTAACAAGTTATCGTCCAGAATTCAATTTTTGACCTTACTAAAAAATGTCAAAAACTCGAATGTTTTAACTTTGGGCTTTCAAATCGATGGCCCATTTGTATAGGACGCTGAAACATGTTCTTTTCAATAAACAACTCTGAATTATCTTTTAAAGCTACTAATAATGTGTCTTGATCATCGAAGAAATACACAAGAGTGCTTGCATCCCCAAAACCAGAGAGACCAATTAACTTTTCTCTTTAATTTATGAAACACTGTCTCTTTCAATATACTGTAGAAGAGTCAATAGGAAAAAAAAAAGGGGAAAGTAAAGATTACTTAATAAAATATTATCAGTGTGAAGAAGGCTTTTCTTGTGAGTTTCATGTTCAGATGAGCAGCTAATCTCACCAGTGTTATAAATTCTTAGAACAGTGGCTAAACAATGCTTTCTCGACCTGCAATCAAATGAAGCAAATAAGACGCGTTGTGACAAAAATCACAATAAACTGAATCAGATCTCTTCATTTGTTGGCGGCACTAAGCAATAGCAAAAATAGATTTGATGCTATGAGGATGGTGATCAGAATAGCTAATGACCTGGTTTTAGCCGTTTTGGTCAAGCTTTCTGAGAATTAGGTTGATATAAGATTTTGCAAACTAGATATGAATTACAATAAGTAGAACAAAAGCAACCTAACCAAGTTCACAAATTCCAATCCTACTATCACTGAACAACAGAGATGGGGAGAACAAATTATTTTTCATGCTTCAGTAGAGTTTGAATAAATCAATCAAACTACTTGAATATAAATTCTCAAAATCTTTTGATTGTGAATAAGTTAAAAAGCTTACAATAATCATGCAGCAAGCACTCAATGAACGAATACATATGCCAAAAGTGTGGCAAGCAAGACGATGGATGTAGAACTAGAAGGACTAGATTACACCTTAGTACAAAATCTAGACCTACGCCAAAGCTGGAAAAATGAGAAGACAAAATAAACAAGGCTGGTTCTGAAAAGATGCATTTCATTTACATCCATATGGTCCTTCATGTGTTTTCTACAGCTAAAAGTGGCACACCTCCAAAGAACGAAGATAACAGATACACAGGTCCATAACTCCGACTAACTATTTCCATTCATTCAGATGATCCTATAGCAAAAACAAGAGATGAACAAACCAGTTCCAAGTTTAGTATCAAGATGTACTTTCGTCGATCATGAATCATGATGATCGAAAAAAGTCCAATGAGCATTCTCACCATTGCTACCAATCAATGCAATCAACAAATAAAACTTTCAGAAATGTCATTATATACCAACACTAGAGCATTGCTCGATTTGCATTTAGACAGCCAAAACCAGTTTAGGAATCAATGATGAATCAGATTTCCTTTTCTCTGTAAACTATAAAATTTTCATCACTACATTCTTGAGCTACACAATAAGTATGATCAAAAGCTAAAGGTGATTCCCACATATGCTTTATTCTCAGAGCTGCTAAATCGGATCAACCTCAATGAAACAGTGATGGAAATTTTCAAGACTTACCGAAAATCAAATCAGGCAAAGAACTAATCGGACTTAGAGTTGTTGTTCTCCATATTCTTCCTAGCAGCCCTTGCATTGTCATATTCAAACTTCAACACATCAGGAATATGAGAAGTATCCTTCACACAGAGCATCCTCCCCAGTTCACTCTCCTCGATCACAGGAAAATACGGATACAGAACAGAATTCACCACCCAGAACCAACTGGCGCCGACAATGGCTCCTAAGGTAGCCCCCGCGAAGACCTGCGCAACCGTGTGGTAGCCTAAGTAAACCCTAGAGTACATGGTAACAAGAGCGAGAGACCAATGGAGGAGATTGAGGATCCATCTGCTCTTCATCCCAAACCAGAAGCCGATCCCTTTACAAGCCATGAGGCTGAAGTAAGTGGCGAAGAAGAACATGAACTGCGAGTGGCTGGAAGGCCATCCGTGCGAATCGCAAGCTTCGAGCAAGGTGCAGGTCTCGGGACGAGCCTGTTCTACGGATCTCTTGATGAACTCGTTGATGAACTGCGAGATCACGAGACCTATACCGAAGAAGATCCCTTGAAGCTCACGCCGGAAGAGGAAATGAGAGACGAATCCTCCGAGGCTGATGAAGACCGGGACGAGAGAGATCCAGGCCAGGAAATGCCCCAGCTGATCTCCGCGACGGTACCGGACGTGCGTGAGAGTTACCGCCTTGAGCTGCTGAGGTAGGTCCATTTTAGGATAAGAGATCCAAAGAAGAGAATTTGGCTTTGGATTTCAGGTTTCTTCTTCTAAAATTTATTACCTTCTCGACATAAACAACTGAGAAAGTGACGGCAAAGTGGATGAGAACAGGCCAGACAGGTGAAGAAACTAAAGTATGTTCCGGGAGGACAACATTGTGGATGCGTGACACGTACTGAGAGAGGAGTTATGTTCACATGGGGTCACATTACATTACGGTCTACGCAAGCGGACTAGTTAGAAGTCGACACGTTATGTATATGGATTGCCACATCGGCAAATCCAAGATGCTTGGTCAATTTTACTTTTGAAATCGTCTTGGGGATTAATCAGACAATTTCTTAAGTTAAATTACTATTTTATGTATACTTGGAAACAGTAGGGACTAATTTGAAATTATAAAGAAAAACTACGAATTTCGTGTTTTTNTTCGTTTTTTTTTTTTTTTTTTTTCTTTTCTTTCTTATATTCGGTTTGATGGGCGGGGCAGGCGCGAGGGAATGGATCCAATTTACTATCAAAACTCCGTCAATTCTTTTTGTTTCGGCCGGATAAATTCGTAAATCTTTTTCCTCCGGTGTGGTTCTAAATCAAACCCTACTCAAGAAGGAAACTAACTAGACTTCTCCAATGGCAGACGATGGCTCCGCGTCTAATCGAAGAGACCCAATTAAGTCTTCAGGTGATTCTTATTTTCTTCAACAGTATATGACAAGTATTAAGGATCATTTCCATGGAACAGCATCTATATAAACTTGTAGAAAGGTTGGATTTTGATTGTATTTTCTGGTGGGTATGACGGTTGTGTAGTTGGGAATGTTGCTGGACAAAGAAGGCGGCAACAAGCTGTGACGGTGGCCAAGGAAAGAAGAGAATCACTCGTTAGGGCAAAGCGGCTTTGTAGGGTGGGTACTACTGATGGCGATGATGAGGATTCTCATCTTGAGGATGAGATGATGATTGAGGAAGAACAGCCAGTTTTGGAGGCTCAAACCAGTCAAGCCGTGGAAGAGCTCAAGTCTGCTGTTCAATATCAGTAAGTCATTTTTTTTTCCTTCTCTTCACTGTGTTGGGTTGTGTTAGTCAATAGTGATCCCTCAAACCATTTTTATTGAATATGTTGGCATAATATTTACTTCATCTTTTTTTTTTTTCAGGGGAAAAGGTGCAATGCTGAAGAGGGTGACTGCTCTTCGGGAACTCAGGCGTTTACTGTCGAAATCCGAGTTCCCTCCTATTGAAGCTGCGCTCAGCGCAGGTGCAGTACCTTTGCTTGTGCAGTGTCTTTCTTTTGGCTCTCCCGACGAACAGGTTTCTTACATTGACCTTATATATGCGATTTGCCTCAGTGCTATCCCTTTGTTATTGCATTTTAATGTAGACTTTAATATTGTAGGTCTCTTTGTAGAGATTTATTTTACGTTAAGAGATTAGTCCAAGCATTAGTCCAAGCAACTAATATGCATTGAGTTGAAGACAAATTAAGTAGGTTTGTGATCTTTTGATCTTACTTCTGTCTAATTCCAGTTACTTGAGTCAGCTTGGTGTCTTACAAACATCGCTGCTGGAAAACCTGAAGAAACAAAAGCTTTATTGCCTGCACTGCCGTTGCTCATTGCACACCTTGGAGGTTTTTGTACTGGCCAACTATATCTGTTATTATCACTCGTTTCTTTTGGTGGACTAGATTTTTTTTTGTTAACTTCCAAGTTAATATTCAGAAAAGAGCTCTGCGCCGGTGGCGGAGCAGTGTGCTTGGGCAATTGGTAATGTTGCGGGTGAAGGAGAAGATTTGAGAAATGTTCTTTTGTCTCAAGGGGCTTTGCCACCTCTAGCACGTATGATTTTTCCCGACAAGGGTTCAACAGTTAGAACAGCTGCATGGGCATTGTCCAATTTGATTAAGGTGTGAAAAAGTCTGGCGGTTGTTTTATCACATTGGTTTATGATTACAAATCCATTGTTACATAGTAATGTCACTATGCATTGATATAGGGACCTGAGTCAAAGGCGGCAGCACAACTTGTTAGAGTCGATGGGATAGTTGACGCAATTCTCCGGCACTTGAAGAAAACGTGAGCAAAGTTTCATTCCTCTTCTTGCAGCAAATGCTTTGCTTCTTGTGATCTCGTGGTTCTTACTGATTATTGAGCTTCATACGGGTCTTTGCATGTCATCGATATTCCAATTTTCAACTTTGGTAGATCACTTTATCAAAATATTATTGATTGTTGGATTCAGGGATGAAGAAGTTACCACGGAAATTGCTTGGATCGTTGTTTACCTTTCTGCCCTCTCAGATATCGCTACAAGTATGCTTTTGAAGGGAGGCATACTTCAGCTACTTGTTGAAAGATTAGCAACTTCGAATAGTCTACAACTTCTCATCCCGGTAAGTTTCCAGGAGACCTAATTGTTCCAAAAGAAACAGGATTCTAGTTAGTATTTAGCTTATGTATTACCATGGATTAGCTATTCAAGGAATTGCTTCCAGGTCGCATTTATTTGATTTATACCCATATTCGCATATGATTGATTAAGAAAGAACACTAACACTACTTGCTAATTTTTTTATAAAAATTTTACATTTTGGATTCTATCTAAACGTGAGTTTGAATTCAGGTTCTACGAAGTTTAGGCAACTTTGTTGCTGTGGATCCCAAAGCAATGTTAACCATTCTTATCGGTGGACAGCACACTGAAGGTTAGCATCTGTTAACTATTCGGTCGAAACACCGTCACCTTAATCACTTATCTTGTTCAAGATACTGACATTCCGGATCAAATTCCAGGAAGTGTAATTGGTGTTCTTGCAAAGTGCTTAAGAAGCGAACACCGTGTCTTAAAGAAGGTCGGTATCGCATATCCACTTCGTTTTTCTCTATTATGTGAATATTTCCTCTTCTTCGTCACTGAACTCAATTTTGTAGGAAGCTGCGTGGGTATTATCTAATATAGCTGCGGGATCTGTTGAACACAAGAGAATGATACATTGTACTGAAGCAATGCCATTGTTGATAGGGCTTCTTTCGACATCACCCTTTGATATAAGGAAAGAAGTTGCCTATGTCTTGGGAAATCTCTGTGTAGAATCTGCAGAAGGAGAGACAAAGCCAAGGATAATTCAAGAGCATTTAGTCTCCATTGTCAGTGGCGGTTGCCTCCCGGGTTTTATTGACCTGGTCAGATCTCCTGATATTGAAGCTGCTAGGCTTGGTCTTCAGTTCATTGAGCTGGTAAGCAACTAACTGAATGGTCTTAAAAGCTCAATGAAGCAAGAGTTTGAGTTTGCTTCTATGTTGATAGTCATTTTTGGACCCAGATTCATCCCTGATGGGTTTTGATCTTTTTGGGTGGTTAGGTATTAAGAGGAATGCCAAACGGCGAAGGTTCAAAACTTGTGGAAGGAGAAGACGGGATTGATGCAATGGAAAGGTTCCAGTTCCATGAAAACGAAGAGCTAAGAGTCATGGCAAACAGTCTTGTGGATAAATACTTTGGTGAAGATTATGGAATCTATGAATGAAATCGCCTCGGAGTTTAGGGTAAATCCTGTGGGAATAGAAAGAAAGTCTGATGATGGAAATCAAAGGAAACCAGTCATCGTAGCTTTTGCTTATAAATCGAAAGAAAGTCCGATGATGAATTTAAAGGAAACCAGTCATCGTAGCTTTTGCTTATAAAACGAAAGAAAGTGTGAGGGAGAAAGTTGACATGTTTAGGTTTTGGTTCCTCATTGGGTTGTGTTGTTGTTGTAACTTGTGTAATACAGTTTTGTCTCGCCAGCTGGGATTTTTGCATTAGTGTTACAAGCAGGCCAATGAGTGCAGGAGTTGTGATGCTTTTTGGGGAAGATAAAACAGTAAATTGCTTAAACTTTCCTATTGGTGCAGAAGGTTACCCCTAATCAATTGGCAAGCACTAAGCATTTTCAAGGAACTGAAAACCCAATTCTAAGATAAACTAATAGCGAATCATCATCAAAGTTAATTAATTGAAAACTAACGTAGCTAATAAAAGAGATGGTCAATAAAATAATGTTACTTGTTTTGATGAGAAGTGCACAGAGGTTTTGGGATTTGGATTAAAGTTAATCTAACTCTAAAACAATGATTTAATTCGAAATTAGTAGGACTATTAGATAAAATAATAAATGCGACATAATCTTTAACTATGGATACTGTCTTTTCGCATTCCCGCTTCATTTTCTCTGCTTTTATTAGGGCTGTGTTTTTCTTGTCTAGCCTCTCTCATTTCCTAGTAGCTTTCTCTCTCTCTTTTCTGGCCCCTTTTTTGACTAATTGGTCTAGAGCTTTTGACGAAGAAGATAAAGAGCTCCTCGGTAAGTTTTTCCACGGAAAAGTTTTTCTCTTTTTCTTTTTCAATGCACATTTTTGGAGAAATTGCGGTAGAAAGATTTGGGCTTTAGGATGTCCGCTGCTTAGATCTTTGTTTATTTCTCCGTTTTCTCTTTCATTTTACATTTTTGACTCAAATTGTGGAGAAATTGCTGGAAATTCCGAGACTTTGTTCGATAATTTGTTTATCCTTTTACCGGTGGAACGTAGAACGAATCTGTAGAAGAAAAAAAATTGTAATTTGGCAAGAGTAAGCTCTAGCAAGAGCTTGGGATGATGCTGTTTGTGTTGTTTCAGGTTAGGGTTCGAAGCCATGACTGGAAAATCATCAGAACGTCGGGAAAAGTCGGGGAAGAGCAAAAGTCAGGCGGTAGCTACTCCAGTGAGCAGCATTATGCTTTCTCAAGAGGACTCATTATTGACGACTAGATATCAGATTCTGATGGAGAACCATGAGAGTCTGAAACAAGATTACGCAAGTCTTGAGCAAAGGTTTAAGCTTGTAGAAGAAATGAATAAGATGATGAAGCCGCATCTTCAGAATCAAAAGCAAGCTAAGGAACATGAGGCAACAAATCTACGCCTGCTCAAGGATCTTGAGAGCGAGAGAAACGAGAAGTGCAAGTATAAGGAGATGGTTGAGGAGATGAAGAGAATGGAGAGTGAGAGTAAGGCCACAATCAATGAATTGAGGGTCAAGAATGAGGAGCTTCTGATTGCGATAGAGAAAGAAGAGGAGGAGCAGAGGAAGAAGGAGGACAAGTATGATGAGTTAGCAAAGAGATGTGACGAGATTGAAAAGGAGAGTTTGCGTTTGAAATCGATCTATGATGCTAAGATTCTCATCGGTCAAGGAAGGAACGATGTGGCTTTCGACGATGAGGTCACTTTGGTGGGTGAGAATAATGTGAACAACAACACAGTGGTCGGTATGTCTGTTTTTTTCTAATATGTGTTTTGATGAAGGTCAGCTAAACCTGTTATGTTAAAAAAAAAGGTTCTCTTTGTGTGCAGATGCGATTGTGATCAGTGACGAAAGTGATGCTGAGAATGGTTCTCCCCCAAGAGAGCGTAACATAAACCCTCCATTGCCTGTTTTTATAAAACAAGAAGAACAATGCAGCAACGGAGTAAACTCATCACAAGTAAACAATTCATCTTCAAAAGTAAGGCATCTTCGATGGTCCACGTCATCATCGTCATCATCGTCATCATCATCATCATCGGATGAATATCTTGTCCCGCTTAAAAGGTCCCGGGATGATTATAACAAGAAGTTTTAGAACCTGTCGGATGCAGAGAACACAAAGTGAATTTGAAGTTGCTCCTATCAGGATCCGGTGTATTGTTTGTTTTTTGCTTTTGTCACAATTTGGAGAGGAGCTAGAGCAAAGGGTTATAACTTACAAGTATCTCTTGTTAGGTGAATATTTGTTTTTGTGTTTTGAGGTACTACTTAGACCGTATACGTAGGGAGTATTAGGCCTGATACCTAATATGCTTCCAGATCGATGCATAGTTAGATATCTAATTTGCTTCCAAAACGCAATTAGGAGTTTTTTCTACTGAATACATTGAAATTCATGTAAAGAACGTACAAATAAATTATGTTCTCCGCTCTTGAGTAATTAGAAAATTCGGTTCAATATGATTATCGAATCGCATAACCATCCACTAATGAGGTATTACTTCTCTGGAAGAGGTCGTTAATACTCATAATTAAAATATAACAATAAAAAATCTTTATTTAAATTGTTCCTTCATCACTCGCCTCTCCACACTTCGCTCTCTCTTTAAAAAAACTCCATCGTCTCCGAGAAATTCTTCGTTCTTCATCGCGTGGATTTCATCTCTTAAGCGTAAGTTTTATCGAAGTTTCTGTTTCTGTCGATCTCGATCGGGTTGCTTCCGTTGTATCGTAGAATCTTCAGGTAGAATTGTTTGGGATGTAATCGTGTACAGTTTTAGATTTGGGAATCGAGAATCTGTCGCGATGCTTTTAGGTATCTGATTCCGTTTCGAATCTCTAATCGAAATCTGTTGGAAGTTTGATGAGAATCGTTTTCAACTGATGCAGTTTAGGTAATCGCTGAAGATGGAAGAAGAAGCAGTTAGGAAACGCATGAAGCCATCATCTGTATGGTTTTGTTATCTGCGATTGAGATCTTGTGATGATGATGATGATCTGTTGTGTTATCAGATTTGTTTTGAGTTTTCGGCGTGGGGAAATTTTTGATAGGATGAAGAGGAAAAAGGAGATTGGAGAGATGGAATGAGCCTTGATACAGTTGAGAATGAACAAACTGAGACGAAACTTGTTGCTTCTGATGAGATGGAACTTAACATTGCTCAGATTCTCGATAAGATTGAGAGCTTCACTCAGACTGTAAGCTCGCTGTGATGATGATGATAATCAAACGCATTTGTTTAAGCTTAAGAAATAATTTGATATGTTCATTAGTGATGCTTCTTCTTCCTTCTTGGAAATGATTGCTTATGTCGTTTGCTTGCTGTAGGTTTCTAATTTGTTAGAGTCAGGAAAGACGATGTTCAAAGATCTCAGTAACGAATTCGAAGAACGCTTGATCATGTGAGATTGAAGAGAGAGACTCTATCAATGGTTCTGTTATGTACCATAATTGAGATGTTTATATACTCACGTGAATTTGTGTGAACAGGATACACAAGGAACATGTAGAGAAATGGCAGGAAGAGATCAAGGAATTGCGTTTGCTTGATGCATCAAACGAGGACACTACTTCCCTCTTACACAACGCTCGATTTCTTATTCAGAATCCTAACATTGAGCGTTGAGGTAATAATCTATACCCATAAAGGAAGTACTATCAGCCATTACTAAGAACAGATTATCTTCTGTCCAATGGTGTAAGAACAGATTATATATTACCTTAGACCAACATATATATGGTTTGTTGGAGAATTTAGATTTGCACAATTTAGTAGCTATCTGATGTCTTCAAGGAAACATAGTACCATCTTATCATGAACTGATGAACCTTCTCAGATAAAGCCTGAATTGCCTTGCTTTTTCATTTTTTGTAAGATTTTGAGGTTAACATGAAATGACTCCTAAACGGCTAAAATCCATAAAAATTAGAGAAGTATAAATCATTACATATTTCTAGTTCCATCAAAGTCCAGCAACTGCCCATTCTCTTTGCAAATCTTTAATTTTGTTTTTAGTTCTTGTTCAGCTCAATTCATTAAACTCTACTGAGGAAATTGTATACAACCTTTTTCCCTGTCCGTACTACTAGTTTATGACCCATCTACTTTTTTGGCTCTAATTTCTTTGCACCCTTCATTATAAAACCTTGTAGACATGTTTTTTTTTTTTGTAATAGAACCATTTAAACAACATCGAGTAAAGTATTACAAAAAAAGGTTGAATAAGTTCACCAAGGTTATGCGTGGTCCAACCTATATATAAACTGTCTCTATTCAGTTAACTACACTAAACGTAATGCTTTATTTATGAGACTGAGGTTAAGGTGTTAGTCAATCTNTTTTAAAAAAAAAAAAAAAAAAAAAAATCTTCTACCGTTGCGTTATGTTACAAAACGACAAGACATTATGTCGGGTCGTTACCAAACTCTCTGGCTTATCTATCTATTCACTCGCTAACGGCCCTGACTATTTGGATGACCCACTGACATTGCATATAACGCCAAACCGATTTTTGGTTCAATTTAGGTTCTCCTTGCTTTCGTTTTCCAAATTCTATTGGTTTATAAATATCATTAATCAAATTAAAACTTTAAAAGTAGATGTAAACATATGGTTTGTTGATATATATTTCACTTGTTAAGATGCAAAGACCAAAAAACAAAGTGGACCGACGGAAAGAAAAACTTTCACAAAGGATAAACTTAATGCCTTTTTTTTTCGTAACGAAGATATGAGAATTATACATTAGGTGAAATGTCCATATCCCAAATTAACTACCAATTTTGGCGATACCTATTAATATTATAAATTACCAGAAGCATATTGTTATGAATATATACACACGTATCACGTATGTTGGACGACAATAAATCATCATATGATTAGTTGAAATTATTTAATTCTAACGGCTAGTTCTCACTTGTTTATATCCATATATGAAAATAGCTTTATTATATATAAAGGGTTTCTGTTAATGGAAGACGCCACATGGAGTGATGGGCAATTTTAAAATGCATTTTCGTTTTTTTTAATAACGAATTAATAAGAAGACTGGTACAAGCTGGCCATTGATAAGGAAACCCTGTTGGGTTTATCTCCAAAAAGTCAATGATTTAGGCAGGTACTACTTAATCGATTAGACAAAATTAAATAGTAGCATTTTAATCATCTTAGTTCATTGTTTGTCAAAATCCTGTTTTCGAGATATAATTTAAAAAAGAGTAAATTGCTTTTTTGATGGATATATGTTACTAATAAAAATTTTACACCTTCCTAATCGTTGTCCTAGTAAATATTTATGTTGTTGCATGAATTTAGGTTTTATACGTCAAATTTTTGCTTTGTTCATTCAGTCGTTGGAAATTTAGTTAGAAGATCTGACCGTATAATAGGATATGGCGAACGATGATCAACTAATTTTCATAATTTATCAATCCAGAGAGTATTAGTGTTATATGGTGGCTTATTAGAGCATATTTAAAATGATGAAAGGCTGTCTCACTGGTGGATATTTTTGTTCACATGTTTTGTCGGTTCTACTTCTAGTTCTGTAAGCGTGTATATCTATCACACATAGACATACTCTATACCAATTATGCAGATGAAGTTTATTAGATAAACGATGTTATAAAATGCTATATTAATTTGACGAGAAAGCGAATCATGCAGATGAAGTTATTATATAAACGATGTTATAAAACTCTATTAATTTGACGAGAAAGCTATGTGGATTCGATAAACGATTTATATATTTCGACGACAGAAATATACGGTGCTCTGGATTTTTTTTTACCTCGCTAAAGACGAATAAAAACTTTCAACGCTTTTGCTTTTTTTAGTAGGGGACCGATCTTACTAGATAAAGTTATTAATTAATTTAAAATTTAGATGGTCACTGTTACCGATCCCATATATATTAAGCTTTAATTCATTAAATACATCGGTTGTTAAAGTTGATTAAGTATTAAAAAAGTTCATTAAGTATGGTTTCAGAAAAGGTAAATAAAAAAAAATCCAACACAGTTTTCAGTTTACACGACATTGTTGACATTATAGATATAAGTTAATTAATGAAGCTTAAAGAATCAAAACTTATCATTACTTTTGTTTTTCATAAACTAATCAAATTACCACAACAAGTTTACAGAGAAAAGTAATAAAGATACGAATGAATAAAAAAGTAATGACCAATCACCCAGCTGGTAAAAAAAAAAAAAGAAAAGAAAAGGGTAAAGTGGGCCCCACAAAAGCGGCCCAATTAGTGGCTTCACGCACAAACGCACACATACACACACACCGTCACAAATACTCTACACACAGCTTTGAATCCATCTGTCTCCTCTCTCTCTCTCTCTCTCTCTCTCTTGGCAATAATGATAATGTGAGAAGACGAGAAGATATCTTCGCACCTCAGCAAAGATCCAAACTCACCGATTCTTTTAAGCCTTTTCGTCTTCTTCTTCTTCTTTCTCCGATAAGCTCACACATAGAAAGCGCGTTTTGAAGTGGGTGGGCTCTGTAGGATTGAGCTTGAAGACTTTTTGGAGCTCTTCCTTCTTACAGATCTGGTTTCACTCTTTCTAACAGGTACACTTCTTGTCTGTTCCTGATTCAATGAGTTTAATTGAAGAATTTAGTTCATAAGATATGGAGAGATCTTGCAATAATGGTGATTCATTTTATCTAGTGACGTTTGGTGAATGTTGAATTGATTGATATAAGCTTGTTGTCTTGCGTGTTTGCTCAAGAGGAGTGTATTAGAGACCACTCTACTCGATTCATTTTTCTTCCAAATAATAAAGTCTCTTACTTTTTTTTGTTTCTATCTCTGTGAAGGATCAAACAGAGATGGGCAAAAAAGCAAAATGGTTTTCCAGCGTTAAGAAAGCGTTCAGCCCAGATTCAAAGGTTAGGAAAGTTTGTGACTTTATTATATTAATGATGCAAGCTCATATATATGTATTCTAATGTCTCTTGACATCTTTTGATGTTTGCTGTTTTTTTTTCAGAAGTCGAAACACAAAACGCCAGAGAGTCCAAATGGTGTGATTTCTAACCCTGCTCCCTTGGCGGATAACGCAAGGCAGTCTTCTTCTCCTCCTCCTGCTCCACCTCCTCCTCTTGAGGTGAGAGTAGCTGAGGTGGTTGTTGAACGGAACAGGAATCTTTCCCCTCCTTCCACGGATTCTGTGAATGCTACCACGACTGATATTCCTGTTGTCCCATCTTCATCTGCTGCTCCTGAGGTGGTTCGTCGTCGTGCTACGGCTACTCGGTTTGCTGGAAAGTCAAACGAAGAAGCGGCTGCTATCTTGATTCAGACTGTATTTAGAGGCTATTTGGTATGTTTTGGCTTTTATTATTTCACTCTTGAACTGGCTTCGTTTTCTGTAGAAACTTGCTTCCTCGGAGTATAACTTTATCTTGTGTAATATAGGCAAGAAGAGCACTCCGGGCCATGAGGGGTTTGGTCAGGCTCAAGTTATTGATGGAAGGATCTGTTGTTAAACGTCAAGCTGCAAATACTCTAAAATGTATGCAGACTCTCTCTCGTGTACAGTCACAAATCCGAGCTAGGAGAATCAGGATGTCCGAGGAGAATCAGGCTCGCCAGAAACAACTCCTTCAGAAGCATGCCAAAGAACTAGCTGGCTTGAAGGTCTTCATTTCTCCCTCTCTCTCTTTCTTTCTTACATTCATCTGATTCAGTTTTCTTCTTTTCAATCAAAAGTTTCCTACTTTATTCTGGTGTGAAGTGATTATCACTGCTAAGAACCGATGATTTCTACCTAGCATTTAGTTGGTGATGGTATAGTGTAGGATTGTTTCTGCTTGTTACTTGATCATCGGTGATCACGAGCATTATCATTCATATGTTATAAACTGATGTGTACCTAGACTATCTACTTAGCCAATTGTCTCTTCTTTTCTATCTGAAAATAGGAAATCTTTGAGTCTTCTTCTTCACTTATGCTAATAGATTCTGTTTTTTCTTTTGCTGCTCTCAGAACGGGGATAACTGGGATGATAGCATTCAATCGAAGGAAAAAGTTGAAGCAAAGTTACTGAGCAAGTACGAGGCAACGATGAGAAGGGAAAGGGCATTGGCTTATGCATACTCTCATCAGGTAATCTGATCAAACGTAAACTAATGCTGAATCTGTGGAAAGATAACAATAAAGAAGTGAACACACATACATTAGAGTTGAAAACGGTGGCTCGTTTAAATGATGTGCTGACCCATATGTTCATATTTGCAGCAAAACTGGAAGAACAATTCTAAATCTGGAAACCCGATGTTCATGGATCCGAGCAATCCGACATGGGGTTGGAGCTGGTTAGAGAGATGGATGGCTGGTCGGCCATTGGACAGTTCCGAGAAAGAACAAAACAACGACAATGCCGCCTCAGTCAAGGGCTCTATTAACCGTAACGAAGCCACGAAATTTACAGTCCGCAATAACTCAACTCAACCAAACACACCATCATCCGCAAGAGGTACCCCAAGAAACAAAAACAGTTTCTTCTCTCCACCAACTCCCTCAAGGCTAAACCAATCCTCCAGAAAATCTAACGACGACGACGCCAAAAGCACCATCTCGGTCCTGTCCGAGAGGAACCGTAGACACAGCATCGCTGGTTCATCAGTAAGAGATGACGAGAGCCTAGCTGGCTCACCGGCTCTCCCGAGCTATATGGTTCCAACTAAATCAGCTAGAGCCAGACTCAAGCCGCAGAGCCCATCAAGTGGTACCACCACGCAGGAGAACGATGGCTTTGCAGACAAGGCATCGGCTAAGAAACGCCTCTCTTATCCGAGTTCACCTGCATTGCCTAAACCACGACGGTTCTCAGCTCCGCCTAAGGTGGAGAGTGTCGGCGTCGCCTTGACCAATGGAGGAGGAAGCTGAGGTATCTATTATTGTCTTTTTAAAGAAAAGATATTTATTTTTCCACTTTATGGATCTGTCGGAGATGGTTGTATGTTTGTTATGTGTTCCCTTTCAGTTGGTAATTCATTTGTGCAGTCAGTGTAAGCGCCTGTCCTTTATTTTTTAACTATAATAAATTTTATTATTCGACGTTTGAGGTTTACCTTTTAAATTCATGTTTTGATTTGTTTGTTTGTTTCTTTGAACATTTAAGAGATCTATTTATACTGGATTGAAACCCGAGATTGTATTTATTCTTATTATGTATGAATTGAGACCTAAGGAATTAACAAAAAAAAGAAAAAAAAAATTAAAACCGAAGGTTGTAATTTTGTATAGTATCCTTCAAAATCTGAATTAATATACTTTTATAGTATTATTCTGAGGTCTTAATTGTGTATGCGTATACATTTATAGTGTTGGTCGACGTAATTCGTAAATAATAAAAACCAAAATTCCCCTAATAAGACACTTGGCGAGAAATGAAAAATACGGTTAGAGGACCTTATTTGACGAATCCTCTGAAAGAAGGAGAAGGTATTGACTTTGACTCAGCTAACCGAGTAACCGACTTTCTGAAAAAAATCGGAAATACTCACAAAACCGACCTCTTCCTCTTTCCCAAGCAAATAAAATAAAATTAAAGACCTTTTTGTTTTCCTCTTTCCTCTCGAAGAACCCTAAACCCATCCGCATCCCCAATATTCGATAGAGATAAATTATTGAAGAAATCATCATTTGTTCAATCCGTTTTTCCTCTCTGTAATTTAAAAGCTCAAATCTACGTGAACTATGGTATGTTTTGGGGTCTACTCTCTGCGTCCATCTTCTTTTTGTTCGCATTCGTTTCATAGCCTTGTTTGGTTGAATCTCTGTTTCTATTTAGCTAATTTATTGTTGATTTTAGTCAAAAGTGTCTACTTTTGTTGAAAAGTCATTAACTTTCTAACAAAAACATGGTATGTTTATTCCCCAAACACCTTAGGAATCTGCGATTTAGATTTGTTTTGGTTGTGTTTAATTTAGTCGTCGTTATATGTTAGGGTCACAACAGATGGATACAGAGATTGATCTATCTATCTGTGGTTCTGTGACAGCAGCAATTGAGAATGCTTCTTATGTACTTGTTCTCTATGATTCCAAAGCCAAGTTGGTTCCTTTTTTTGTTTTAGTATTTGATGTTGCTTTGTCTTTGTGGTTACACAGGCTACGCCAATGGTTGCAGGTGCTGCTGTAGCTGCAGCTGCTATAGCTGGTAGATATGGTATACTGGCTTGGCAAGCCTTCAAGGCCAGGCCACGCGTTCCTCGAATGCGCAGGTTTTACGAAGGTGGTTTCGAAGCTGCAATGACACGGAAAGAAGCTGCTCTCATTCTTGGAGTTAGGTGTGTCATTGCTTCCTTAACCCTACTTCATCATTTTTTTTTGTTTTGCTCCCTCAAATTGAGATATGGTCTTGAGGTTTCATTAAGGGTTCTGCTCTTTGAGTTTCTGTTGTGTAGTTTAATAAATCCAGACAAATGCTATCGCACATTCGGTTCAGTAGGTTTTGAAAATCTGGCCCTGCAAGTTGTTCTTATGTCAAAGTAGTTGATTCAGTGCCCTTGAGATGAAGCCAACCTTGTAGTTTATGCTTTCTAGATGTTCATTAGAATAGGTTTTGTATTGTTATCGGGAGGTTTGACTGAGTTTGTGTGTGTGGTGTTTTACCTAACAGGGAGAGGGTTGTGGCGGAGAAGGTGAAAGAAGCTCACAGGAGAGTGATGGTTGCAAACCATCCTGATGCTGGAGGTAGTCACTATCTCGCTTCTAAGATCAATGAAGCCAAAGATATTATGCTTGGCAAATCCAATAACTCTGGCTCTGCATTTTGATTGTCATGAGTTTGATCCGAACCCAATGGAACTCCTTGTCTTTTCATTTGGTTTTCTTTTTGAATGTGCTACTATTCTTGTTTGTACATCATTATTATGTTTCCAAAGAAACAGGTGATCAAGATTTGATATATGAGACAAAACACTAATAATCAATCTTGATGTAATATCAGAACAAGAAAACCATTGACAGATTCTCATTCACCACGATATTTAGAATGTAATATGAAAATTCTATTTGATGTAAGCCCCTATAAAATCCGAAACAAAAAAAGAAAAATATGTAGTTTTGATTCTATAGCTATCCACCTCTTTACTTCTTTACTCTTTGGTGGTTGTAGTAGCACTAGTGTCCTTATGTGATTCTGTTTCGACTAGAGTCTCCATTGTTTCTTTTACTTTCTCGAGCCGGCCTTTGGGTTCTCCGAACAAAGCATAGAAGATTTGTCTATGGCACTCATCACAGAAAAAGAAGAACGAGAAATGACCTTCATTTGGATTTTTATGTACAGTAGCTTCCGGAATCATCCTGCTAATGTAGTCACTCATCGATGGTGGAGCAACCCGATCGTCCATTCCCTTTAAGGACTCAAAAATCAAACTATGTTAAGATACACAAAACAGTTTAATTAACATGAACTTCACAGATCAGAACTTACCTGCCATATGTGAATGGGTTTTCGAAACCCGACTAGTTCACATTCGGCTTCACTGTACATTGACATGAGCCAAGAGAGGACACCGTTAGTTGTACATTTCTTCTGCGTGCGGAATTCGGAAAGAGTAAATCCCCAATTCGATACTTGAAGCACAGATTCTTCTACAAATGGTTTTGTGATTCCTTGACGGACGGATTCCTCCACGTTCCTTTGGTAAAGTTCTTGGAAAGTTGGGTCTTTGAGAAGAAGTTTATCCTGAAAGAAAGAAGAACAGAGTTACCAAATATGACTCTCTGTTTGTCCAAAGAGAATTTCCAAGTAAACTTGATCGCTTTGTGATCTAACCATGAATGAGATTTATACCTTTTCTCCTAAAGATAGTGACATCCACTGATCGAGATGATCGAGTTTACCAGAGAGAAAAGATCTACGGTACAAGAAAGGAAGAAGAACTGGAAACCGGCGTGCTAAAAAGTACATGAATTTCCTCTTCGTTAACCATTGCTCCCATGTTTTCACCATCTCTTCCTTTGCCATGCTTGGCTCATAAGGATTGATCACTGGAGCCACCATTGCAGCTCCTGTAGTTTCACAAAACCAAACCCATTGAGCAACAGTCTAGCAGATTTCAATCCATGTTTTTCTTGCAGACCATCACAGTGTCAAAATATAATGACATGTAGTACGTCTAAGGCAGAATAGGAACATTGCTGATACCTGCAATTCTCTCAGGGAAGTATTTCATTGCAGCCCATGTATGCATACTACCAGTAGAGTAGCCGAGTAACCAGAATTTCTCCTCAATTCCGATAGCAGCTGCAAGGTTAATCATATCCGAAGCAGATGAGCTAAGGTTTCGACCTCGGTGAGGATCACTCTCTCCAAACCCTGGAAGATCATATGAAACTAAACGGACACCATACTCCTCAAGCAATGATTTCTTCACTCCAGGTATGCCTTTGATTACGTAAATTTCAATCGTTAGAAGGCAAACCAAACGTAATGGGAACTAACCGAAACAGATGAAAAACTAAGTAGATATACCTGCAAGTCGAGAGGAAAGAAAAGAATGAGGCATAACTAAAGAGTATCTTGCTCTTTCTGCTGAAACACCGAGCTCGTGGTAAGCTATATATCTACCATCTGGAAGCTGTACACGGGCTGCATTTGCAGGATGTAATCGCAGCTTCGTTATCACTACCACTGGTCTATCCTGCTCCGGACTATAGCTTAATGCTGCATTATTTCAAAGTTGTCAATGTCAAATGCAAGGAAACAAACCTTTTGCACTATTAAAGTCTCCTACAATACTGCCACTTAAGCCACTGCATTGCAAATTTGTCAAAACAAAACTTACTAAATCGATCAGCAATTACTAAAGAAACCGTTCCTATTCCAAAAATAAAAACCGCATGCAGAGAATTGGCTTGAGATTCTGAGAAACTACAGGCAAATTGTTAAACTGAGTTTACCAGCGAGAGCTAAGAGGAAGACGAAGAAGATGACAGGCCATGCGTGTGCCGGATCACGATCCTCAGGTAAGTACTCGTTCATAAAGCTAAGCTTCTTAGAAACTTTAGCCGCCGGTTCCGCGAGCTTCCGCAGGAGGAATGAGTCCTGAGTGACCACAGTCTGCTCAACTATGTCCTTGCATCCTTTGGCGAGGTCAACAAGCATCTCTCCCCATGACTTCATAAACCCCGTCACTTGATCTTTCAATGTCTCCTTTACTTGTTCGGATCCGGATCCATCCACCGACAAGTAACCCGATCTCTTTGAGCTAGCTTCAGTAGCCGCCGTCAAATCAATCGGCGCTCCGTCGTATCGCAACCCGGCGTCAACGAGACTCGCTAGCTCTTCCTGCCACGTAGGCACTCCTCTAATCTCATCCATCTCCCTAATCCGAACCTCTTATTCAAAAGTACCAACTCTCTTCACTGCCAATTCCTGTAAATTTAAATAAATAAAAGTAAACGGAAATTTTAAAAGAAAGATGCGCGAGAGAATAAGCTGCGAATGACACCTTTACAAAGCGTGAGTTTCAAGCTCTCTTCTTAACCAACTCTTTAACAAATTTTCAATAACGAATCATATCTCTCTCTCTCTCTCTCTTTTTTTTTGACTAAAGAAAGCGAAAGGAGACAAAAGTTTTGCCTTACCAAATTACGTAGAAACAGCTTAGACGCACCACAACAACAATACTGTAATCCGATTCGAATCTCCAGCTACACTTTTTCTTCCTTTCCAATATTCTCCATCACCTCCTTGATTTGACTGGTGGCTACTAAGGTCAAATGTCACACTCCGCCATTGACGAGATTCTTCGAGCTCTCTCTCACTAATTTCCTCTTTTTCGTATTTTTGCTGGCGAATTAATAAATATGGACCACTGGATCAAAATCCCCTTTTTGAAATTGACGGTTATCGTTTGTCCACGTCGGTCTGCCGTGGTATCGACGGTTTAGTGGTGGGGGACCGGCTAAGCCAGTAAGTGTCGTGCGGGGCGGTTTACTTCTTTTGTGTGCCCCGTTTACTTGTTAGAGCCGGTTTCGTTAAGACTGTGAGGCTGACGTGGTGGAAGTTGTAGGTATGGTGGGGTAGGTGCACGTGACTTGTATTCTTTAATAACATAAAGGAATATTTATTCCTTGTATGGATGGCTACATAGAAACGAGGGTATACGTATACGTCGTTAGATACGTCGTTTAACACAAACAAGCATCTTCTAAAGAGAGTGATGACAATTTTATAAGCCCAAGATGGGATGGGCCTATGAATCAATGGGCCGATTATTTGTAAATCGGCTGAGGTGTCGCGGATCCTTGAGATATATATGAGGAGTCACTGGCCTCACTAGGTTTAGGGTTTTCGCCGCTTTAAAACTATCTCCTCTTGCTTGCTGCGCTTGCCGCATATACCTCTTTGCTGTTGATTTCTCTCCTCCATCGACAAACATGGGGTACGTTTCACCTCTCTTAGATCCTTCGTCTTCAGTCTCTGTTCGCTCCTTTAGCGTTTTATAGATTCGATTTCGGTTCTGTTTCGTGAATTACGAATGATTCAGTCAAGTTTGCTAATATATTGTTTTTTTTTTGTTGAAAATGGTTTCACTATTCGACCCTTTTTTGTATTTCGTCGGGGTCCCTGGTTATCATTGAGTTCTGTAAGGATTCTGAAGCAATGCGAGTTTGTTTATGGATGCATATATTACTTGTTTTTCTCTGCTATACGGATCCACGATAGATTGTACTTAATTGAGCTAAGTGTTTGTTATGTAGAGACGTACGAGATAATCTTGAGATTATGTGTATAGTAGAATCACTTGTGCTATTTTCTCTGTTGCTGTAGATAGAAATGGTTTAAGTTTTTTTTTCGTATTGTGTTTTGTGTGCTGGGTTTAGGATAGCTAACACTCTTATATGTTCTTGTGAATGCTAAGTTGAATCGCTGATTGATTGTTGGACCCTCTACATCGGTTTATCAAGTAAAAGTGTGTGTTTTTACTCACGTGTGTTTGTGTTGTGACTGTATTTTACAGTAAGACAAGGGGTATGGGAGCTGGGCGTAAGCTCAAAAGGCTTCGGATTAACCAGAGGTGGGCTGACAAGCAGTACAAGAAGTCTCATCAGGGAAATGAGTGGAAGAAGCCTTTTGCTGGATCTTCTCACGCCAAGGGAATCGTTCTTGAGAAAATGTAAGCCTTAAGAACATAGTTATTTGAGTTCTCTATCTTTTTTATTTATTGTAGATATTGGATTTGATGATTCTCTTTATTTGTGCAGCGGTATTGAGGCGAAACAGCCTAACTCTGCTATCCGTAAGTGTGCTAGAGTGCAGCTTATCAAGAATGGAAAGAAGATTGCTGCTTTCGTCCCCAACGATGGTTGTTTGAACTACATCGAGGAAAATGTAAGTCTAATCACAAAGCCTTCGTAATTAATCATTTAGCATTGATTAGTTTATGTTCATAGGTTGAATCTTTTTTGGCTACTTTTGTTGCAGGACGAGGTCTTGATTGCTGGATTCGGTCGTAAGGGTCATGCTGTGGGAGATATTCCCGGAGTTAGGTTCAAGGTTGTCAAGGTTTCTGGTGTTTCACTCTTGGCTCTTTTCAAGGAGAAGAAGGAGAAGCCAAGATCTTAAACAATGCGTCAAGCTTTTGAATTTTATTTTGATGTTATAAGCACCTTTTGGTAGTTCAGTTACAAAAAAACTTATGTTCTCTTCTATTCTACTTTAAGATTCCCGAACTTGATGTGTTTAAACTTTTTTATAAAAAAGTCTTTCATTTCAATTTTGACTTTATAAGTTTTTGAATCACTTTTATTCTTCAGTCTCGTCACTCAGATCATCTCCTAATTTGTTGCTTCTTGTAACCTACATGACTCTACGATTCTATTTTGAGATTGCAGAACTTGATATGTTTGAACTTTCTTAAAAAGTCCTTCATTTCAGTTGACATTATAAGTTTCTGAATCCGTTTTCTTCTTTAGTCTCTTCACGCCGGTTATCTCCTCATTTTGCCCTTGTCATTAACACATTCCCCCCCGAATTGTTGTCTCGAATCTTCAAGATGAGACTTTGAAACCTACTCATAACAAAAGTTAGCTGTGTTCTAAACTTCTAATCTTGAACAAATCCTAAACTTTAAAATTAAACAGATAACTACATCAATTGGTTATGTCGTTGCTCTGTTCGGCTTTGGGGCAAGCATACTTGAGGCTGTAACTTAAAAGAGAAGGTCCAAAGATGCCGTATTTCCCGGAGCTGCTGAAGGCAGTCTTTGCGTCTTCACCTCTTTTGAACACCACTTTAGCTCTCTTGCCTTTCTTCATTACCCGAGTCTCCGATTCTCTGAGGGGACCGTAACGGTTAAATATGCTGTTCAGCTTCTCTTCGGATGGAACGGAACCTGAACTCGCAAACTTGAGGATCAATGCATTGGGTTCTGATGAATCTGCAGAACAGTCGTTGATACCGGTTTGCTCTTTGGAGCCAGAGTCAGTGATATCTTTATTCACAGGTAAGAACTGCTGGTCTGAAGAGTCTTTCACATCACTAGGTCCTGATATCTCAGTGACACTCACCTTCGTTGACTCATCATTGAGATCATTGCGAGGTAATTCCTTTAAGAACTGATCAAATTCTTCATAATTGGAGTGGTCTATACTGATAGAATCGGGTATCCCCTTTCCGGTTTTGGCACTGTGAAGGCTCGAGAGCACCTCAACAGGAATTATCTGCTCTTCTGAACAATCTTTCACATGCTTACGTTCTGATGTCTCAGTGATAGTCGCCTTCTTCGAGTCATCATTGACATTACAGCAAGATAATCCCACAACAAACTTTTCAAAATCCTCGCGATTGGAGGGGTCTATGCTGATTGATTCGGGTATCCCCTTTCCTGGTTTAGCATTTTGAAGGCTCGAGGGCATCTCATCAGATAAGATCTGCTCTTCTGAAGAATCTTTCACATTCCAAGTTTCTGATGTCTCAGGGATACTCTCCTTCTTCAAGCCATGAACGAGGTTACTGGAAGATGTTTCCTTAATGAATTTTTCAAAATCTTCATAATTCGAGTGCTCTAAGCTGAGTGATGTGGGTATTTCCTTTCGGGTTTTGGCAGAGTGAAGGGTTAAGAGCATCTCATCAGGAGAAGAAGTCTTTTTTTGGGCAAGCTCTGCAAGTTGAGGCTTCTTCGTCTTCTTGTTCTCAGCTTCCACTTTTGAAGTAGAACTAGAATCACTACAAGGCTTTAGTGTAGGAGTAAAAGAACTCATCTCGCTCTCCGTTCTCAAAGGGATAGCTACCATTCCAAAACATGGTTCAGCAACCAGCTTCTGTATTTCTTTCCCGACGGACGAATTGTTTTCCTTATCAGAGGTCCTGGATGCTGAAGCCTCTTTTCGTCGGTTCTTCTTGATCTTTTTCTCAGGCTTCCTAGACTCCGAAGACCCAACCTTACGCTTCTTTTCAGAATGCAACTTCCCATCCAATTTCCCAATAGATCTGCAGCTCCCAAAGCGTTTGTTTGCAATACAATCAGACAAACTCTTCTCTTCTGTCTTCCTCCTTTTGGGTGACACTTGTTCATCCGTATTTGGCTCCGGGAGAGAAGCCAAGGGCGCTGCGGAGTCTACCGACCCTAGAAAAGTTTCATATTTGGGAAAGTTAACGTAGCTTGTCCACCGTTGAAAAGCCAGTAACTGAGCTCGCTTACTCACAAACTGCAGCTTATCGGTCTCATCATATCTCGGAACGCAAGCTAAATGCTTCATATACTCCACAAGTTTCGCAGGTTCGAAAAACTTAGCACTCGATAGCTTGTCTCCACCGTATCTCACGCGTGAACCCTCTCTAATTCCAGGATTCGTAATGTGTTGAGTCTTGAGTGTGTTGTAGGCATCCTCCGAGACACAAGCGCAAGACAAACCAAACTCTGCTCTCCTAGAAACCTCTTCCAAAGCACAGTCAACAGCATTAAGAAACTCGGGGGAGTTACTCTGATTCACCATCTGAGAGAAATGCTGATGAAAAGGCTTGATATTGGATACATGATTCCAAGCAAAACTGGAATCCCCAAAATAGGCAACCA
This sequence comes from Sisymbrium altissimum, assembly GCA_900406495.1. Classification (NCBI taxonomy): domain Eukaryota; kingdom Viridiplantae; phylum Streptophyta; class Magnoliopsida; order Brassicales; family Brassicaceae; genus Sisymbrium; species Sisymbrium altissimum. The sequence goes on along the minus strand of OVBI01000039.1, from coordinate 174,654 downwards.
AGAAGTTTCCTTTCTTGAAGTACTTCATGGACTTGTTGGACGCAACGGATGCATCGAAAAACACCTGTCCTGGCCACCATGGATAGCTCCTTACTTTACCCCAAACCAAATCTGAGTCAGATAGTAGCTTCAGAGTCTCATTACCTGAACCTAAACCAGCTAAAACCACATCTCTCTTCTCACACAAACCATCAGAGTCATTCTCAGTCTCACTTTCAAAATCAGATTCATTGACGCCTAAAACAGCGTCAGAGTCCGAATCGACTCCTCCCGGTTCCATTGACATAACGAGTACCCCCTAAATAAAAAACCCTAGAAAATGGACAAAGTAATCAATCAGCTAAAATTTGACTCAGTCCATTTCCATTACAGCACAAATATTAGTAAGTCATACGACAGAGAAAGAAACTAACCGAAGTATAGAGAGAGCGAAACTTAAAAAAAAAAAAGAAAAAAAAATAAAGCGACCAGACCTCCGGTGACCGTGACGGCGACAGTTCCGGCGATGAGAGCTCGATTTTAGGGAGTAAAGTGAAGAGAGTGTCCTGAAATGAGTTCCGCTTTTTTTTATTAGCTACCTACATGTACGTCAAACGATAGTCCACGTGGCACAGTGTTTGTGTTTGTGCGTAAGTAGCTTAACTCAAACCTACATTTAAAAATTCAAATTTTCTTCAAGAAAATAAGAATATCAATCGAATTGTCAAATCAAAAGAGTTGATTAATTGTAATTGTGGCGGTAAACTTTTTAATTCAGGAAAAAAAATGTCAGCGAAAAGTTTAATAGTTGTGGTTTTAAAAAAGAAGTGAAATCATAAATTACTGGCTTTGGATTAGAAAAAACATATTTAACCAACAGACTATATACTGTATGTCCTGCACAGCGACAAAATATAGGAATAGTTTTAGGACTGTTAAAATTATCGGTTCGCAAATTTCTTTCCCATTTGGGTGGGATTCAAAGTTTTGGTTCTGTTTTGGTGTGTAGGCTATTTAGCCAATTGGGCCATAAGGACTTTTTAATATTTTATTATCAAGTTCTAAAGAAAGTGCAAACTTTCAATTAATGGGCCGAGATCGATTTATTATAAGAGAAACGGAGATTAAACTATTGGGCCGACACAACGTTTTTATTCCGCTTAAGAAATCGAGATTAGAACATACTTTTTCCCGCCACAATGAGATGGATCAATTGGATCATATGTATTATTAATTTCAACCGTCTAATACAAACAAAAATGTTAGACTCAACTCATAATATGTATTATTATTTTCAACCGTCTTACCAATTCTTGTTTTGTGAGAAAGTGAAACTCCCAACCGTATTATTACTGTTTGTCAGCAGAAATTTCATGAAAGAAGTCACGAGATTCGGCTCAGACAAAAGTCTGGAAGTCCATATCTTTCGGTTTCCAACATTGACGCGTTTCCAGGCCTTTCCAATACAAGTAATTGGTAAGACAACATTCCTGTAGAAATATAAAGAAAATGTTTTCATTTGCAAATTTAGATTTTAAAAACACCCTCTCATATATAATACTCGAAACAAAGCAAAAGGAAGAATGGTCTAATTTGTGTAGGATAATAGAAGAGTGGTTCATGGTTAAACATACCTCTAAACCTATAGTCGAAAGATCATTTTATTGGGCCGAAACAACATATAAACAAACGAGACACAACATATTTTCTTTGGCCACCACAATGACATGAGTCTTCTGAGTTTTGACTAATGTAGCGGAATTTTATTCGCAACCGGCTAAATGTAAACCAGTTATTATGTGTTAAAGAACCAGTTACTAGCAAATTCGCAGGATTTAGATTACCATCACAGATACAACAGTGGAAGTGTTCAACTAAAAAAATCCGCAATAATTTCCAAATATAAATAATAGCCTCTAGATAAAATGGAGAAAAGAACAACTTCTAGATAAAGATAAAATGTTCAATAAGATTCAAAGTCTAATAATAATACCCAAAAAAAAAAAAAAAACAGTAATGACTTGAGTCTACGATGATAAATAGATAAAGTACCAACGGATGTTCTGTGAGAAAGTGTAAGAACCATCTCAATCAGCTCTTCAAATCCAGTTGTAACCTCCCAATCGAGTAAATTAATTAATCATTGTGTGTTCCAGAAGAAATTGCATGAACCTCATAAGTTCCGGCTCAGACGAAGTCGGAAACATCCAATCTTTCGGTTTCCAGCATTGATCCGTATCAAATTCTTTCAAATGCAGATAGCTACTGAGATACCTATCCTGTAAAACATCAATTGTTCTCCATCATGCAAAACTTAGAATTTTCTAAACACAATTTCATACATTGATTAGAAAGAAAAGAAAACTGAAAGACATGGTTATTGTTGGATTATTATAAATGTATACCGGTATGATTTTGCAGTCATCAATGTGTAGTTTTAGCTTCTTTAATCTTGGTGAGTTTTCTAGCAGCTTTGCTATACCAGGAATAACCGACTCAACAATCATCGTTTCAAGACTCAAAACTTCAACGTTGAGCATCGGAAAAGGAGCACCACAGACCTCGGCAAGAGATAAGATCTAACAAAAAGAGAATGAAAAATGCAATACATAACTCAACCAGAAGATACTCAACAATGCAATATATAACAAATAGATAAGATAGTTGACTATCGAAACATGTAACTCAACAATGTGTTCAGAACATCTACCAATGGCAGAAAAAGAGGATACATTTTGGCATGTTCTTATGCAATTCCCTAACAATCCTAAACCAATAGAGTTATCAAAATATCAACTCAACGATGTGTTCAGACTGATTCTACAAAGAACAGTCTATGTAGCTCAGCGTACCTGCAGACAGGAAGCCCCAAGAGTAAGCTTCTCCACATTCTGCAACATTTCTAGCACCTTCATTATCACCAGTATAAGCAAATCAGTGCTGTGGGTATTAGTAAGGGAAAAAGAGTCAAGATCGGAACAAGAGATGTTCAAGTCAGCTTCGGTTAAAGAAGAGACGTTCACTAAATCACTTTGAAACTGTTTAGTGTGCTTAAACTTCTGTTTAAGTCTCAAAAAATGGATATGCGGTGCCACAATATGCATCGGTCCCTTAATTTCTATATCCAGTCTCCATAACTTCAAAGATTCGCTCAGATCGAGATGCTTGAGTTTCCAACAGTGAAGCAATGTCAAGCTTTCGAGCAGTGGAGAACCAGACAGGATCTTAGCAAAGGATTCATCAGAAATCTCACAGAAACTTAAAAACAAGCTCTTTAGAGATGTCCAGGACACGGATGGGATCGTTACGAAAGCTCCCAAGTCAAGGAAGAGTTGCTTTAAAGATGAATTGTTGTAGAAGGCAAGAGGAAAAATGTAATCATCAGAAGAATCAGGGAACGATAGAGACAGCTTCTCCGTGTTGTGAGACGTCGCAAACTCGACAAAGGTATCAACTTGGGATCTGGATGTGGGTGCATTGACATCAACGCTCATGCTGAGATGGAAAGTGATGATTTTGGGAGCCGAGTAGTAGCGAGTTAGGGTTTGGATGATCGAATCACAGTCTTCTCTAGGGCACTCAATGGATAGGAAAGGTGCCTTGGACCATACATGCCTCCACCTCTTGGACAAGACAGAGGTTCTGATGGCGAACTTGGTCGGAATAAAGGAGAAGATAAGATGTACGATCGCGTCCGGTAGGTAACTGATGAAATCCACACCGTCGGTTGCATCTCCGGTCATTTCGTTTTGGTTGCTAGGGTTACTTACGGCCGCTTTGGAGCCTTCTCCCTCTTGGAGAAGATCGTCCGCCATCTCTTTACGATCTCAGAAAAATCTTCCGTATGATTCGTTTTAAGTGAATATATGGAATTATTGATCCCAAATCTACTGAAAATTATTATACAATTAATCTGACGTATACAATAATGTGTCAAGTGTAACGCATTATGATACAATATTCAACAATGGCTTTTCCTTGATCAATTGATGATGGATTATCACTATGAGAACGTGTTGGATACATTTTTAACATGGCTTTGCTTGATCGAAATGAAGACATTGCTCTTGTGAGAAAGCCTTGTTGCCATTCCAACAAGTTCTTCAAAACCTGACGCATCGAGGTAACCTACCAAGAGTACGACCATTGTTTCTAGACTTCTTGTGTTTCTCAGTAAACGCTCCACGAACGACGCCACAAGATTGGACTCTGCATATTTACCCACCAACATTGAAATGGTCTCCATAGAGCCCGGGAAGGCCAAATCTTTTGATCTCCAGCACTCACGCTGATTTAAGCTATGTGAACGCAAGTAACTGTTGAGATGCACTTCCTGCAAAACAGAATTCCATAATGCAAAACTAAGAATGTCAATATATTAGATTTTAACAATATATTACCGATATATATATGAAGGATAATGAAAGAGGTTTCAATTGGTAAAGATACCGATATGATGCTGCATTTCACGGTGTGTATCGTTAGCTTTCTTAATCCAGGTGAGTTCTGTAGAAGCTTTGTTATACCAGGAAGAACAGACCGAACGATCATCGTTTCAAGAGTCAAATATTCGACCTTGAGCGTCGGAAAACGTACACCACAGAGGGCGGCAAGAGATAACATCTAAAAGCCACACATATATATAGTCAATATCATAACACAGACCTCATCAAAAGAAGAAGAAAAAACCAAAGTACAACAAGACAAGAGGCATTGGTTAAAAATTAACTTAGAATCTCCATGCTTTCAGAACATCTACAGGAGAATGACAAAGAAGGACAGATTCGTATGTGATTATGCATTTTGAACAAAAAGCTCCTAAACGAACTAATCCATCGACTATGCAAACCAACTGATGATTCTACAAGAGCAGGCTATGTAATTCTACTGACATAGAGAGTTGTAGGCCGGTCTTAGAGGACGCAAAAAGAATTGGCAAACATACCTGGAGAAAGGTGGCCCCAACAGTAAGCTTCTCTACATTCTGCAACTTTGCTAGCATCTTTACCACGTTACCTTGAAGAAAATCAGCGGTAAGGGTTCCAAGATCGCAGAAGTAAATGTTCAAGTTAGCTTCGGTTAAACAAGAGACATCCACTAATCTACACGGTAACCTCGAGTGTCTCAATCTCAAACAACGGATATGTGGTGCCACAATCTGAGTTGGACCGAGAAACCAATCGCTTCGGTCCATCTCCAATCTCATCAGACGCGGTGAATGACTCAAATCAAGACACATGAACTCATCACAAAACAAAAGTTCCAAGCTTTCAAGCAGCGGACAACCAGAGAGAATCTTAAGAAGGGATTCATCAGAGAGCTTACAGTAACTCAAAGACAAGTTCTTTAACGACGTCCAAGACACTGTGCACTTAGGGACCATAACAACCGATCCCGAGTCGACCAAGAGTTGCTTCACAGTAGAATTGGTGTAGAAAGAGTCAGGAAAATCGTAATTTCTGACACGGGTATCACGAAACTCCAGGGAAAGCTTCTCCGCGTGGTGGGAAATGGCGAAATCGATCCAGCTATCGACTGGTTCAATCCTATTGACTAAGCTGGTTCGAAGATGAAAAGTCGCGATTTTGGGAGCAGAGAAGCTAGCTAAGGTTTTGTTTATCGACCTGGTAACCACTCTGTGGCTGTCAATAGAGAGAGAAGGTGTCTCGCGCCAAACATGCCTCCAACGCTTGGACAAGACGGAGGTTCTGATCGCTGACTTTGTCGGAATAGAGGAGAGGATAAGGTGGAGAATCGCGTCCGGTAGAGAGCTGATGAAATCGGAACCGTCGATTGGATCTTCGATCATTCTGTTTTTGGCTGAGGAGGAAAAACTAATCAGAGAGGTGGCTTACGGGTTTCAACAGCCGGCAGTGACGCCGTCTTGCTGCCGGAAATTTTCAGCCAACGAATCTCTCAAAATATCTTCTTTCTGTTTTTTTTATTACACATTAAACATTCTGACTATTGACTTCAAAAATATAATGTCGACTTTTTGTTTTGTGTGTAAAAAAAAGTTTTATAATAATCAATTATATGGACTATTTGAGTGCCACATTCTCGTGAAAAATAATAAAAAGTTAGGTACTTTAAAAGTTACTACAAATTCTTTTGTTAGCAAATGTGATTTAACTTTGAAAAACGCTTTAATAGAGGTGACCAGAAGCTACTTCTTGCAAGCAGCAGCTGCTGTAACAACTAATCTGGGACTCAGTGTTGCAGAATAGTGAGAGGAATGATCGGTACTAATGGAATGGTTTTGAGAAACAGAATGTGTATTCTTGGTTCGAACAAGACTTGTTAGAGCTTGAGCACAAATGATGGAGACCTTTGTTGTTGCGAGAAAGTGTTGGAACTTAGAACCACCTAAATGCAGCTCGTGGAAAACCTGTTGCATTGACGTGACACAACACAACCCCAGTCTGTCTGTCTCTACGTACTGTCTTTGCGTTGTGGAACAGCAACTCCACTAACCAAAAACGCGAATTTNGGGGGGGGGGGGGGGGGGGGTTAAAAAGATACTAAAGTTCAGAATTATCAAAAGATTGAAAAAAAATAACTAAGACGGATCTTGCCAATATATATGGCACCGAATTTCGCAGATGGATATTTGCTGGGGTTAATTACGTATATTTGATAAAACTTGCGCAAAAAAATTTTGTGCCAACATGTCACAGTCAAAAGACATTTGACCCTAAAGAATAGATCAAGTTTCCATGCATGCATCAGCAAAAAGATTGTGCCAATATGTCACAGTCAAAGGCAGGGTTATATCGCAAGGTTGACGGTTAAAGGGAATGGCAACACAATCGACGATCAGAGACAGCTTGTCCACATTACGGGACATAGCGAACTCCATCAAGTTATCAATCTGGGGTTCAGGGACACATTGGGGCATAATACGAATTCCATTTAACAAAAGCCAAACTACTTTGATTAGAATTTGCGACTGAAATTATGACAACGTAACACAGGCATTGATTAACTGGCTGAAAATTCAAATCTAGATAACTAGAGGAGACTTATTTTTAGATCACAGTGGAAACGTTGTCCCCGAGAGAAAAGTGTTGAAACCACCTGAAGGAGATCTCGAGCCCTATATATCGTCTCCAGTATCTTTGTGTATCCGACCACGAGTTCCACACAAAAAAGGGAGGCGCGAGAAACCAAACACAGCGATCTAACACCAATCTTCTAAGACGCAGTGTGTTTTCTCATATCAAGACGCTGATCGAGGAGAGTCACATAACTTCTGCTCCAAGCTTCCGAGAATTGGACAACCAGCCAGAGGCTTGGAAGATATTCATCAGAAAATAATGTATTTAACCGCTTTAAAGACAAATTCCTTAATCAAGGACGATTTCCAAAACACATAAGCATCATGGGAATTATTTCGTTTTAATTGCTTTGGATAAGGATTGACATAGTGCCAACCTAGAAAAGAAAATAAACTAATTTCGTTTTAACTATATGTAGTTGGAACGTTGGACTTTTTATTGAGTTGTATAATTAATGTATATAGATTTACAATTTTGGGTTATCTATATCCTTTGTAAATCAAAAGCTAACTCAAAGATATGAAAACGTTGTGTGTAAGAGGCTGAGTTGGTTGATTCTTTTTTATAGTAACTTGATTGATAATCTTTTTTTTTTTGTCACAAGATTGATAATCAAGTATAAATAGCTGATAATAAAATATGCAATGGTTAAATAACTTATATTGACTGTTACGGTTCCAATTCCACGCTAACAACGATGCGACTGACACGTGCTGGGGGGGGACCTAAACGGTTGTTCCTAATATGGCTATCAAAAGCTTAGAAATTAGATTATAAGACTACTCAAAATGTGGAAATCATGGGTTCAATTTATAAGGTTCGAATATCAGCGGGGTAGTCTCACAATAATACATATAGTAGGTGGTCGCTGAACACTCTTATTCTTATAATGACAGACTTGACAGTGTTTGCGGTCTAAAGCATAATGGTGCGATTGAGACTATATGGTTGATTCTTAACTAACAACACCTAATTATGATAACAGTGTCTACGGTCTCCCTTCTATTGCACCGTAATAAGTTTGGTTGCAACAAACAATGTAAAAAAAAAATCTGGTCTGAATTTTAACATTTACACCAAAAAACGTAATTATGAATGTTCAAAAAATAAAACCCACCACTTAGTAGTAGACATTTATTAATGATATCTAAAACTTACATAAGGTTGCTAAGACCAAATCAGACCATTTCTATCTTATCGTTATATTTTTGTATGAACATTATTTTTCAAGCGTTTGAAATCCGAAGCGTGAAAAGTAAAAAAATTGTAGTTTAAACAACAATAAATTGTGTGTCGGCTAAACTAGCAAAATGCAGTTATGCAAGTGATGACGTTACAATACAGTGAGTATTCTTTAACCAAAAAAAGTTAATACTGGTAGTACTCCACACTTGCTTGACTGCTAATAACAGAGGTCCAGTCATTAATTGCAAGTTTACAACTATTACGGTTTGATAAATTAAATATTAGTACTACCTTTCGGCTATCAACTGTAACTCTTGACTAAGGTCTATCATCATTAAACTCCATTCTTACTTGTTACGCAAATTGAGAAAAAGAGGTTGGATAAAGTAAACATGTAAATAGCTTCAATTAATGCAAGTCGGCTCAAATTGGATCTCTATTTACGATGTTCATATTACCGTTAGCTTTCTTTGATGAAACTAAAGCACATCTCTTATGACTTTTTTTTACATCACTTAACAAAGTTAATTTGGGTTCTTTAAAACAAGTTTTTTATAACCCTAAGTAACTTTATGTTCCTATATATAGCAGAGGACTAACTAAAGCCAATTTCACAAACTATAGCCAAAATGGAAACCATAGTCCACAAGTCGATGATCGCCGGAGTACAGAGCGTCATGCCGGTGGAAGTGACGCAACGACGTGAAGTCCGTTCCATATCCGTCGTAGATCCCGTCGGAGCAGGAATATTCCAGCGAACACTAAACATAGTTACGTATTACAAGCAAGCAGGTGATAGTGGTGAGAGAGGGTGGTTAGTCGCCGGGTGGATCAAGGAGTCGTTAGGGAGAGCCTTGACGGAGCAGCCATTGCTTTGCGGTAGACTGCGGCGAAGCATGAAGACGGCGGATGAATATGGTCTGGAGGTGGTGGCCAACGACAGTGGCGTCAGGTTGGTGGAGGCTAGGTTTCCGGCGAGTTTGCCGGAGTTTTTTGAAATGGTGAAGAGAGACAAAAACAGAGCTGAAGCAGAGACTGTCTTCTGGAGAGACATTGATGAAGTTGATCCTCAATTCTCTCCATTGTTCTATGTTCAGGTAACTATTTTCTTCAAGACTTTTAACTAATTACAACTTTATCAAAAAATAAAATATTTATTAACATATATAATTATAACTCTACATTTTTTCTTTTATCAGTTTGGTTTCATGGTTAATTGGTTATTGGATTCAGATTTTGTTTTGCCCAATTTTTTGGTTCAGAGAGAAATAAATATTTTTTACTTAACTTTATATTAACTGAGATCAATATTGTATTATTTTCGTCAACAAAATCTATATTGTAGTAAAAATATATTAGATTCTTGGACTTGCAATGTTTCTACATAATCACAGTTATTCATAACATTTAGATTGCTTTTCCTTGTTTTTTTCACTTTTCAAAAACTGGTCATGAGGTCGTTTTTCCTTAATCTGTACTTGTTAATATTGTTAATAGGTGACTAATTTTGAGAGTGGTGGATACTCAATTGGGATAAGCTGCAGCATCCTAATAGCTGATCTCCTCCTTGAGACAGATTTCTTGACCAAATGGGCTCGAATCCAAAGCTCTTTAGCTCATTCCCAGACCACACTCAAACCAATCTTCTACCTCCCACCAGTCAAAAGAGAATTTATCCTCAATGAACTTCCTAGGTCAGCCTCGGTTCTCGACCGTGGTGAACCACTTGTTTTCCGGGCCAAAACATGCTCGAAAATGACTCTATCCTGCATTAGAAAAGCTGTTGAAAACCGCGAGAAAGCCAGTGCGGATGTATTCTTATTCGTCAAGGAACAAAGTGGTGGCAAAAATGGTACTACTGAACGTCATCATGGCATGACGGTAGAGATACATTCAAGAGATGAAGCGATTGGCGATTGCGATTGTGGTAACTATGTGGAGGAGACAGATGTTGGAGTACTTGATGTGAGTTTAGCCTTCGAGGACAAATTTGAGGGCAGTTCATGTTGGGTTGGGTCTATCGCAAAAGGGGTTGTGTTTGTCCTCCCATCAACTTTTGGAGAGACCAAGCCGCTTGTCAAATTTATTGTTGCATTGCCAAAAAAAGTGACTCATTAATATCAGTGGCATTAGCATTTAATTTTTATTGAATGGTTTCTAAAATTGAATAATTGTTGTCAACTTTTAAGTAAATGGACGCTGTTACTAGTATAATGTACTATAGCTTTTGAGTATTGATTTGTGGGTATCTTGTGAATGATTTATTACTTTCTAAATTGTAAATGGTGTATCTTATCTTCGAAAACACAGAACTCGATAATATAAATCTGAAAAAGAAAAAGAAAAAAAAATATATAAATCTGTTTTGATAGAAAAGAAATGTCGATTATCTTCACATATTAATCTTTTAGAACCCTAAGTTATGGTGTACTATATCTATATGGTAAAAAGACAATGGAAACTTTTTTTAGTGTGTAAGATAAAGCTTTAATTAACATTTGGAATAATTTTTATATATAGTAGTACAGAAAGGCAAATAATCATGATAATAGAATCTCCGAAAATACAATTATAATATAATGCAAAACAAATCCTAGACAATTGCCGGGTGGATCAAGGAGGTAAGGGCAATTATAATATAATGCTTATTAATTATTTTATTATATTTGGGTTTTTAAAGAAGGTCGCACTGATACCCAAAGTGGAAGACGACAAAGAAAGAGAAAATAAAAGTAGATAAGGGCAAGACGGTATGATTTATTATAATTAAACCGAATTGACATTGCAACTTCTAATGAATATTGCTATAATAAGATACAAACCATGCAATCACATAATGATAGGAACACGTCTACTATATTTATAGCATGAACTTGTGGAATATAATGCATGGATATATATATGTGGTGGGACAAAACAGCCATGTGAACCACTGATCACTTTCCCTATTTACTTCATTTGGAAATTATTATTATTTTTCTCAAGGTACGGTGGTTCGATAGTTGTATCTCACTAGGCTATTAGTATTAGTTTAGGGAGTTCAATCACTTAAGTTGATTTTCGACTGATACGTTTTGATTTCACAAGTTTCTGATTCTGCAGTTTATTTTGTCAAATTAAAGTTGATTTTCGTCTGACACGTTTCGATTTCACAAGTTTCTGATTCTGCAGTTTAGTTTGTCAAATTAATATACAATAATATTAGAACGTCTGAGGTGAATTGTTTATGTACAACCTTTTCCATCAAGTCCAGAAAGGGAGAGTTTCCTTTTTAATTGTCTTTCTACTTCTACTGATTACTATTCTTTTGTACAGAATCCTAAAAAAAAGAAAACTTTAAAGCCATGTGAAGAAGAAGGAGAGCATCCTCTTGTTTTCTTCTAAGTTCTAACAATCCACTCTTCTTCTCTTCATCTCCTATCGCTTCTGCTAAAATTTGACAAGAAACTAATTTAAGAGAGATGGAAGGAACCTTGGCCTTCAGTTATGGCATAAATCAGCTTCTCCTTCATTTTTTCCTGCAAAACACAGACAAGAAAAGACAGAAACACAACACAGTGAGATCGTTCCTGAGACCGGCTTTTGCCCACCAGAGGAAAACCGGAGTAAGAAAGAAAGTGGTTAACAAAATATGAAGAGAGATATCACTTTGGAAGAGTAAGGTGGAAGCTTTAGATAATTGGCGCATGTCATCACACTCGGAAGGTCGGTTTCTGAAGAATCGCTACCGTGCTGTTGCACAACAAGTGAAACAGAGCAAAAGAAGGGTGATGAGAAACAAGAGAGAGCCAAACTATAACATATAATGGGAGGAAAATAGAGAAGCTTTGAGTAATAGCGGACCTTGCGGACGATTGTAAGTTTGGGATTGAGAGACGCCAAGCCTCCAGGAGGTAGACGAGGGCATCCTGTTACAAATTGCAGAAAGGCTCGCTGTTGCTCCTTGTCAAACTCATGCAGAATCTCTAACAACTGGAAAACAAAACAATTGAACAATAAGTTTAATCCGCGAAAAAAAAGAAAAACCAAGAAAGAAAAGCAGTTGGTTTGAGTTTACAGAAAGAAACCAACATTTTCAACTGGTGGGCTGCTAGAAGTATATCCATGATCAAACTTGATGTGATCCATGACTTCATTCATCTGCAAAGGAAGGACTTTGTTCTTCAGTTGATGAAAAACGGTACCCAAAACCGTGGAACCTGAAGGTTTACACTTACATTAAAGAGATCTCGTTCTCCACACAACAATGTTTCCAGTTCTTCTTCATTGAATATCCCAAGCTGTTCAATAGGGAAAACCTGAAAACATGTATAACAAAAGAAGGAATGATTTAAGCAACCTTAAAACCTGTAGAGAACAAAGTAGCTAAAGAGAAGGCTACTTACATGGTTAAATCCAGACCGAAACGCTTCCACTTGTTTCTGGATCCCGTTGCATACTGTGGCATTGACAATAGCCTTGATGTATTCCTCGAGGTTATCAAAATTTACCTAGAAGGAGAAGGAGAGTAGATATTGATCAACATATACTGGGAAACTTAAAGAAAGAGATTTGTTCACAAAAATGAAATACTTTCGTACCATATCATTAGCAAAATTGGGAGCGAGAACATAGTCCGTGTAGCCAGGCAACACAAATTCAAGACACAGGTCCTCAATCTTTGTTCCACGGAAACTTAAATCACACTTGGGTGCTCGAGAATCACTTTGTGCTTCTGCGAAAACCTTTCTCCGACGTGCCAGAGCTTGCAATTCCACAAGTGTGTTACAAAGTTCAGGGTCAACGAAGTGGATGTCAAATGAACTCAACTCCTACAAACAAAAACTTGCTCCGTAAGATTTTTACAAAAGTCGGAAAGAGAGTCATATGCGAAATGAGATGTGCTTGAAGAACCCAGTTTACCTGTCCGAGAATTAGTTTATAGAAGGCTTTGGAGAAAGGAAGGTCTAAGACTCGTCCATCTTGTAGTGCCTTTGCTACCACTGTCCCCAACAGGACAAATTTCTGGAGCACACCTGGAAGAGCAGCTGATGTACCTGACCAAGGGCGTGGAAAGAGTCCTGAAGGAGGCACCGAACTTCCCAAGTCATCCATTGGTTTTCCAGCCAAAGAACCACGATCACTCCTCCACATACCAAGGTCAGGATTTTGAAATGCTCTACTGACAAGTGTATAGAACTCCAGCGTTGGCCCAAGACCAGTTCCGACTTCTTCACTGTACTCAACCTCAATGACCACCTTCTGGGTGCCGTGTAACTCCATCATTTTTGCAGCAGACTCTAGAATTTTTTCACGGCAAGCTAAGAACTTTTTACGAGGTAAAGTACCAGTTACTGGCCGCCCTTCGCCATGAACATTTGAACTGCTATGGTGTTGTGGATGATGATGGACTTGCTGTGACCCGAATGCTGCAAGTCGGAAGTATTTAGATTTGACTTCAAAACTAAACAGAAATGGGCATGAACCCATTAGATCATTAAACCACGGTGGTAGACCGCAGGTTGACACAGCAAAAGAATCACGCAGCTGCTGCTCTAACTTCTCTGTAAGCTTAGAGCTAACAAATTCAGCATATGGCACCGGACGAACCTGCACCCTCAGATCATCTAGATTCTCCAGCCTACCTTCACCAAAAGCATTAATCCTTTCATGACAAATCAGGTGAAAGAGAAATCTATTCATGCCCTCCAGACTCTTAAGCAGAAACAATATGTCATACGCAGAACTCGTCCCTTTGTGGCGTAAACCAAGTCTATGAGCAAACAAGTAGGATAAAAACGGGTGATACTCGTCATTGTCCATAGATCCGAGAGGAAACAGATTTTCATGCGAATCTGCAGGTTGTGGTGCCCTTTCATAAGTGATGTTGTGGGGTCCACTCAGCTTTGAATCGTTGGTAGTTTCATTTTCTGATTTTAGTTTGTGCAAGAGAATTGCCTGGTATACAGTCAAAGAGCGATCTAGTTCAAGCCCTTCTAGACGAAACAAAAGTCTAGGTCGCGCGTCCTCCTCTTCAGATGAGGAAGTATTCTCTTCCCCGGAATCTGGAATCAGCTCTTGGTCTTCCTCTTGAGATCCCTTGACACAAAAAAGTTTCCAAACACGCAAAAAATAAATTTACTAATCAACTAAAGAAGCTTAAAATAAGGAAAGATACCAAGGAAGTCGACTTCTTCACAAGTTAAATACCAACCAAAATATTACCTAATGCTCATCTAGAATTCAAATTACTGCTACTTATGAAGGTCATGAAAGCGTAAATGAAGTTTATGATGCAAAAGTAAGAGTAATGGTGTTGAAGGTAAGAGTAAAAATCAAAGCCATCACTTTCATCCCGTTTAGAAAACTTTCACCATTTGGCAGATGGAAAGAAGAGAATTCTGTTCTAATATATAATTGCTTCCCCTAAACTCATATTGGAAAAAGTTTGAATCCCTCCTAAACAAAGCAAAACCTGAAGATTAAAGAAAGGTTGCACATGCTACTTCCGTAAGGCTAAGATTAAAAATTACCTGCAACTGAGGGGCATTCGAACTGTCAATCTCCATATGGCTCGAGCTTTCACCTTGACAAGATATCGAAGTTGACTGCAGCTGAGAAGATTGACATTCTATAGCTTGATCTTTAGCTTCCACGGAATCTAAAGGTTCCAAGTGTACTTTAGGCCACATGTATTGATCGACAGCATCCAAGAAGCAAAGTGGGTCAACGGTGACAAAGTCTTGGGAGTAATCACGCAAACAAGTCTCCCCCTCCGCTTTAACAAAACGAACTCTTAGGACTGGGTAATTTGTGCAACGTCCATTCGGAATAGTCGCGAATGAGTTCCTTTGCTTCAAAAATTGGCTTAGGACAATTGGATAGTTTTCTAAAGAAGATAAGGAATTCTGGAGCTTCTGTATTAACACGGATGAAGTTGCCTCGCCATCAGACCAAAGTAATCTTGTAAACACTTCAAATCTGTTACCAACAAATGGTAAACTATCACATTCAAGATCGCCTTTGCTAAGTTTCCTTTGGTAGAGTCCATTAGACAGATAATTTGCCAGTGCCTTCACAACTCCACTCTCTGTAAATTCAAAAGTGGACACAGATTCCTTTCCATTCAGCCTTTCCATGATTTGATTCCATATAGAGAAGAACTTCTCATCCTGCAGGGCATGTTCGCCAATCGGTACAGTCATCAAATCGTTAAGTGCTACTGACAGGTGTTTGAGGTTCTGGAGGACATCTGTCAAGCCTTTCTGAGAGTCGAATACCGCGGGTCCAAAGAAACGCTCCTTGATACGTGTTGCGAGAGTGTTGACAGAATCAATTTCAATCTTACAAGTTTGCGAAGAAGAGGGAAGCGATCTTTCAAAGGACTGGCACAAGCATTTCACAACCTCTTTCGGAACAGACTTTTGTGAAACGTCAGCTGATCCTTGAATGAAACCAGTTACTGGATTCTGTTGCCCCCTATCAGAATTTAAGAGTGCTTCAATTGAGAAAAACACACCCTCCTTTATAAACGGATTCAAAAAAGCATCTCTGTATTTCCCAAGAAGCACTTCAGCAATCTCTAGTGCTACAACGACAACATGATGATCTTTCCTTGACAAAATGCCCGCCAAAACACTGCATCATCATGAAAAGCACTACCGTAAGCTAGAAAACAACAGGGTTAAGGAATCCTCAGCAGATAAAGAAAACTGGAAATAATAGATTACAGAACAATATACCTTGAAATGTTAGCATTCTTCAGTAAATCGACAAGATCGGCTGACTTACTCAAGCAAGTCAGCTTGTGAATTGCTGATAGGCAACCATAAGAAACATATACGTTAGCTCCAGATTTTAGCACCTACAAAGAATTCACAAGATACATCATACTCTTAAGAGAGAAACAACCATAAAATTCATACCTACAGAGCATAAAATTGGATGTCGAAAATAACCTGAATCATAACAGGAAGCATGTCTGCTCCAAATTGTTGCAAGAGATCAGCCTGATCGACAAGAAAACTTTCCTTTTCCAATGCCAGCTGATTATCCTCTACCGGTGAAGCTGGAAGAAGCTCAATCACTAACTTCAGGACTTCATGCACCTGAGTAGTTTTCATCACCAACATTAAAATCATTATCACTATAAATACCTCTGTTTGAGTACATAAGAACAAAAGAGTGATCTATGAAAAAAACTCATACCTGGTTAGAACATGCATTGATGGGATGTGTAGAAGACACTGAATGAGAAATGTCATACGTGGATATAATTTCTTTTAGTCTGTAGCCAATGTTAAGCTCATACAACGTTCTGAAAGCTAAAGTTGAACCAGAAGATAGTTTTCTTAGCAAACCAATCACGCCCTGCCACAAAGCCAAAGTGCAATGATGTTATGTTTATGCAATGAATATTAAGAGAGGTCATCCAAAAGAAGAAGAGATCTCATGTACGTTGTAAACAGGTTGCGATAGGGTGGTACGGCCATTCAAGTTCAAAAGATGTATGGATTGATGAATTAGTCCATGGCTACATAGTTGATTTAACAATTCAGGTGACTGGCTAACTTGATCTGCTATTTTTGTTAAGCAAATAGCCACACTCTCGACCAACTGCAAACAGAATATAATGCTATCAATAATTCGCAGAAGAACATTTATTTCAGTTAAGAAATTATTAGAAGAAAAGAACTGGGCATTATTCTGACCTGACGATCTTCATATTGAAGAAGATTGCATAATATTGGAACAGCGTCCATGAAAGGCGAGGGAGACTCAGATGGAAGCTTCCTGCATATATTCACCACAGTAGAAACTGCGACTCTCTGATGCATGTGCGATGTTCAAACCAGTAAGTCTCGTAAAGTTACCAATTCGAGCTACCAAGTCATAGAAAACAAACAAATCTTCAGATGGCTAACCTGTAGGCTTGTTGAGAAGAAATCAATATACGAAAGCACGGCCTTAATTGCTCCAGCATTCAAGCATGCCACTGGCTCATCTCGAGATATTTTCTCAAGTGCTTGCAAACACTGCCCAAGTCAATAGTTAGAATGAAACACTGATCAAAAACAATTTCTCTTGAGGTGTAAGAAGAAGAAAAAAAAGGCTCATGTTGCGAAAAGTATATGTACCTGCTCAGCAACGTCCAAGTACTCAATTGTATGTAGTCTTTGGCAGAGAGCAGGAATAGTCTCATGTCTTACAAGGGATGCTATTGACCGCGGATAAACATCACTCAAGTAAGTAATTGCTCTGATTGCGAGCAGCATGATATCTGCATTGCTCTCATGCTTAGCCAACTTAACAAGCACCCGCGAGAGCATGTCGGCAATTCCGCTGGACAGCGAGTCTTCAGTACAGAAAGACAACACTTCACATAACTCTGTAAGACCAGTTAACTGCAGAGAAGGATCGTATTGTTCACTCAAACTCGACACGAGAGACTTCAATTTCTGCTGATCGTCAGATGATCTCCCTCTCTGATAATCCTGAAGCACCCTATGCCTCGGATCCGCATCATCAGAATCGCAAGATCCATAGTCGGAGTCCTCCCTGTCCTGTTCTCCATCTGATTGGCTCGAAGGCGAAGCAGAAGAAGAAGTATCCATATCAGCGTCAGCGTCTTCATGTCCTGAACTGGTACCATTGGCTTGAGCCTGAACAGAAGATCCAGACGTGCTAGGCCTGAAATCCTGCGAGTTACAGGCTCTCTTATCAGCTGGTAGCTCCTCCACAACCTCCATCCGTTTCTGGCCTCTGTTCTCCATCACTTTGATCTTCAATTAAATTATATAACTTCAACCTACACAAACCAAAGGATCAAAATTCAAGTCTTTAGATATCAAGATACATACTTTCCCAATTACATACAAACCCACAAGGACAAAAAAAAGAAAGAAGAAGAAACAACTAAGAGCCGATCACTATCCCAAAATCAGTGGAAATAACAGCAACAAAATTTAGGGTTTTTCTCCTGCAATTCTAATTAAGATCAATAATCCTCAAAATCTCCAAGAATCAACACAGACGTAGACGATCACTATCACAGAGAGAATCAAACCAAAGCACACAGAGACGCTTCACTGGCGAGAACAAAAAAGTAACAAAAACAATATTTAATAATACGCAGAAGACAAGAACAACACAAACGGAAGAAACCAAGATCATGATCGCACTGGAATTTTTTATATATATAAAAAGTTCTGGTAATCACACCTTTCAAGTCTGAGCAGATTGACCCAATCTCTGTGGAGAAAGACAGGGACTTTTTGATTGGTATCGAATACCTTAAATATCCTCTCAGAGATTGAAAAGCAAGAAGAAGAGGAGAATCTAATCTAGGGTTTTATCCTCGGAAAATTAATCTCCAGAGAAAGAAGAAATCACATAAATACAAACAATAGTAATATCTCTGTGTTTATATAACTTTTCCTTTTGCTTATTTGCTAAGACGATGGTTGTTAATTAGACCAGACTTTCTAATGTTTCAAGGATTTATCTTCTGCGGATGTGCACACGGTACGTCTAATGTACGGATGCTTTGATTAGATCGGACGGTTTACTATCGGTTGAGAGAATATCTGACGGACGTAATGTTTTACAAGTCGTTTCCTTTCCGATTTTGGGATCAGAGTATTTAGCACCGCCTCATGTGGTTGCTTTGCCACGTGTCGTCATTAACAGTTTTAAGCCGTGCAATTAATCAAAAGTTTCTTTTTCCTTTTTTCACAAATTAATCCTTGCTTACGG
This sequence comes from Sisymbrium altissimum, assembly GCA_900406495.1. Classification (NCBI taxonomy): domain Eukaryota; kingdom Viridiplantae; phylum Streptophyta; class Magnoliopsida; order Brassicales; family Brassicaceae; genus Sisymbrium; species Sisymbrium altissimum. Next base: position 155,698 of record OVBI01000039.1, on the reverse strand, counting down.
TTTATTCATTTCATAACCCAATTAGTTCTTTTTATAAATGTAACATAATTAATGCACTATTAAGTCGTTTACTTTGGGTTTCGTATAGGAAGGTATAATAAAGACATGTCAGCTCATGAGATAAAACCTATAAACAAACAAAACAATTCTTCCGCCAACTAATTCTAACTGAATATATTAAGCTACCGAAAATAAAGTAATCAAATCTATATAATATCTTCTGATATAACAAATCATTATTAGTATATCTTCTTAAAATTAGTCGATATAATATTTTTTTAAAAGAACAATTTCTTTAAATAGGTTTTCATGATAATTAATTAAAATTAATTTTGGGGCGTCTAAATCTACTTAAACATTATGAATGATTTATATGTTTAATAGATTAATGTTCAACTAATTTGTCCAAAAAAATAGGTAGATGTTTAACAGATTTAAATCTATTGTTATTTCCTATTTACACTCATAATCTTCCATAATTTTCTCAATAGTTTCCTTGTAATTCATAGGGAAAGTGACGAAATGTCTGACAAAAACTAAAATTATACGGAAAGTTGCGACTACACTTTTTCGGAGTGAAGATATATTTCCCTGTTAATTAGAATAAAATCTAACTTTGTTGACGAAAAAGATCCTACCTTTGATAATTTGCTTTTTAAAAATATTTCCACTGTATGTTTAAGAAACTTGAGGGCCAAGGAAGAAACAAATATTATATCTTTCGGACTGGATCGGCCTAGTTATGTCCCAAGGGCTGACGATGCCGGATATGTCCGGGCTAATTATTCTATTTTCTTAAGGATTAACACTAGGAATCAGGCCTTCTGCCTGTATCCAAAAAACGGTTATCACAATTTATGGCTTCCGGCTCCATTATTTAAATATCTAAGAAATACATCGGTTTTTACTTCCAGCTCAGGCCGACGAAGAAAAAACCAAAATTCAAGGTCGGATTTTTGTTGTTCTCTAGATTTTACGCAAATATCAGTGACCTTCGTAGTTGTCAAAAGGGACTCATGACTTAACTCGACGCCAGTTTCTGTTTGTTATGACGATGATAAAATTGATAATGATCAAAGAAAAAAGAAAAGCGAAAGTGAAAGAGTTGAAAAACATGTTCATACTCCTTTAAATCCTCAACAACAGAACACCACCAGAGATTCAATTCAATCCCAGATAAATCCAAGACAAATGAAGATCAAAAAACAAATAACCAAAATCTTTGCCTAAACATGAGCGAATATGAGATGCTGAAATCATATTATTACTGACTGGATCCGAGCCACTTCGAGAAGTTATCAAATTCTGTGTAATCGGAGTCAGAGATCATAGTCTGGTACCAAGCCTTGCCAGCTGCTTTGATCGCTTGTGCCTCCTCCTAGAGTAAAGAAGAAAATAAATGAGTTAAAGAAATGAGAAGGCATTGTGATTCTAAAGCAAAAAAGCAAAAAAAAAAAACACCCTATGAAGTTAAAAAGTGGAAATGAACCTATGAAATGATCAGGATAGGACACGAGTTTCACAGCAAAACTAATACTTAATCAATCAAAGAAACATTCCGACCCAAATCAAATCAATAAACACCGCTTATTTGCAATATAGATTCAACAAGAGATAAGACTGCTTAGGGAAAAAAACGAAATAATCCATTAGAAATGACAGAGAACTCGTATACCAAACTTCAAACCCACTCTGTAACGTGCACTGAAACGTACTAAACAAACTTTAACCCATATCAAAAGACTTGGAATTTAAAAACGACATATCACAAGATGCTTAGACAGGAAACCAAAAACTTCATAAGAATCCAAAAATGACAAGTGTAGAGAATTGGGAGGGTTGAGTTTACCTTAGTGACAATTTTCCTCTTCTTCTCGAGCTTCTCCTTCTTAGACTTAACCCTTTGAGCTTCAGCCAACAGAGACATCCTCTTTGCGGTCTTAGCATAAGGATTCAACTTGAGCATCACATTAAGGTTCTTCAATGGGTTCTTCTTAAGAACAGCTCTCTTAGCATCCTTCTTAATAGGATTCACCACGCTCTGAACCTCATCGGAGTTGATAATCCTAGCAAGGTCAGCGTTCACCATTTTGGCACGAGGCAAGACGTAACCTTTCTTCTTCTCAGATGGCTTATCGAATGAACCATAGATAGACTCGAGCTTCTCAAAAGCAGACTTAGTCCAGATCACAAACCGACCAAGGTGACCACCAGGAGCTAGCTTCAACAAGTTAAGCCTCTCCACATGACAAAGCTCAACACCAGTAATGTTCCTAAAGGCTTTCACAATCTTAGCTCCCTCGGTTCCGTAAACAACAAGAGGACCTTTCCTAGAAATGTAACGACGATTCCTCGCCTTACCTTTACCAGGACGGATCCCAATGCTGTCCTTGGCCTTCTCCGCATCATCGTAAGCACCGATCTGCTTCAACACCTTGATCGCAGCGGAAGTCTTCTCAACTGCTTCCGCTGAGTCACTGACAACAAGAGGCATCTCAGGAACATTTTCGATCTTGTGACCACGAGCCATCACGAGAGCTGGAACAGCAGTTGCGGCAATGGCCGAAACAATCGCGTGTCTCTTCATGTTGACGTTGACACGTCTGTGCCAGCGTCTCCAGATCTTAGTGGGAGCAAACATCCGACCACCACGACACATGTTTCCGAAGGCAGCTTGACCGGCACGGTGAGTTCCACCACCTGGAACACGAGGGATACGAGACACGGCTCGTCCGGTTCCCCAAGACTCGGCAGAAGTCTGGTGACCAGCGCGTTTGGAGACTGCGTAAGGCTGACGGCTGTTGTTGGAGATTTGGGCGTGCACGAAGCTGACGACGTCTGGTCTCACAGGCGCGGTCATGACGTCCGGTAAACAAACGGTGGTGGATTGGTCTGTGGTCATGTCACCGTCGAGTCCTTGGACGGAGACCAAAGGGCGTGCGGCGGCGGCTGCCATTGTTTTGGGTGGAACGAGGGTTTGAGATTGAGGCCGTGCGTTAGGGTACAAAGCGCGTAGTTAGGGTTTCTGCCGAAATATATATATAGTAAATGGTGGAAGTATCTGCGGGCCTGAGAAGCCCATAGGCCCTAATATAATAGAAAACAACTTATGTATTTTTTTCGGCCTTTCCGGCCCAAACTACTTTTTTACCGGGCTATTGCGGGAGTTAAAAATGAAAACTTTTAATAGTATAGATTAGCTTGGAACGGTTTAATGTATCATTTTTTCTTACTCCAGTGGAAAATGGCTGATATTAGTCTGAATAAATTTGAATTGAGAGAATACTATGATTATTTATATGTACACGAAACGTATGTTACAGTATGTGCGTACTGTAATAGTGTTTTTGAGTATGTACTCTGATAGTGCATGTACGCATTTTTACTTAGTAGAGAAATCGAGATAAATGTGAAGTTGCATTTGCTCACCGGCTGAACATTCGGAATTTTTGCCACAACACATTTTCACAGTGATATGCGGAAACAAGATCTACAAGGATCCGACTTAACTTTGTAGCCAAAGGCATCAAATGCTTTCATAAAAATTGGAACTTACTAGAAACACTGAAGTGAAGCTAAAGACGGAATCTAGAAAAAAAGAGATGATAAAATAATTCTTCCCTAAAAAGAAAAAGAATCCGGGTTTTGGTGCGAAATGCCTCTAGCGACATAGCAATTACCCACAGATTTCTGCCGCAAGAAACAATTTTGATGTATCAAAAAGATGAAATGATGAAGCACATACTAAAGATCTATCCACATTAAAAAAAACTGCCAAACAAAATGAAACAAAGTAGAAAAGTTACATTGGTCACTCAAACTTTAATCAAGAATTAGCAGTAGCATAGGTCAATCATTACCTTTTATCGAGAAACATAGTGTTTGATTAATCCTCGTCATCAGAGCTCGCATCATCGCTGCTGTATTCACTGCTATCATCCTCCAAAATATCGAGCTGAACATCTCGGACATGTATGACGTCAGGCGGCCTGTGAGGTCCTGGAGGAGGCCGCATTTGTTGCTGCTCCTGGGCTCTAGGTGCAGGGATCGAGTCAGGCGGTAACACAACAGGATCTCCTGGCTTCCATCCATGAGGTGGCAAACGCCAATCTTTTGGCAGTTCCACAGGCATTCCTGGTTTCCATCCAGAAGGAACTGCGATGTTCGTTGGAAGCAGGTCTTGAATTGCAGAAAGATTCATACTTTCTGGAGGAGGTGGTGGCTCCATGAGTGCTTCAACCTTCTTCTCAACGTTTTCTACCGTTTTCGGTAGACCGATGTCGAGGTCAGCAAAGGCGTAGAGCTGAGAAGCTCTCATTTGTTCGTCTTGTGGAGCTGGTGGCAATGCTCCACGGAGAGGTGCTTGCCCTGCACCGAATTCCGGCGGAGCAAATGTTGTGTAGCTAATCTTGTGAGCGTAAGCTAAAATGTCCTTAAGCTTGAGCTGAGAAGAGACTGTGGTTGTAACAGAGGATGAAGAAGAAGACTCATTGTCATCATCTTCTTCTTCTTCACTTGCAGTTTTGCTACGTTTTGGCTTGCGGTAATCGGAGTAGTCGTCAACGAGCATATCGAGAACACGTTCTGCTTCCTTGAGCTTGTTGGCGAACGCGAGAAGAGATACATCCTTGGATTTGACCTCACGTGCGACCTTCTGCTTAGCGTCCTGGAGATCGAGGATCTCTTGAAGCTCCGTAACGGCTTCGAAGAGCTGCGTCTGGAGGGAATTGAACTGAGAGAGGATCTCCTTCGTCGACGAAGGGTTAGGGTTTTCAAGCGGCGGAGGCGGCGGTAACGAGTGCGAGGAGAGGAACGAAGGGAGAGAGCCACGGAATGCCGAGAGCCAGAGCGCGCGATTGGGAGATACGTCGAATAGCTTAGACGTTAAAACCGCCATCTGCTGGAGAAGAGCCTGAGCTCGCGGCAACGGCGGAAGGAGTGATAGCAAAGCAGACGACGAAATAGCAGCCGAAGCTGAGGCTACGGCTGTGGAAGCGGCGGAGGAAGGTAGTAGATTAGGAGGTTGTTGGATCTGTTGGTGCTGAGATTGCGAGGATGAAGAAGAGGTTGGATGGCCATGACGAGACGGCGTTGGATTTTGTACGGAAGGAGAGCCGGGACCTGTTAGCCCTAATCTCGCTGGAGATTGGACGATCTGATGCTGTAGCATCCTCGCCGCCGGCGAATAGCCGGTAATCAAAGGAGATCTAAGAGTAAATGTGCATTTAGAGAGGAACTCGGAAGAGAGCAATCCAGGGAGAGCACAATGAAGAGAAGAAGACGACACGAAGCTTTCTTCTTCCTTTTGGTTATAGATCGACGACGGTGAATAACTGGGAGAAGAACCCGAACTTCCCAAACCTTCTGCGCGAGCCAGAAGGTTCTAAAGACCCTCCTGGCATACACCCATACCCTTCCAATTATTCCGGTTATCGTTAACCGGGTTTCCGTACATTTAAGAGAGAGAGGCTCCGATACAAATACAGTACACAAATACAGTACAACAGAGTCATGTATCTCATTTGTGGGTCTAGTGGCATTTGATAGCTGATACATTGCCTTTGGTTTCTATAGATGACCAAAAAAATCCAATCGTTGAAAGTAACTACAAATTACAAAACGGATGAACAAATAAATATGTATGTCAAAAAGAAAAATACTATTGGTAACCATTTTTCTATTACACACACGTTGACAATATATATATATATCTACCATTCACCGAACTGGTTCTGACCGAAACTGCTATATTTCCCTCTTGTTCAGTTATGTTCTCCTCAGACAACAACCGTAAGCAGCATCTGACACAATCCACCAAATGCAGAGAGATCAGATATAAAACCTTTAAAAAACTGGGATCAGGATAATAGCAGCTGAGGGGCGAGATATAAAACCACACTTACTTGATAGCTGATAGACAGTTGTTGTGAGCATGAAGTCCCCAAGAAGATATATCGCTTGTTTGGTTCTTGACCAGGGGTCCCGCATTACAGCTAAGAGTTTAATTGTTCAGGACCTTCCTCTGCAGCATCAAAGTATTCAGACTATTTCAAGGTTAGATTACATCTGTTGCAAGAAATCAATCCAGAAGCCAGCAGTTCATGTGTGTGATGTATATCTCAAAAAGCAAATCAATCCTCATTTTAGTCATTGGAATTTTTAAAGAAGTAGCACACACCAAGACCGAAATAGACTCGTTTCTAATAGTTTAGCCCAACTTAAACTTAAAGGCACATAGTAACCACATCTGTTAGGTGGACGAGATTCTTCTCTCTATGTACTAACACGAAAAGATGTGGCTCACAGCCCTAACGAGCATGGAAGTTATGATCAACTTAACACTTACAGCAGGTTCGAAGTCGGGATTTGCCAAATTCACTGTGAGGTTTCTCATCAATAGCAGAACCTGCAAGGCATAGTGCGATTAGTGAAGGGTACTACAAAAAGAACAGCCACTGACAGCTACAAATAGGCACCAGGAAACTTAAAAAGAAAAACTGAGCCAAGGTTGTAAAAGCCCAGTATTATGCCAAAATTTCCATAGAATCATGGTACGAATCAAACTTTGAAACAAATTCTTTAAATGCAGGCTTTATTAGTTTCAGCTGTCAGAGAGGATACTTATGAAGATCAGTTCTTGTACGAGTTAGATTCATGGGGAGGGAAACACCACAACGCCAGATTATAGTTGCAGATAGAAGTAGGGAGCTCAAAGAGAAAGCAGAGTTCAAGTAGACGGCTAAATGATGAATATATCACTGTCATACATATCATTTAACCCAAAGGCAAGCAAGCAGGTTCTAACTCACAGTTTCGAAATTTATAGGATCCATTTCCTTGAGCTTTTTCATGCGGCCTTTGCTGTCAGGATCGAAGACACTCCCAATGAAATTATAAACTTCAGCAAAATCAGGAAGACCTGCAAACAATCATTAGAACAGTGTCTAACATAAAATAAAACCTCAGAAATAGTTCCGCAATTGTTCGGATAATTACCGTGCATTGAGGGAGCTTGATTCGCCGGTCTTAAACACTGGGAATCTGATAGTGTTCTGCTTGAGTTTCCTATACCAGATGCTGAAGGACTACTCCCACTTGTTGAGTCATTCGATTCCATAACAACTGAAACAATAACATTTTTAGCTGCATTTAGCATATGAACCTTCATCAGGTGGAGTAACTCGACTGCCAAGCAGATTACAGAAAAAAAAAAAAGAATATAGATGAGAATGCATGCCTTCTCCTCCACAAAGAGTATTAAGTTCATCTTTTGGTAGAATAACCTCGCTTACGGCTATGTTAAGCAAAGCAGAGGTATCATCGTCCCATGAAGTATATCCAGGCACGTTATTTATTTGAGCAGGAAAGGACATGGAAACGTGAAGCGACATTTGAGCTGCGAAATTGAGTTGAACTCAGGTTGAATACATTTTAACTTCATCTCTCCGCCCAAAGTAATTTCTACAGTAATAGAACTAACCATTCTTCGAAGCCTTTTGAGGATATGGATGAGCAGCTTTGCGTTTAGGCCTAGGGGGTGGCACGTGTGCTAAAGTCCCGTTTTTCTGAACCTTCAAAAAGTATTTTTGGGCATGGCTCCTGATCTGTTGTAAATCAAGTAGGCACACTAAGATTGGGTGGGGGGGGAAGCATGCCAATGTATTCTATAATTTAAAACCAAAATCCAAAGCAGCTGATCACAAACCTGAATTACTGTCTTCGAACCAACAAAATCTTCAATCTTTTTCCAGTCACGATCAAACCTAAAGGACGCAAGAAAATTGCCAGAGACCATAGTATCAGCATCAAAGTGTCTAAATAAAGACACTGGCTTTTGCAATAAAAACATGTAGACAAACAAATTAGCTTCTGCAACTGAATCTCAAGGAAAAACTCAAGATGATCTACTACATACGCAAACTTTGAAATGATGAAAGTTTATTTCACTAATATCACCATAACATAATATTTTATCCGAAGAGCAAAATTAACAAATCGTTTAGGTCAGAACTCAGAACTAAAACCAAACAGACAAACTCTTTCTCTGGTTACTGTATTAAGCACAGACTGAGAATAAATGAAGCAACTTTACGCAAATTCAGAGAGCTCGAAACAACAAGAAACCAGTAAATCGAAGAAGAGAAAAAAGAGAGCCAGTGATTTTACAATTGAAGTGCTTCCAGAAACTTATCGTGCTCTCCTTCTGTCCAACTCTCCCTGGACTTGGTGATCGTGTAAGCTTTCCTCACCTTCTTCTCCGGAGCTTCAGCAGCTTCCGTGGATAAAGAAGTCACCGTCGTCGTCGTCGTCGTAGTCTCTGTAAGATCTGTAGACGTTTCCGACGGTCTTTCTTCAGCGACCACAGGATTACTTGAGAGCGACGAGGTCATCGGTTTTTCTCAAGATAGCGATCGTTTAGAGAGACAAGTGAACAGAGCGTGCTTAGAGAGAGAGAGAAGGAGAGAGAGAGAGAGAAGGAGAGAGAGAGAGAGAAGGAGAGAGAGAGAGAGAGAGATGAACGATATCCACATGGCGGGCAGGAAGTTGGTGATAAATATGTGGAGACGCTTCGCTTCGAATTTGAGGCCATCCATTTTTTGCCCTTTTCCTTTTTATATTCATTAAATTTTATAATCATTTTTTTTTCCTAACTCGATGTGAGCTTCAAACTACTCACGTGTTACAGTTTCATGTGTCTGATCGATGTTTTTTTCCCCTCAAAATGGGTATTACATGCTATAAAACACATGTGGTTTTTCAAAATTAATCCATTCTGTTTAGTGCAACCATCCGAAATCTTCCTATGTCAAAGAAAAATACATCTGAGAGAGCATGTGGTTTCATCTTTTGTTCTTTAAAAAAATGAAACAACCAGCAACTTCTGATAGTGTACCAATGTTTAGAGACCAATTTAATGCACTGGACATCGATAAAATATGATTAAGTAGCTTTTTAGAACTAAAAAGTCGGTTACACAATATATTATTATACTCTTATTAACCTTTGATTAGCTCTTTCACAAATCACAACTATCCTTGAAAGCTATGTTTACAACTCACAACAAAGAACTCTTTTGTAAACATAGCTTTCAAGAATAGTTGTGATTTGTGAAAGAGCTAATCAAAGCTTATTAAGTATAATAATATTGCTTAAATTCTTGATACCAGCTTTTTACGTGTGTTTAGAAAAATGCAATCTTTATTGAAGGTTTGATTAGTTCTTCTTCCACAATTCTCCATAAACATTTGATTGATACCAATCACAAAAATGCTTGGCCTAACTTGTACTGAGTATAAAAAAAAGCAATTTTAATAAGTCTCATCACCGTACCAGTAGATAAACCGGTGTGTTGTTAAAACCACAAATCCGGTCCGGTTCGGAAGTTGGAAGAATAGCCTTTCAAATCCAATCCATTTACATACCGAAATAAATAATTGGAGAAAGAGTGAGAGCCACAATGATGATGATGATGATTCCAACCGTTGGCGAGGAATGAGGGACCTTGTCATCGTCTTTGGCTCCACCTCCGTCATAACCAATCCACACCTCCACCACCGTCGCTGTTACGCCACCGCACCGGAGCACAACCGGAAAACCAAATACACTTCTTCTCTCACCAAGCAACTACTGCCGTCGCTGCCACAGCATCACTCAGCTTCGTTTTCCTCGGCGAACCCTCTCTCAACCCACTTCTCCGACGCCGTAAGATGGATTCCAGACGGCTCGGTAGAGTATTACGCCGATTTCGCATCCAAGCTCGCCGAGGACGGCCGAATCCAAGACGTAGCTCTCATCGCCGAGACCTTGGCTGCAGAGTCCGGAGCGAATGTGGCGCGTTTCGCTTCCATGGTTGATTCTCATCTCTTGTCGAAAGGGGTTTCGTTGAATCTTCGACAAGGAAAGATTGAGAGCGTAGTTTACACTCTGAAGAGAATTGAGAAGGTTGGGATTGCTCCGTTGGACCTCGTCGATGACTTGTCTGTGAAATTAATGAGGAAACAGTTTCGCGCAATGGCTAACTCTGTGCAAGTGGAGAAAGCTATTGACTTGATGGAGATACTTGCGGGTAAAATACTATACTATCAATCTTGCTGTTACACTGTGCTATTAAACCAGACTTTGAACCTCTTGAGTGTTGCTTGACTTGAGCGTTGATTCTTATTTCAGGTTTGAGATTCAAAATTAAAGAGCTGGTGGATCCGTTTGATGTCGTAAAGATTTGTGTTGACATTTCTAATCCCCAATTAGCTCTTAGGTAAGGCTTGTTTTGTCTCCTCACTCAACTGTCCTGAAATGGAGAATGTAACTGTTCTTTTGTTGTTTCTCATCTTTCGTTAAGCCATTAACTACAAGGATGCTGAATAGAGTGTGCTAACGATTTGATTAATATGTACTGCAGATACGCATGTCTTTTGCCGCATACAGAGATATTGCTTTGTAGAATTATTCTTGGTTTTGGAAAGAAAGGAGATATGGTCTCTGTAATGACAGCTTATGAAGCCTGCAAACAGATTTTAGATACGCCTAACATGTATATTTATCGCACTATGATTGATGTTTGTGGCCTATGTGGTGATTATGTCAAATCGAGGTACATATATGAGGTAATTCCCTGATTTACATTAGTATCCCTTATATGAACCATTAAGTTGAAAATACAGAATTGCCTGCGTTCTTCAAGTTTTTGTTTTGGTACAATTCACTTTTTTATGCCATCCTGCAATTGAGACTTGAAGCTAACTCAAATTCTTGTGGCAGGATCTTCTGAAAGAAGACATTAAGCCAAATATTTATGTTATGAACAGCCTGATGAATGTTAATTCCCATGATCTTGCGTACACACTAAAAGTATACAAGAATATGCAGGTATGTTCTTCTTTCTATCTCGCGATAACATTTTATAATTTAAGTGAAAAGATATGAGTAGGTGAGCTGTTCTAGATAGATTTTCGAATTGGTAACTGCTATTTGATGGTGGTTCAGATTTAGGAGTACGTATTGACTGACCTTCAAACTTTACATGTCATCAGAAACTTGATGTTACAGCTGACATGACATCCTACAACATACTACTGAAAACATGTTGCCTGGCTGGACGGGTTGATCTCGCCCAGGACATATACAAAGAAGCAAAGCGAATGGAATCTTCTGGACTGTTGAAGCTGGACGCCTTTACATATTGTACTATTATAAAGGTATAATATTGGCATGCTTGGGAAACTAAGACGACCAAATTTTTTTTGCTTTTGTAGCACTTAGTCTCTAACTAATGCCTCGAGATCAGGTTTTCGCAGATGCAAAGATGTGGAAAATGGCTCTAAAAGTCAAAGAGGATATGCAATCGGTTGGTGTAACCCCAAATACTCATACATGGTCGTCGTTAATCAGCGCATGTGCCAACGCAGGTTTAGTAGAGCAGGCAAATCACCTATTTGAAGAAATGCTTGCATCTGGCTGTGAGCCTAATTCTCAATGTTTCAACATCCTACTGCATGCTTGCGTTGAAGCTTGCCAGTATGACCGAGCTTTTCGTCTTTATCAATCTTGGAAGGGAAGCTCAGCGAAGGAAGCCTTATATGCAGATGATATAATTAGTAAAGGTGGCATTTATAGGCCAAATAAGTTGAACTATCAGGGTCCCGGGTCTTTGGTGAATAGCAAGTCTTCACCTTATATCCAAGCTTCAAATAGATTTTTCTTCAAGCCAACAACTGCGACGTATAATATACTCTTGAAAGCCTGTGGTACCGATTACTATCGAGGAAAAGAATTGATGGACGAGATGAAGAGCCTAGGTCTTGCACCTAATCAAATAACATGGTCGACTTTAATTGATATATGTGGAGGTTCAGGCGATGTAGAAGGTGCTGTACGGGTGAGTCAACTCTTCTCTTTATTTTTTGAAATTATTCTTTCCTTCAGATATGTTTCTTTAAAACATATAAGTCAAATTAAGGTGATCATACTTCTCCTGCTTCAGTTTATAAGCTTTTGGATCCATCTAAATTTTAAAGTATCATTTTAGGGATTTATGCAGAAATGTGATAAGTTCCCTGATAGAAATTCTTCTTCCAGTACAGATTTTGAGAACTATGCATTCAGCTGGAACCAGACCTGATGTTGTTGCATACACAACAGCTATCAAGGTATTAGTCTCTCTCTTAGTGGTGCTGACATTTCTGCTTCGTTCTTAGTCATTGCTCAACTCAGAGGTGTTAAGATTCAACATATTTTCTTGCAGATTTGCGCGGAAAATAAAAGTTTAAAGTTGGCATTTTCTTTGTTCGAGGAGATGAGGAGATATCAAATAAAGCCAAACTGGGTAATTCTCCTGGTCGAATGGCTTTATTGCTTTTTTGTCCCTTTCACCTACCAACTTCTTCTAAATATGAAGTACTCTTAATTGCTGTATACTTTGGCCCTCGGCAAAATGATTTGACCGTTTATCCATCACGCCACCTTAGGGAAAATCAGCAGACCAAAATTAAGTATATCATGTTCTGTAGCTAATAGTACGAACTACTTTAGCTAGGACAGGGAAAGCAGTTTCTCAGTTGATTTCAGCATTTCTGAGTCCAGAAATTTGTTTCTCAGGTGACTTATAATACGCTTCTCAAAGCACGAAGCAAATATGGTTCTTTACTTGAAGTGCGGCAATGCTTAGCCATATATCAGGACATGCGAAAAGCAGGGTAAGTGCAATCACATTTTATGGTCTACTTTTATTTCTCATCTTGATCGTTCTGCATCTTCAGACAAGTGAAGAGACGTTCCACTTTTCTCACAAGAAAAGCCACAATACTGCAGGTACAAACCTAACGATCACTTTCTCAAGGAACTTATTGAGGAGTGGTGCGAAGGAGTCATTCAGGAAAACAGCCAAAGCCAAAATAAAGCAAGCGACCAGGAAGGTACTAACTTGGGGAGACCTGTAAGTCTACTCATTGAAAAAGTAGCTACACACATGCAAGAGAGAACAGCCGGAAACCTTGCAATTGACCTTCAAGGACTTACCAAGGTAAGCTAATGATGACAATCAATGAGGCATTGAAGTAGTTTATGTGCTTACAATCCTATCAATTCAACTCCTGAAGCATATGCTCATGTCAAACTTCTGCATCCATTAACAGGTTGAGGCTCGACTTGTTGTTCTAGCAGTTTTGCGAATGATCAAGGAAGACTATACGCGAGGTAAAAATCGATCCACATACACCAATAGATCCTCTCTCTTGCATTTACTGTTTTGACTCAGTAACCACTTCAAATGGGACCATAAAACATCGAATCATGGGCAAACGTTTAGATAAAATCACTCTTATATTTATACCAAGAGAGACTAAAATGCACAATTGTAATTAAATATCCCTCTTGCAGGTGATGTTGTAAAAGATGATTTGTTGATCATCCTAGGAACCGGTGAAGCAAATATCGATTCAGGGAAGCAAGAGATTGCTGTGAAAGATGTGCTAGTAAAGCTCCTAAAAGATGAATTGTCTCTTGTGGTTCTTCCTGCTGGACAAAGACATGTGCTAGATATAACACTGGATGCAAGACGTGTGGATGATGCAGACCAAAATACAGAGCATACTTCAGAGAACACCAAGTCGATTGTTGGTATATCCTCAACGAGGAGGCCTGCAATTCTGGAGAGGTTGATGGTGACAAAGGCGTCTCTGCATAAGTGGCTGCAGCGCAAAAAGTAGTTGATCCTGACTGGTACATAACTAATCATCTTTGTATTCTATGCAAAGTTCAAACTAAATTGCAGAAAATAATGGGTAAAGATAGCACAATATCTCGCTGCATATATCTGTGTACCTTTAGAATAAAAAAAGAGTTTTCCTTCTTTTCCCTCTGTATCTTAAGGTAAATAAGCTTACAAATATCTTCCCAGTTCTGTGTAAATCCGTACAACACAAACTAAAAACCAACTATCGATCTTTGCAACAACTCACAATCACATCAGTAAGCATGTTGGTCTCTGATTGAACAGTAAGACAGCAACCTGAAGATCAGAGCCAATCCTGCTGCTGCAGTTTCAGGGGCAAGTAAACTTCTGATAAATACTGGAAACCAAAAGAGCTCAACGCCTGAATCTCAGCCTTCTGCTTTGTTTTCACCATCAGGTTAAGTTCCTCGACCCACCCGGGATTCTTCTTCACGAAATCCTCCTCTAGCATATCCTTCCCGGTCTTAATATCCTGCTCAGTCATCGGCAACCTACACTGCTCAGGTATCTTGTACTTGTCCAAATCACTTGGCCTGATTCCAAGCCACTTAATATCAGGTGTAGTCAAGTTAGCACTGTCGTAAGACATGTTCTTCGACCCGCATCCATAAACCGACAAGATCTTCAACCCGTAAGGGTCACTATCCACCAAGGCAAGCACCGGAAGCTTAAGCTCCATTTTCATCTTCCTCAAGAATAGCCTTGTGGCTACATCGGGCTGGCCTTTTGCAGTGACGATGATACAAGGGAACCGGTTATAGAACCTGTCTTCTGCTAACCTTATATAAGCAGCATCTTTCTCAACTAAGAGTATGAACATAGCATCACTCTGCATATCACCAACCCGATCAATATTTGGTGGAATGGCTTTCCCACCCATTCCCATCTTTGTGCAATCTATCATGTCTCCATTGTCACTGAATATGAGCCTTCCCACCACCACACCTTTCTCTGCTGCAATTACATTGAGGCTTGACCTTGTGCAGCCGAGCATACACGAGACATCGTCCAACACAGCATCACTCTGTGTCTGGTCCTGAAATTCAGTGATGTTGCAAGTTGGTTCAAAACATTCCAAATTGAAACTTATTTGTTCATCTACACAGAATCAATGCGAGAAACAAAACCAGAGATATACTTTCGGTTCCAAATCTGAGAGCTGGATCTAAAAAGTGACTATCTTTCTTATGGGAACAAAGTGTCAAATTCGAGAGCTTGGAACTGAAAGCAAGAGACTTTACCTGAAAAAGCTTGACGTCGGTGTAGAAGAGATCACGCTTGGTGACGTGAATGTTCCTGAGGCAGAGTTGGTGGATAAGGGAGAGGATTCGTGTGGTGATGGTGGTTTTCCTAACAGAAGAAACGGAGGCAAAGGGACGGAGAGTAGATTTGTCTTTTAGCACTATGCGGTCGAGCTCAGGGACATAGAGCTGGTTAGAGGCGGCGCGTGAAGGAACGCTGAAGGAGAATCCATCGCCAGCTAGGATAGAACGGGCGATCTGAACGATGACTGTCTCTATTTCTGTCTGCACGGAGGAGAGGGAGAGATCTGCGACTTCACGGCAGGAAGATGAGAGAGAGAGGTCAGCTAGAGTTAGTGGTTTCGATGAAGAGGAGGAGGCACCGTTACTGCCGGCGGCGGCGGCGGTTAAGGAAGAGGAAATATAGGATTTGAGAAGTTTCAGGATAGCCTCATCTGATTCCAGAATGCTTTTGAAAGGAAGATCCTCCGATTGTTCATCATCCTTCGTTCGCTTGCGCTTCTTCTTATCCGCCATTTCTAGAAGACGACGGTGTCGGAGACGGATACGCGGCGGTCGAGAGAGTACAGTTTCTAACAATGGCGGGAAAATTTATTAGGTAGAGTCGTAGAGACATATCTGGCAAGTGAAGAAGGCCATCCATATCTAGGTCAAATTAAGCGATACTACTATTAAGGATAATTAAGTAGTCAAGCGACTCGCTATCAAGAAGTCGATATGTCCGAGTGGTTAAGGAGATAGACTTGAAATCTATTGGGCTTCGCCCGCGCAGGTTCGAACCCTGCTGTCGACGATTCTTTCTTTTAATTTTTTTTTTAAATTGGGCCTAGAACTAGAATGATCAATGATTTCTACTTAAAAGCCTAATATACGGCCCACATCTTGAGCCCAATAGTAAAAACATCTATAAAATCTTTAAACGCCAGTCTCTTCGGCCAAAATCTAATCGACGGTCCAGATGAGCTAAAACTTGACGTTTCCTACCCACTATTCGACGTGTCAGCTCAGAAAGATCTCAGATCTGCCACTAGCCTCCGGAACGAGTGTTTTTGATATCCTCCACGTCAGCAATCCTTGCCAATACGTGATGTGGAAATATCCGATCTGACGTGGGTCTTATCGGACGCTCGGGACCTCTAGTTTTGTCCACGTCAGATATCTCAATTTTTTTATTTCCAATTTTTTTTTTTGCGCGACAATCTTTCTAATATCTATCTATCTCCGGAAAAAATAAAATCGGTGGCTTATGGTCGTCTCCGATTTCCACTCTCTGGGAGACAGCAAAACCTCTGAATCAAATTGTTCACTCTCTTTTTGTCTTCCTTCTTTCTGAAACAGAGAACAGCTCAGATTCTTGTGTCCTTGCTTGCCTTTCTTAATTCTGCTGTCGTTTTTATATTACATGTTCCTCTTCCCCAACCGTTTAGCTGCTTTTGTGCTCGATCCATTTCTCTGGTTGCAGAGGTGATTGATGTAAACTAGTGGAGCTCAATTCTTCGTTGTAGGATTTGATTATTGTAAGATCAGTTCCCCCTTTGGAATTCAGATGCTTTTGCTTCTTTTATTTATTTATTTATTTGATGTGATTAGTCTGAGATTCACTTTTTAGATTTTGATGATTTTTCGCAACAAAAATAAAAAAATGACTTGTGTTAGCTTATTCGTGGTCATCAACTCTTTGTTCTGTTAATCTGAGTTAGTTGTTCGATTATAACTTTTGCGTTTATCGAAATTAGGGTTTCTGTTTTGGGTTTGAACTGAAAATTTCAATTGTTTTTCGAGTGACATATCTTAAGACTGACCATTTTTGGGTGTATTAGGTCCGTACGGTTGAGTGGTATCTCTCTGTGACCATTTAAGTGTTTTTTTAAATATTTTGATCATTTTGAACACAGCGAAGCAGAAACTGGTGTGATGAATGTTAATGAGGACGGTGAGGGTTCGCGTTACCCAATCACCGATCGGAAAACCGGAGAAACGAAACTCGATAGGGTTGAGACTCGGACAGAGAGGCTTAGTACTGAAGAAGATAAAGCCAATGGAGTCAGTGTGGATGTCAGAAACGGGAGTGCTGGCGCTGGTCAAGGCTCAGCTGGACTTCAGATTCCACTGTCGCAACAAACTGCCGCGACTGTTTGTTGGGAAAGGTTTCTTCATGTCCGAACCATTAGAGTTCTGCTAGTTGAGAATGATGACTGCACTCGTTATATCGTTACTGCGCTTCTTCGTAATTGTAGCTATGAAGGTCAGTTTTTTAAGCCTCTGACTCAGGCTGATCTATATAACCTATAGCGCATTTCTATACCAGTTTCAGTTTTTTTTTGTGTGTCTTTGTTGTTGCATATGTTCCTTCTTAAGTACCGAGTGCTTGTTCGGCTAGCGTGAAATATCTTTGCATTGATTAACCGATAATGAGAAGCAACTTTTTTCTTTCATGGCAGTTGTTGAGGTAGCAAATGGTGTACAAGCTTGGAAGGTGTTAGAAGATCTAAACAATCATATTGATATTGTGTTGACGGAGGTAGTCATGCCTTACTTATCTGGTATCGGCCTGCTATGCAAGATTTTGAATCACAAATCTCGTCGGAACATCCCTGTCATAAGTGAGTTCTTTGTCTCTTGTCGTTGTACATCAAGCACTTTCTTTAGTTTACACAAGCTTTGTTGATTCTTCTCAAGCTTTTGGTTCTGTTGGAAGTAGATGCGTTTAACTACATTCCCTGTGAGTTTTGTGTTGCAGTGATGTCATGTCATGACTCAATGGGGCTGGTCTTTAAGTGCTTATCAAAAGGAGCAGTTGACTTTCTCGTTAAGCCGATAAGAAAAAACGAGCTTAAAATCCTTTGGCAACATGTTTGGAGAAGATGTCAAAGTGTAAGTCCCTTGCTCATTTCTGAAAACGGTTTGGTATTTGTTTTATCTATTTGATGTACAACTGGTGATGAAGTCATGGTCTAATTGTGGATTGGTATCTACTTCTTTGTTTCTCATGGTTTTCCTTGGTTCATGTTCACAGTCTAGCGGCAGTGGAAGTGAAAGCGGAACACATCAAACTCAAAAGTCCGTGAAATCAAAGAGTATTAGAAAATCTGACAATGATTCGGGAAGCAGTGGTGAGAATGAAAATGGGAGCATTGGCCTGAATGCTAGTGATGGAAGTAGTGATGGGAGTGGTGCTCAGGTAAGAAAATGTGCAATATCAATAATCTAATATATATATATGATAAGTTGCCTTCCCGTAAATGGTAGGGTCAGATGATCTAACTTCGCCTGTGCACTCAAATACCTATAAATGGTGGAAGCGCTTACTGAACCACTTGTAGAATTAAATGATGTTTAACTTAGTTGTTCTCAGTGATAAACCGGGTGCAAATTTCTTGTTCATTACGAAGTTATATTTTGCAAACAGATGATTTATTTTCCAAAACGTAGATTGGTTTCTGATATATGTCTTTTCTTCAGAGCTCTTGGACCAAAAAAGCTGTGGAGGTTGATGACAGTCCACGAGCGGTATCTCCATGGGATCGAGTTGATAGCACTTGCGCACAAGTGGTACATTCCAACCCCGAGGTTCCCACTAATCGCTTGGTTGCAGCACCTGCTGAGAAGGAGACTCGAGAACAGGATGAAAAATTTGGTAAAGAAAGGATGCTGTGATCTCTCAGTTTCTTCGGTACTCTTCTCTATACAAAAACTTAAAAACATGATATTGAATATTTTTCTTTTTTTTCATAATTCCTGCAGAAGATGTCACAATGGTTAGAGACTTGGAGATTAGTATTCATAGAAATTGTGAACTGACACTGGAGCCAAAAGATGAGCCCCTAACCAAAACCACTGGCATAATGAGACAGGATAATTCATTTGAGAAGAGCTCTAGTAAATGGAAATTGAAAGTTGGAAAAGGACCATTGGACCTCAGTAGTGAAAGCCCTTCAAGTAAACAAATGCATGAAGATGGAGGGCCGGGTTTCAAAGCTATGTCTAGCCACCTTCAAGCTAATAGAGAACCCGAGGCGCCTACCACACACTGCAAAACTTTAGATACCAGTGAAGCTGCCGTCAAAAACTCTGAAGAGCTAATGCACGTTGAACATAGTTCAAAGAGGCATAGAGGAACTAAAGATGATGGGACAATAGTTAGAGATGACCGCAATGTGCTGAGGCGTTCAGAGGGTTCAGCTTTCTCAAGGTACTTCTGTAGAATAATGACCAAATCCTAAAAGCTCTGGTTTCTTTTTTTTTTTTTAGATAACCGTTAGAATGTTGTATTGACGACGCATGAGATCGATTGTTGGACGTGTACAGGTATAATCCAACCTCAAATAACAATAAGCTTTCTGGCGGGAACTTGGGAAGCAATTCTCTTCATGATAATAAATGCCAAGATGTTATAAAAAAGACTGAAGCGGCATGTGATTGTCACTCAAACATGAACGAGAGTCTCCCCAATAATCATCACTCACGCGTCGGTAGCAATAACTTTGAAATGAGTTCCACAACTGAGAACAACGCTTTCACAAAGCCAGGAGCTCCAAAAGTAAGCTCGGCAGGATCTTCATCAGTAAAGCATTCATCGTTTCAGCCTCTACCTTGTGATCATCATCACTCCTCCTATAATCTTGTTCAAGTCCCTGAGCGGAAGTTACCGCCACAATGTGGATCCTCAAATGTGTACAATGAGGCGATTGAAGGCAACAACAACACAGTGAATTGCAGTGTGAATGGAAGTGTATCAGGTAGTGGTCATGGAAGCAATGGCCAATATGGAAGCAGCAACGGCATGAATGCTGGAGGAATGAATATGGGAAGTGATAATGGTGCTGGCAAAAGCGGAAGTGGCGATGGTAGCGGTAGCGGAAGTGGAAGTGGAAGTGGAAGCGGGAATGTGGCAGATGAAAATAAGATATCTCAAAGAGAAGCTGCTTTGACAAAGTTCCGTCAGAAGAGAAAAGAGAGGTGCTTCAGAAAGAAGGTAATTTCTGGATCAACCTAAGGCTTTTGATTGCTTCAGATTTCAAAATATTTGCGTGTTTATTTATGCTGTTCAACATTGAAGATACACGATGCTATTTTAACATGTAACTACGAACGCAAACGCTGATAGACAGTTAAGATGTTAATAGCTTATATGCATAAATATGTGGTTTTGGCTTAACTCTATAACCGATATAAATCCACGCTGTTTGAAATCTTGTTAATTGTTGGCTTAACACTTAGTGGTGAATTTCTCAGGTACGATACCAAAGCCGGAAAAAACTAGCGGAACAACGCCCTCGTGTCCGTGGACAGTTCGTCCGTAAAACAGCTGCTGCAACGGATGATAACGACATAAAAAACGCTGAGGGGTAGCTAACGGAAAAATCTACAAAACCAACAATTATCAGCCCAAAAAAAATAGTAACAATTCTCACCATCTTTGTTGGGATCTATCAAGCTATCTATCACTTGTTTTAACAATTTTTCTGTACCCTCAAAGTCTGATTCTTTGATACTAGTACTACTACTACTATTCCACGAAACCCAAGACACGACAGACAATATGATTGTTTGTAATTTGTCGTCGTATGGTCTGGTTTGTGGATTCAGGACGAAGGATTTGGTTCATGAGTTGGGAGGATGTAGTTGTAGATGTTGTAAACTGGTAAAACAATAACCACTGTTTGTATATTTTTGTATAAGCTTTGCCTTTGGAGCCTACTACGATACCGCGTCGTATTTTGTATCAGCATTCTCTCTTCTAGACTTCTAGTATATATGTTGTAATTTCTAAAAAGAATTCTCTTATATATAATCAAATGATTGCAAACCATAATGGTGACTACGATTGTTGCGTATATGAGTTCTATTTTTCATGGGTGGTTGATGATACTTGCGGCTAGAAACCCAATTAAGTTTGATATTGTCAAAGTCAAACCCGTTTGCACATTAATTTGTATCACAAAAATTTAAATTAGAAAGAAAATAAATATATAACCAACTCAGGGAAAAAATATATATAATTAAAAAGAAAAACGAAAAATCGAAAAATCCAGCGATTGGCGTGCTCTTTTACATTTTCAAAGTTGTGAGCTTTCTCTCTCTCTTTCTCTTTCTCTCGCTTTCGAGAGCATCGAACGCAATCGGAATCATTGGAATAAGAAGAAGAAGAAGAAGATCGAGAAGCTTAATGGGTTGGATCCCGTGTTCTGGGAAATCGAGCGGGAGAAGTAAGACGAGGAAGAACAGTGACGAAAAGCTCAGCAGGAATTGCTCTGTGTCTACTTCAGGTATAGAGCGATGCTCAATCACATCTCTTTTGATTATGGGTTATGGCCTTCTTAGACGTTCTTCTGGAAAGTCGGTAGCTTTTTATCATTTACTACGCTGTCTGATTCCGCTGAGCCAATGCTGATTAGGGTTTTTGACTTTTTCTTTATAAGACTTTACTCCCTTCGATTATCGTAGCTTTAGACTCTTTTTCACTCTTGCTCTGAGAAGTATCTTACTTAAATGATTTGTTATTGCATGGTTAATTCCGGTTTATTGTGGATTAAGCTATTTTGATGAGTATTAATCGAATGAAATCCTAAATCCCGGATTTTTCTGTTCCTTCTGTTATGTTTCTCTTTCTAATTTAGTAATCACTTGTTTGATTTACTTGAGCTCGTCTTGGTAGTGTTTTTGCACTAGTTTTAAGTGTAAATGAGACTGTTACTGACTTTGATTCTTGACTCATTGCTAGTTAAGCTTTGATTTGTTGATCCTGCAATGTAAAGCATTGATTGTGAGACACGTGTGCTCAGCTTGTGCCGAGTAACATTTTTTTCTTCTGGCTTTCTTTTCTGTAGAAAAATCAAAGGCTAAATCGTCCGTGAGTGAATCCAAAAGCAAAGGGTCTGATAACATTGTGGCACAAACGTTTACATTCTCTGAGCTAGCTACTGCCACTAGAAACTTCAGAAAAGAATGCCTTATTGGTGAAGGAGGATTTGGTAGAGTTTACAAAGGATACTTAGCAAGCACTAGCCAGGTTCGTTTCTTTCTTTCTTTCTCTTTTTCTCGTTTTTCTTCACTTGTTGAAATTTAGTAGATAGTGAAAGCTCACTGACATTATTCTTCATTTGTAGACAGCGGCTATCAAGCAACTTGATCATAATGGTTTACAAGGAAACAGAGAGTTCCTCGTTGAGGTTCTCATGTTGAGTCTTCTTCATCACCCAAATCTAGTTAACCTAATTGGTTATTGTGCTGATGGAGATCAAAGGCTTCTCGTGTATGAATACATGCCTCTAGGGTCACTGGAAGATCATTTGCACGGTATGCGCTTCCAAGACAAAACTACTGTTTATATGTTTGGATGATCTGATAACGTAGAGGAAAAAAGTCTTACACTTTCAATCGGGCAATTTTTCTTTCTCCAGACATTTCCCTTGGTAAGCAGCCTCTTGATTGGAACACCCGAATGAAAATAGCTGCTGGTGCTGCTAAAGGGCTGGAGTATCTGCATGATAAAACCATGCCTCCAGTGATCTACCGGGATTTGAAATGCTCTAATATTTTGCTCGGTGATGACTACTACCCGAAGCTATCTGACTTCGGTTTGGCTAAACTTGGCCCAGTGGGTGACAAGTCTCATGTGTCCACTCGGGTTATGGGAACATACGGATACTGTGCTCCCGAGTATGCAATGACAGGCCAATTAACACTCAAATCAGACGTTTATAGCTTCGGGGTGGTTCTTTTGGAGATTATAACTGGTAGGAAAGCCATCGACAATTCAAGATCTACTGGAGAGCAGAATCTGGTCGCATGGGTAAGAAAACGAATACAAACAAACTTCGTCTTTCTCTGGAGATTCTTCATTCTAATGGTACTATGTGAAATGTTCTGTTTCAGGCAAGGCCATTGTTTAAAGACAGGAGGAAATTCTCTCAAATGGCAGATCCAATGATTCAAGGTCAATACCCTCCGCGAGGATTGTACCAAGCACTCGCTGTAGCAGCGATGTGCGTGCAAGAGCAGCCAAATCTAAGACCTCTCATTGCTGATGTCGTCACTGCACTCACTTACCTCGCCTCCCAAAAGTTTGATCCTATGGCTCAGCCCGTCCAAGGCTCCCTTTTCGCTCCTGGGACTCCACCTAGATCAAAGAGGGTCTGAAAACAATCCCGAGGACCACAATGCCGTGTGAGTTATTTACCGTAGACCGATCCCGAACTGTCTTTTTTTTTTATTGGGATGGGTTTCAGATAAGCATGAAAGTATTTCTTAAGAGTTGTTTGTAGATATGTGTAAGAAGAGGGAGATTTCATATAGAGCTCGGTATAATGTTGTTATAGGTAATGATGGTCTTCACATGTAATATTATGTAGCATTTGCGTTGAGATGTGACTATATGTCATTATATGGTATTGAGTAACTTCTCTGTTTTCATTACAGAATTATTGTAAACTATATAGTTTCAACAGTTAATGTTTGCGATTTTGATTGTATTACGATCATCTCTGTTTGTGTTTAATTCGTCTAAATATAGTAAACACAGAGGAAAAGGTAAAAAAAAAAAAAATCACTGCTATAAACTGTGAATGCTAGTGTATAGTTTCTTAGTCTAGCAACAATATCAAGAAAGTAACATTGTTGTTCCGTCGGAAGCATAACGAAGCTAGCTGGACTTCTACAACACTGTCTCAAAAGAGAAGCAAAAACAAAGATGAAATTTACAAAAGCCTAAAATATAAAAAAAATCGACAAAATTCGAGTGAAAAACATTTAACTGACAAAACCACCCTATGAGAGAAACTGAGAAAGAACAAAACTGATATAGTAGTAAACAGTGCAAGAAGTACTCTGAGTTATAGAAAATTCCACGCACGAACAAAATGGAATCTTTGGGAAACTCAGAATCCCAAAATTGACCAAACTCAACAACTCATCATAAACAAGACTTTACACTTCGTCACTTCGATCCATGGAGTCAACAAGAAGAGCTTCTCGATCTACCATAGAAATGATAACTTACTGAGACCCGAGAGAGGAACCATTGATGGGTAGCCTTGGGTGCGACTCCCATGGCGTTTTGAACGACGCAGAGTTTAGCAAACCTTTGCCTTCGATTGGTTTATACGTAGCCGTAGCTTCGATGATCTGCGGACTAGCCATGGCCGCCGATCTTCTCCATGGCTTCCGACACCGCAAATTCTGGTTTCCCTGTAAGTTCTTTTCTCTCAACGCAACTTCTCTGACTTTCATCGGTGTTGGGATCAAACTCTCCGTGGATCTCAACACTTCGATGCCTAGTCGCCACGATCAGTTATCTAAACTCAGTAGCAGCGTCTTCGTTTGCACAGTGATGGGCAACTCGATGCCATCTCTAGGTATCATGGACAACAAAGATCTCCTCATGAACCTCGTGGCTTTAGGGATCCTTGTAATCACGGACGTTGTCAACATCTGTATCCAGTTAGGTACAGGTGCCATCTATGTTTTCAAAGAGGAACACTTTATGGTCGTCCTTCTCATGCTTCTTATGCTGGTGATCTTGAGTTTCTCGGCGACTACAGTCCCCACCACGAAAAGGATATTGGAAACCAAATACAAGAAGAAGTATGAGGTCGCGTTGAAGTGTCCTTTGGCTACAGAGAGAACTACAGTAGCTAAGAAGATTCAGCAAGATTTGTCCAAGTTCTGGATGATGGCTCATACCAGTAGCCCTCAATTCGTGATGGCTCGTTCTGTCACTTGCACTGCTTCTGGTTTCTTCTGTCTTTTGAGTGCCATTACGCTAGGTGAAGCCATGGTTCGCTCTTACTTGTTGAGACCGAGGTCACTTGGGTTCTGCCACGGAGATTCTGATTACAAATGGTCAACCTCTCTGGTTCTTGTTTGTCAGGCTAGTGCAGTGGCCATAGGGACTGTTGCTCCTGCGATCCGATGGTTCACGGCTGTCAAATTCAGGTGTCCGATTAGAGGAAAGAAGAATTACAGAGACGAGTTTAGAGACGAAAGTTACTGGACACAGTGGTTCTCTGAGAAGAAACAACGTCCCTCAAGCCTTTCAGTCCTCAAAGATCGCAGATGCAGGAAGACTGCGCACGATACAAAACGCTGGTTGTTGGATCTGTGTATAGGGATACAGTATGTGATAGTGTTTGCAAGCAAGATTATCCGTTACATCTCGGTCTACTGTGTGAGTAGAATCTTGATCTGTCTTTATTTGGCCTTCAGGGCAACGGGCAGTACCGTCTCTCACGTTGAGTCAGAGTTGTCCGGTTCAAATCCGAGTTCGAGACAGGAGCTTGCGAGTTTTGTCCTGCATCTTGAAGGAGAGGACGAGCTGGTGGATTTAATGGTGCGGAGCAATAGGGAGGCCACTGATCACTGGATAAAAAACGGCAGGAAGGAACAACCGGTAAATCTGATAGAGCTTTTGGAAGCAACAACACCGGTTTCAAAAGGATTTGAAGGGATCAAAGAGTTTGACAGCAATGAGGTGGCTTCTCTTGCCCCATCTGGAGAGCCACCTAATTGTTGGGCTCTCCCGCTGGTAACACTGACAACTATCGCTGTAGCTCTTCCCAATGTCAAGCCTTGCGCCGTCAAGAAGTTGCTCAATGCTGTCAATGAGGCACTAGATTCTGTCAACAAGTTTGAATGCGTCCTAGATACCGGAGGAGAGTTAGGTAACCTCAGGAAAGCTGCTGAGGTAGTTTGGCTAGGAGTTGATCTCTATCATAAGTGGTTCAATGTGGATCTTCGCAAACTATCCAAGCAGCAAAAAAGTCCAGAAGAAACACTTAGGGAGCTCGCAGAAGTGGCAAAGAAAGAGTTCTCAGAGTCGTGGCAGATGAACCTGATGGTGTGCATGAAGCACAAGCCCTCTCATTGGCCCATCAAGACTCTAGCGGCCAACTCCATGTACCGAATCTGTCAAACCATTCTCCTCAATTACGAATCAAGAGACTACGGGACAGGGGAAGCTTTGTTTAGAAAGCTGGAAAGCACAATCTCGGACATAGTTTCAGGTTGTTTTTGCAACGTGGTACAAGTGGTATCAGTCAAGTGTTTAGTAACAGCTGTAGAAGTGAGGGAAGAATCGGTAAGAGGAGCGGCTCTGCATCTCGGAAGAACAGAGAAGATTCTAGAGATTGTAGAGAGAAGACGCGTACCTGAACTGAGATGTGATAAGATGAAGAACATCGATGAATGGAGAGCGTTCTACAAGATGAACTCTTCTGACAGTAATAACAAAACAGTTTCTTCCGAGTCAAAAGAACTGTGTCACTGTTGAATAATATATGGGAAAGAGCTGTTTTGTACTTTGTAGGTACGCGTAAGAAGAGAAAGATCCATGTTTTATAGAAGCTGGTAGGTAACGCTGTTTAAATGTGATGGCAAACTCATCTTGCGATATTTAATAGAACCGAGATTTTATTCGATTCTTTTCGGTAAATTTTTAAAATGTTTCGGCTAACCAATAACCAAAAAGCTAGGTTCGGTTCGGTTAATTAATTAATATAAATAAAACAAAAACGCCAGCAATAGAGAGATATTCATATACATTATTTTTATTTGGCAACAGTTTTTATATTAATCTATCCATTTTTTTTTAATATTTATTATTTCCTAACTATTAAATTTATTAAAAAAAAATCTACGATTTTATTCTAAAATTTTAAGATTTTAGTTTTCAAAATTTTGAGATTTTAGTTTTCAAAATTTTAGGATTTTATTTTCCAAAACTATAGCCCAATTAAAAAAAAATGACAAAATAAAATTATAATTTATATTTTATTAAATAAAATTATATTATTATTATATAATATTTATAAAAAATTAAAAAACACAAAACAAAATATAAAATTTAATATATTTTAAATTTTATACTAAGTTTTATATGTGATGACATGTGTTGAATGCCTCACAAGATGCAAACCATACATATGGGCAGAGCCCATATACACGATTGCTGACATATTTGGGTCAGTAGCCTTGAGATGAGCAACAATAATAATGAAAACATAAGAAAATAATATAAAATTATTATATTTTAAATCTTAGTAGGATAGTGTAATATGGTAAAAGTCACTAGTAACTCTATTTTTCCTAAACATTAGTGATTTGAAAATATTTTTATATATTAACCAGTCAGTTGTACTAAAAAATCAATTGCACTAAAACTGAAAAAAAATAAAAAACAATAAAATCAAGCTGAAAAAAGTTGAATATTTACTTTAAAATATTATAAAATTATTATAAAGTTTTGAATGATAATCATTTAGAGAATAATAGGAATGAAAAAAAAATGAAAAGGATCAAAATTATAATAAATAAGATGAAAATTTATTCTTTTCCAAATTTGATAAGTAATATTTTTACTTTTTAATTCTCTATAAAATAAAAAATAAAAAAGAATCATGTGTAATAAATATTTTTTATGAATAGTGTAATTTTTTAGAAATGAATAGGAATTTAATGTCCTCATTCATTTTTAGGTCATTATTCAGACCCTAAGACTAAAATAGACTATAATCTTTACCAATATGATCAAAATATATATTATAAAGGAAAACATATCTCCACTTAGGGATTTATATATACCATTATGTAAGATTCACATACATTTTGGTTTCATGTTCTTTATGGAAATGAGATGTTCATCCGGTTAAATGATCACTTTACAAGTTCTTGTTGGCTAGTTCAGAATTTCAGTTTAATGGAAATATCTGGTTGGTCAGTTAAATCACCGAATCACCCGACAAGTTGATAGTACTTCCAATGGATTATTAGTAATTTAGACTTAGATCTGAAAAATGTGAATTGTCTTGGTTTTGTTTGAGTACAAGTGGATTAAGGAATAATTTTTACACGGGTTCAAATCACATAAGATTACTGGGGATTTTACTTTTGTGTAGCATAATTTTAAAGGTTTAGTTTTTGAACTTGGAAATCATTGACGTAGTACATGATTTTGATATATGCAATGTAAAACATTTATGCATTGAGATTTGAAAAAACAGAATATGTTTGGCCTGCTTTTTAAAACTACAGTATTATATTTTAAAATTACCGTATTCTAAAAACAATTGTAGAATTTTTAATTGCAATTGTCGTTGGTAACTATAATTAAATGGACATAAGGAACCAATTCTTGTAAACATATTATACAGTCATAATTTGGGACCCTCTTTTGTTTAAACTGAAACGATCAAACAATACGCAAATCTTGTTAATTGAGAATGATGCCAATGGCTCAAATCCAGAAAATTATAGCACTCCCACGTACATAGTAACGTTCTCACGATCTTCTTCATAAGCCAACATGGCCGATGAGGCGATAACTCGGTATACGAATTCTTATTATTTTACTGCAAAAGAGAAATCGGAATCGATTAACTTTGGTTATCAAACGTTAACCGGATTAAGCAGGACCAATCAGTTTGGTTCGGTTTTGGTTACGACAATTCATGGTTAATTCGTTTTTCTTTGGTTATGTTTTCAGGTAACGATTTTATTCGTTCGAAGCGAAACAATCTCCCTAAATATGTTGTGTTTAGATTTTTATAAAAACGCGATTTTGGTATTGTAGAGATTAAGAAGCTCTTACCATGAACTTCTTGAAAAAATTGATGACATATTCTGAATCGGTTGTCGTCTGCGTGTATGCAACCATGTTATTCATTTTCTGCGCATGCGCATGATACATTAAGGTTAGTCACGCAGCTTTTCTTAATCATATAAAAGGCGTAATGCGTATTGTGTGTGTACCTCAATCCAAGCAGTTAGTTTTGGACGTCCAGCAATAATATCGTACTTGAAAACTTCGCCGAGAAAGACTTGAAACCGTTGGATGAACGGGATATACGCGACATCAACCTTTACAAAATTTGAGAAAAGTTTTATCAATTTTGAAACTAAAGGTTCACATTTTGCATCTATTAAGAAAACAGGGGTTTTTATATACCAAGCTAAGCTCGCCGAGGATGAATGGACCATCATCAAACTTTTGTAAAGCATTTTCCACGTGATCGAAGACCGACGCTGCATAAAAACACACACACACAATTCTCAGCTTCTAATGAATCACTCAGGATGCAAAAAGACTGTGCTTCTATTCACCTAACAAAAAACGAAAAGATAATCGTATATTCGGAGAAAAAAAAAATCAGTTCTTCATAAAGTATTTATTGCAAATTGCAAAAGCTCTTCTTGCATTTGGTTCATAATTAACCCTACGAACAAATGTTGACTAAGGAGCTGCAAGTTTATTTCGAGAGCTTAGTTGTCATCGTAAATTAATGTAAACAAACTATGAAGGCCTATT
Source organism: Sisymbrium altissimum (assembly GCA_900406495.1). Lineage (NCBI taxonomy): Eukaryota > Viridiplantae > Streptophyta > Magnoliopsida > Brassicales > Brassicaceae > Sisymbrium > Sisymbrium altissimum. The sequence goes on along the minus strand of OVBI01000039.1, from coordinate 126,405 downwards.
AAAACCAACGAGTCATATGAAAATCAATCTTACCCGTTTCTTTAGCCGGATCACCTTTGAAAGAACCAAACACGATTTTAATGAAGGTTGTATCAACATATTTCAACATGTCTTCACCGAAGTCTCTCTTTGCAGGATCCTAGACAAAAAGAAAACGATCCCATTGAAGGATTACTACATATCATGACCAGAACCAAGCTCTATAACATCAAAGATGTACGTGAAGGAAATCCACACACGGTCTTACCTTGGGGTAAAGTGAAGGACCGTCAAAATTGCTATCGACATATTTGATTAAAGCGAGACTCTCCACGATGATTTCGCCGTTGTGTTCAAGAGCAGGCACCTACATATCATTATTACAATTTTAGACTCTTCGATTGTCACTTATGGAGGAACCTTAAAACATATGGACTTTAAATATGGGTCGATGAAGATGGATTGATGGAATAGCGGCATTTTCTTGTGTAAAAAGTTAAATGTTATACCTTGTTTGCAGGATTTAATTTCTCCTTGAACCAAGCTGGTCTGTTAGGAAGGTCTATAGGAACCAATTTGATCTTCTCTTGTAGACCCTACAACAACTCTCCGGTATCAAAACAAATAGACCAATCTTGCTTTATTTTTTTTTTCATATCAATCATATAGAACAATAACAACAACAACTACAAAAACGCATACATTTTTTTATTAAAAAAAAAAGAGAAGAAACGGAAAGAAGAAGAACAATTAAGTACCTTGAGGTTTCTGGTAATCCAAACACGTTGTGCAAATGGGCAGGTGTAGCTTATGTACAACCTTTATTGTTTCATCAATCCATCAAGGGCTCATTAACAAATATCCTTTGAAGCTTAAATTAATTAATTACTAAAAAAAGGATTAAAACCTCGTGGTTCCGTCGAATAGAGCAGGTGGATCGGAGGTAGCATCAAGCGGAACTTGACGATCTTCTACCAAACTTCTCTCAATAAATAAATAAAATGAAAAGAAGATGAACTTAGATTTTAGCACAAGAACGACTTTATCACTTTATGTAACCTAACAAAGTAGTAATAAAGGAAAAAAACTTGATTACGAAATCCCATGAAAAAAAAAAGAGAGAAAACTAGAATCCAATATTCAATGAACATCACGAGGAAACCAAGAATCTTATTCTTACATAGGAGATAAAGCCATGGAGATGAACGAGTTGCTTCAGAAGATTATTATAGAGATGATGCTTTTATTACAGGAATATCGATCAAACGTATATATAACACATACTCGACAGAAATTGGAAGAGCATGGTTCATGCCTATTGCGACCAGCTACCAGAGAGGTAGTGACCATCAATAGATAAAAGATGATTCGTCAGTGTTTGATGATATCTGGCGTTGAATTTTCCAATTGTACGACGTCAGTGTTTGGAGTATATATTATTTAAGAGTTACGCACATTTATTTTTTAATTTACTTTGGAAAAATGTTTCAAATTTTTTTCTTTGAGTCATGTCATCTTGATGTGATGTTTGTTTTCTATAGGATAAAAAAGGCTAAACGACTTAATATAAAAAATTATGTTTTATCAGTTGTCTTTTGTTCAAAAATTATTCTGACAATTGAACTTGAAAAAATAAAGAAAAGATGGTGGTTTCGGCGCTGTCCCACGCCGTTTTACGCTACCTCACCGAATCATCTATGCTCAATTTCGTATAAATAGATATTTTAGACATTGAGATATAGATAATTGCTTATTTAGATGATGGAACTATACTCTATTTTCTTCTGAAGAAGAATACAATCAAAGCTTTACGCACATAGTTTTGTCTGACCAACGCTCAAGATTCACATTTGACAAATTATCCATATGGCGTGTAACGTTTTACCCGCATTCCATCGTACATTTCTCATTTTATGGTCCAACCCATTTTGGGGCTTAGTTACATATTTCATCTGATTCGATAGCTATCAATGGCGGGTAAAGGCAAAGCAAACTACGGTATCAACTGAAAAGTGATATATAACGTAAGTACCAAGTGATGATATATATATTAGAGAGTGCATATAATGGTTCGGAGTAGTAGATCCGACCCGGCTCATAATGGTCAAAAAATGCACGTAGACGAGATTACCACTTAATTTGGATGACCAATTGGTTCGAGTTATTTAGACCCGACCCGGCTCGTAAGAGTCAAGCATCCCCTCGTTTGATGGATCCGAACCGGTCCAATAAGAAGGAAGTTTGAATTTGACGATATTACCCCTTGGTTTAAAGTCCCCTCGAGAGAGAGTCTTCCACTTAACAACCCTAGAGGCTAAATCGATCTCTCTCTCTCTCGCTCGAAAGAAAGAAATATCTGAACGAATCTGAGCAGTCTCGAACGGAACCTGCGATTCAACAATGGCGAGCAACGGAGTTAAGGACACGACGGTGGAGAACGGGTCAGGGATGTCCACTGGTGAAAACCCTAAGGTAATCGTTGACCTCAACATCACGGAGCCAGATGACATTCTGGACGGAGAAGTCAAGGAATCTACTCACGTTTCCGGCGAGAAGAAGGACGAAGCCGACTCTAAGGCGATTGGATCGACGGCGGCTGGGGCTGATTCTGGCGATGTCGATGATATTCAGAAGAAGATTCGCCGCGCTGAGAGGTTTGGGGTTTCTGTGAAGCTAACCGAAGAGGAGAAGCGCAATTCTCGTGCTGAGAGGTAAAGATGAATAACACTTTCACTCATTGAGATGTTAATAACGGTTTCCCCCCCCCTCGTAATTTAGGGATTTGCAAAATTAGGGTTTCTGCCTTCTTACGGGAACATAAGATGCTAATGTACACATATTGTTAAACCAATTGAAACGTATTTCACTCTCTCTCTCTCTGTATAGGTTTGGTACAGTAGTAGCAGCGGTGAATGGTTCAGAGGGAACGAAGAAAGCAGAGGAACTTAAGCGAAAGGCTAGAGCTGACAGGTTTGGGGTTCCTGCATCATCATCCCCTACTAAAGTTGATAACACTGAGGAAGAGGCAAAGAAGAAAGCTAGGCTCGCCCGTTTTGGGAAAGATACTAAGGTTGATTCCGCTGAAGAAGATAAACGCAAAGCTAGGGCTCTAAGGTACTTTTTATATGGAACCCGTAATAATCTCTTAATACCTGAGCTTCTTAGTTTCAAGTACTGTGCGATTATTTTTCAATAATGTGGTTCTTTTTTTTTAATTGCCCATCATTAGGTTTTCAAAACCTGCTTCTGATTCATCTTCAGATTTACCTGAGAAGCTAAGCATTGGCAAGGTAACAAAAAAGCCTCCTTTTAACTTGTTTTTTCTTTCTACCATCTATTTAGAATTAAAGAATAAGTAGAATAGCTAACGGTATATATTGTTCAACTCTTTGTTTCATCAGGAGGCAGCTGTATCTGGGAACGCTGCATAAGGTTCCTGAATCAAGGTTTCTTCTATCTTTGTAGTTAGGTGAGTTTCACCACTAAATACTTATGATTGCATTGCAAAATTTATTGGTGCCTGGTTTAGTTCTCGTATCTAACTCCGCAGTCTTTGTTTTTTTTGGCAGGTAGTGTGTTAGCGTTTTATGATTCCCTCTCTGGCTGCTTGATTCTCTCTATATTTCTGAATTAGAAGTCCCCGTATGTAGTGTCTTTATTAAGGTCGAAGTCTGGTCGTGGAGCAAGGTTTTGTGGTCATGCAATGATTCTCTTAGATGGACGGAAGCTAAAGCTGTCACCAGATGAGAATATGAGAAATCAATGAGTAACCTATAGTTCTGATTGTCTTAAAAAAGCAATTATCAATGTGTTAGGACCTAGGAATTCTGAAGTGGCTGGTGTTGACGTTTTCCGTGTTGCAGGTGCTTGAAGTGGTAAGTTTAGATTGAGAAATGCCTTTATTTCACTACTATTTGGAAATGTGGATGGTCCTTTTAACATTGCATGTTCGTATCAAACACATTCGGCAGCAATTAGAGATCTTTTTACGCTGTTTCGGAGATTGTGTTGCTTAAGCTAGTTAGAAATTTTAGTACTGTTGATTGCTTTTGAGTTGTGCCAATATTTTTTCGCTAGCTTATCCATCAAAGTAAGTGTTTTGTAATCTTGGTCTAATTACTAAAAGAGAGCTGGTATACTGCTGTTCTGTGCTTTGATTGAATGCAAAATGGATCCCATTACGATGTTCGTCGTTGCTTAGTTTTCTTATTCATATGACCTGTCAAGCCGCTACTTCAGAATTCCTTTGTCTTAGACATCATTAGAACTATAGAGGTACTTGTTGGTTTCCATTTCTCTGGTCTCTATGGCAGTGGAAAGGAAGAGAGCCTCAGACGCTGAATCTCTGTTCGTGGGACTGGGACTTTGCTGGCTTTCTGATGCTACACAATTTATTATGTGTCTGTAATAGATTTTAGATAAAACTTTGTTGATACGATAACTTTGAATCAAGGGCCAGAAAACTTTTATGAAGGGAATGTAATGTTCAGTTTTGCTTCTTATATTTCAATTGTTGTGATTCTGCTTTTTAATCACCCCTGTCGGTTATGTTTCGTTTTGTGCTCAAACACTATTTCGCTTGTGAAAAATTTAACGCTATTTTGACATTGATGATATTGCATGCAAGTACCCTCGTGTATAATTTGCATACAGGGGTGTACATGTGAATTTATGTTTTCTTAAAAAGAACATATCAAAGATTTCACAATTTAATATTGTTCTAGCTATACTACTTGCGGGTTCATGCCCCCGGTTCCAATTTCTTTTTGCCTCTACGCATTACACAGGCAATGATGTGGTGAGATACGTTAATACATTGGGTAGCCACCTCTTATGGACAGTGGTGAAGCGCAACAATTGGTTTGGACCATTTGTGTCTTGAGATAAACAACAATAACAGTTATATCGTCATGGAAATGCCTTCGAACACCACGAAGGATCTCTTTCAGGTCTGAGTATCTCATCTCTCTTTTCTTTGCTGCTTCCTTCAATGCAGCTTTGAGCAGTCTCCTTGCTATTCCCTGGGAATTGTCAAGGTATTAAGTATTAACAAACAATTCTTGTGTGCAAATTGTACAACAGAGAGGTATCCTCTTGAATTTGAGTGACGTAGGCATCAAACTTACTTGGCGCGGGGAACCTTGTACAATATCAACGACTTCCTGGTTGCTAAGATGCTCCCAAAGCCCATCTGAAGCAAGAATCATAAACTCGTCTTCTGGTTTAAGTCGGGTAACCGTGACTGATGGATCCGCGCTAAGGATTGGCTTTGTGAAATGTTCTGCTACTCTGAATTTGGGCAGCAACGGCTCTCTGTTGAACTCTGCTCTTTTGAGGTATGCATCACCTATGGACTTTGTGACCTGATTACAGGTAATAAGACATTTATTTGTGAGTTTTACATCCTCATGCAAACTATACGGCTTTTCGATGGATGATTTTCTTAAGCTCTCTGTTTTCGTAAGTGTTATATCATGTAATGGTTTACCTGGATGATGCCTTTCACACGCCACATCCGGTGCTTCATCACAAGGATGTTGGGGTCATTAGGATGCATTGACCATAGCTCTTGCCTCGCAGACTCTACATTGGCATTGTGCTCTACTGATAACTGAACAGCTCTCACTCCACCTCTCTCCGATCTGCCCAACACAGCCCTTGAGTCTCCTGCGTTTGCAATGTACACCAGTCCGTTGTATATCACTCCTGCCAAACAACATGACCCCACAGATGCCATCTGTGGGTTCTTGCGCCATTGCTTCTTCGCTGCGATGAGAAAATCTTCGTCTGTCTCTGTAAATGCGTTTCTGATCACCTCCTCTGAAATCTCTCCACCCTCGGAGGCGAATTCTGTTGATGTGTTAAACATGAGTGTTAGTGTGCCTGAAACTTTCAAGAATGAGGAAGTGAAGCACGAGACTTACTCTTTAACTTGGGGAAGATGTTGTCTGCAATGAATCTGGAAGCCTCTGGACCTCCATGGCCATCGTAAACTCCAACGAACGTGCCCTGAACTGCCGGATTGTTGAATGTCAATGGCCCTGATTCGATCTGGCACTGATCCTCCATCACACTGTTGGCTTGGATCATTGCCATCGAAAACTCTCCAAAGGCGTGAAGGCCAAGATCTTTATACCATGTCAAGCCATCGTTCTGTGTTGGACTTATCTTACTTCTCTCCATACCGGCACCGATTCTCCAGAAGGGTTTAACCATCTTCGCAGGTATGTAATCTTCGAGCAATATCGTAGCAATATATACAGGTAAGATTGTATAGATTGAAATGATGGGGGAGTGATCACAAGTAGTAGCAGTGCTGGTTGTTGAATTATGAGTTTCCATGTTCAAGGAAGGGACCATATATATATATAGCCGTGGTGGAAGCCCTAAAGTAAATAGAAGGTGTTAGAAACCATAGAAAGATGCCAAAAAGGCATGGGTCAAAATAACTGAAAAGGAAAAAATTAAATGACTCTGAGAGTTAAGACAAGAGGGGAGTAGTTTAAAGTGGATATTCAGAGATTCTCTTCTTTACTGTTCGATGTTGATTCTCTGTCTTCGTAGGGTTAAGTAAAAGCTGTCATATTCTGCTTTCTGCTATATTTAATTCATGAAATGCTTTTCCCTCTAAGATTATCTTTCCTCTTCTTACAGGTTAAAATCTTGTAAACGTAGGATGCAAGAAGGTTCACAGCCAAAATAGTCACTTGATTATATTGTTTATTAACTTTTGGTTTGAATCAGTGGTGCTAAAGCCTTCATAATACAGTTGGAGACCAAACTGAAACATATAGATTAATTAGGATCAGGATTTATATGAAAACATTTGTGATTATGAGTTATGAGGAATAATATTATAGAAAAGTCTCTTTTCACAGTGGTGGTGGTGTGTCACAGTCTCTTCACTTTCTCATCTTTTGTAAATTATGTTTTTGGCTTTTGGTTCTGCAGTTAGGTAATTTGTGGGAAGAAAATGGATAGAAAAGGAAGGGTCATAGGATGCATGTGTGAATGAGGAGAGGGCGTGGGTTTTTGGAGCATTGAACTTGGAACCATTTAACAAGTTTTTGGAGAGCTGAGAGAGACTGAAGAGAGAGGAGAGAAGACATTTTGTGGGGCGAGTAAGGAACACTCTTAGCTGTCTTAACCCCTACAGGTCTTGCCCCTTTTCTCAATCTCTTTTGTCTTCTTTTTTACTTTAAAGAAAGTTATTAAAAGAACCAAAAAACTATCTTTTTGCTAGTGAGATTTAGATCGAAATTCATTTCATGGATTATGGGGTTGTAATGAATTTTCCAAAGAGGATGGATCTTTTTGGTCTTTTTCCTAAGTTCCAACTTGCGTTGGCCCTTCTTCTTCTTCTTCCATGACCATCACTGGCCTTCTCTGTCTCTCCTCGTTTTCTGTTCATAAGATTCCACACACTGATGTTATGGTAGCGAGAAACACTGACGTGTTTGATCGATATATTACATTGATGAGTAGTTATAATTGTTGTTATCATCTAATAAAATATGACGAAGCTAGCTTGAATTCTCGTTTTCCGGTCTTGTATACCATTTTGTTGTGCTTCGAAACTAGGAATTCAACAAGTGGGGGGGTTACACAACTTTCACTTCCACTTGTTTTTATTTTCTTGACGACTAAATGAGATTTATGTTTTGGAATTTTTTCGGGTTAGGAACCAAAACATGTACATATAAGACCGGTTCGAATTCAGGACTTTTATATTACATCCTCCCCCAATAAAATCTCAAGTTTAACCAATTGAGCTATTGATATTTTCGTAGACTATATTTGTTAATGGGGATCATTTTTCATTCATCACTGATATTTGATTTAGTGTACGGTTCCACTAGTTGGAGATGGCCAATCTCATCAATTGGTGTCGGCTAGATCGTGTGACTTGACACACAATTTGGTAAACAAAAATGAAGATATAGATCTAAAGTCAAATCAAATAGTAAGAAAATCACGTGTAGATTAGTCTAAATAGAAATAGAAAGAATGGTCCAGGTACATTTTATCTTTAGCATATATATCAAATAACTTTCATATATGGACCGATTAAATACTGAACATGTGGCCTTGGAACGTATTGAAGAGTCCTTGAATGAACCATTACAGTACAATGTATTATTATCATGTGCGTGCTCTTTATCCTTAAATTAAATTCCTATCTTATTACAAAATTAAACAAACTCGGTCTCGTTTTGATTAAAAGAAGTGTACTATAAATAAATTATCAAATAGAAGATAAAACAAGTTCCTATATATATGTTTCCTTTTTAAAAAAGAGTTGTGTTGACAGCTGGGCCATTGATGCTGCACTGAGTGTTTTGTCTTTTGGTTGAGGGAGCATGGATGTCAGTCTATCTCTTTAGCTTCTTACCTCGCTTTGTTTTTTCTTTCTTTTTTGGGGGGTTAAATATTGAGCTTAACATTGGTTTTATTCAACATTAGTTTATCCCTTTTTTATTAGAATTTAGTGTAGAACAAAATGAACTGTCATCCATATCAAGAAATGCAACTAGTATAGCCCGAAATGAACTATCCACAAACCTAGTTTCAAGACGAACGTTCTACTTGTTACATTAATGCATTACGATATATTTCTTGTTTAACTTCTCATATATAGTAAGTAGTAACGTGTATTTTGTATTTTTATTCTCTAAAGAACTTCTAAATCAGTTAACCATGCATGCAATCTAGTAGATTTAATTATACATAGCTCGATTCGTTAATAACGAGTTAAGTAACATTCTGAGATAATCCATGGCTCGAATTGTTTCTACAAAACTTATGTTGCATGCATCGATTCAATTTAGATATTATCGTTAGAAAATATGTCTACCAATTAAGTATTATTCGGTTTTCTATTTAAATACACATAATAAGAAAATTGAATGCCTAGCGTCGACACTGTCTCCAGTTTTGAAAATGTTTATGATATTATCTATTTAATCTGGAGTATAGTCTAAACGAGCATTTAAATGCATCTCATCTTTCGAGAAACCTAGCTTACTATATAGTATTAGCTAATCGAACCTACCTTTAGAAGAAAGAATCTTCAACGCTATTTATATGTGATTCATGGTTAAATTATGTGATTAATCGAACCTGTAAGAAAAGAGACCCAATTTAGCCTATATATATGCTAACCTTATTCACAAGTTTGAGTAATCACAAATAAGAAAATGAATAAAAGCGGAGACGTGGGCACGTAGAGAAAGAAAGAGTAAATAGAATGCATGGCATGCAGGAAACATGAGACAGACATCGTGAAGGTCCCATATTGTCTGGTCGAACCAAACCTTGACATTTTATCACAACACTATCTATCTAGTAACTAGTGTTCTTCGTATTGTCGTAGTACTTTATTATCTTTTCCTATTACAATCTAACTAAATTTATATAATACTGGATTTTTATTTTGTTATCTAGCTCACTTCTTTGCAATTGTATCTGGACGCTGTCTGGACGTACTCTTATCACTTTAATTTTGTACTTTTTAAAGATTAGATTTTTCATTTCATCTAGCAACTTACTATCAATCATCGATCATCGTTTTCTGCTGACTGCAGTTTATACATATTTTTTTTTTGTACGTCTTAATTATTGCATATAATCTTTATTGCTTCAGCCCTAAATATTAACTCGGATACATACATGGATATATGCATATCGTAGAATTTAGAAAAGTAATCTTGGAAAAACGGTTTCTTGTTTTACCTGCATAAAATGTGTGCATTCAAACTACGCCAATTTTGAAACTCTGCTACTAGCTTATTACTCAAATTTAAGTACATACTATCATCTGAGAGTACTAAAGTTTGTGTGGTAAAGAAAAAAACTTCATATCATCTTAAAATTAAATGCAGATACTGAAATATGGAATAGATGCACATGACTATGATTATTCTAGTCAATTGCTTGATCAAATTAATAAACTTATTGACGGCTATACATTTAACAAGTGGAAGATATTTTTACTATTTTATTATATATATATATAGTCTCATCGCATCTTCCTTAATTTGAAAACACTTTGATAATAAAACCTTTAACATTGGAATAATTTAGGTAAAATCTAACAGTTTGAGTACTTGAAAGGTATTTTAGCTTCGGATGGCCTATTGCTTTTCTAGCTATTCTTTTTTGGTTAAGGAAGTACATAACTACGTATATCCACCATATTGAAATGTAATATATGTTACATGTTAATATATATGTACTTAAACTTCATTTTATATGATTGACATACGATTTTCATGAGCCTATGGTAAATTACGGTATTGATACTCTCATACTCACTGAATTCAATTCAAAGTTTGTTTGAGTTTGGTCATTATGGTTCACTAAATTTTCTCTTTTTCCAGAATTTTGTGTAATAATAAAAGAACTCAAAAGTTAATATCTAAAACAATGAATAATAAAATCATGGGAGCTAGGCACACAGCCCGTAATGAATGAGATGCCCACTCACAGCCCAGTAATAAAATTACAGCAACAATCATTCTGATTGACAAACCATTTAATTCGCATTCGTTGCAAAAGGCCCAATTGTTGAAAAGGTAAGATATATATAGGCCCATTAGGCCATTAGTCCCTTTTGTGGACAAAGAAGAAGCTTGACTCTTTAAAAAATCATATAAAAACCGAAATTCACTGGTGTCTGGTGGCAACGCGTTGAGAATAAATATGAGTCGAATATGGAAACAAAATCTATCCGATTTTTTTTTTAATATAATTGAGAAAATTTCGTAGTGCTAAATTCTCTTTCTCGAGTTGCTTCTCTCAACAATGTTATATTACTCATTAATCAATGAATTATGGACTAAGGAAGCAAATTAATCCGTCTGTACAGCGGATGCTATAGTATATGAAAGAATGAAAAAATCATTATTTCACTATACGAAATTCGTCCTTGTATCAATTTATATGTGATAACAAGAAATGTTGTCATGAGTCTATAACCACATATGTCGTTATCCAAAAGAAAAAAAACTAACATAAATTCTATAGATCAAAACGGTCCAAACATTCCTATCTGTTATACAGTCTCAGTATAGATAACGATATACACGTTTCATACACATGTAATTATCACCGCGAGCTGACATCACGCCACGTGTAACTCGCTGGTCTTGACAAGGATCTCCCATAGCCGTTGGATCTCCGAGAAAACATCGTCGGTGGGAAGTTGAAACCTACAGAAAGGACACGTGTTCCTCTTACTAAGCCATGGCAAGATACACTTCCAATGGAACAAATGCTGACATGGCATTTCACAAACATCTCTTCCTTCACTCATCTCTTCCTTGCATATCACGCATTCGACGTCTCCGGCGTTTGAATCGATGGCGTTAAACACCTCTACCGCACGTAACGCCACCACAGCCGCTCTAGCCGCTGGGATTTCATATCCTTCTTTCTCTCCTCCTAGACGACGGTGGTTGTAACCTCCCATTATGTCGACGAATCTTTTGCATCTAACTAGGGTTTCTATGTAAGGCATCAAGATTCCGGCGTCGCAAGTCCAGAGACCGGAGATATTGTTTAACATAGTATCAGAGCACAGAGTACCAAGGATTTCCCGCCAGTTATCAGCTGAAGCTTCTAGAACTTCTGGATCTAGCTGATGTGTTTCGCAGAGAAAGAGGAGGAGCACCACTGCGTCGAGGTCCCGGAGCTTCATCGCTGCGGCAGACGAGGGGAGAGAGTAGTGGTTACGGTGGAGTAGGAGAGGGTGGAGAAGAGAAAGGAGGTGAGTAGCGATGAGAAGGGTTTTCTGAGGAAGGGAGAGAGAAAGGAGGTGGCGGAGAGTGAGGGAGAAAAGCGTCGGAGAGGAGAGGACGGCTGCGAGACGACGGCGGTGGTGGTGGGAGAGAGAAAGAATGGTGTGAGTAAGATTCGTGAGGTGTGAAGGAGAGAGAGTAGATAGTGACGTCATGATGATTGTGGTGTTTTCTTCTTCCATATTGGATCTTGTGTGCTTCGTTTTCTCACTTCTCATAGCACTTTTACTTTTTGATGAATCTCTGCTTATATACATGTATAAGTCATTGGGAATTTGGTGGTGGTAATAATAAAATATTGTGATTTTTTTATTAGGGAATAAACAAAAGGGTGTGGTACAAAATAGATTATTGTCGGCTTTGCTTGTTTGGGTTTTGGATTTTTAATTGATTGATGTCAATATGGAATTGCAGAATAAAGGTGAATAAGCTATGAATGGAGAAGAGTTGTCAAAAGTTTAACACTTTAGCCACTGTTGGTGACAGACATAATTAGCTTGCAGACTTTATGCTATAAACAAATATTTCATTAACACTATAACTAAACCTTAGAGGTGTACCTTCTGAGGAAAAAATTGGAAGAAGACCAAATTTTGAGTAGAAACTAAAGGAGCTATATGTTTTTTTATGTCACTTAGTTAACTGGTATTGTGCAATTAATTACGTTTACTATGACTGATCCATGAAACAGGTGATCAGTGGAACTTGTGGGACCAGACAAGGTGTGTGGAGTAGAGTAAGAATTTGGATAGGCTTTGTATAAATCTACTTGTCCTTATGGAATTTGTCTACTTTGGCAACACATCACACAAAGCACAAACCTAATAACATATCATTCAATACCAAATGATCCGATAAAGATTATTTACCAGACTTGTGTTGCAGGTTAGGACAAATAGATCTTCCTGTTGATGCATATGGCAAAACAAAGGCAACACAACAAGAGTAAGATTGTCAAAAGTCAAAACTATTTAAGATTTCAAGAACAAAAGGTTTGGCTAAAAATCCATGGCGTCTTCCACTTTTTTTAACTGTAGTATTCAAGAAACAGTGTTGAACGATTAATAATTCACATGACCACACCAATTCATAACTCTAGTCTCTATGCATTTGTCCCGGTGTGTTGTCCACACTTTCACAAACTCTCATGTCTCTCAAATCCCAAAGAAAAGTGATTTCGGTGGACATATTTTTTACAACTTTACCCCTCCAAATACTTACCAATCTCTAACAAGAATCTAAGTTTACAAGTTTGATCCCATAGCTCAAGATGCTCCTACTAGAAAGGTTTGGCCATTGAGTTTACTGAATCTTGCTTAGAAGATTTAACCAACTATCGAAGTATCATCCCATCATAAGCATATCAAAGGACTTGCACTTTCCCTCTTCTACATATTTAACAATGCATTAAAACTATCAGATCTCCCACAGAACCGATGGAACTCATGACGGAAGTTCGATTACCGTGGGAAGATATGATAGCAAGATGCTTCAATTACAAGTAAAGATGACCCACTAGATAAAAGCAAGTGAACAATTAAAAAACTCATAATATTATTCTACTCTGGTCCATTTCTATGGCCATGGTGAAAAGTGTGCCCCACCAACCCCTTATAATACAAAGTCATTCACTTTCTAAAAGCAAGCTGGATCACTTCATCACATGGGCATCCAAAGTTAACAGCTTTAATCAAATACAAGAAAGAAAAAACATCACACGCAGTAATTGAATCTGATTATAAGAGACTTTCTTCTTCTACTTAGACACCCGTAATCTTATTTGTGAACTTTAAACTGAACCAGAGAAAAGAGACAACAACTGTAATTTCAGAATCATGGAGTTTGCAGATAGAATTTCTGAGAATCAAATTGACCTAGAACATCCAAACAGGAACGACACAAGAATTCTTGCCATTGGAATACACCATGAGAATGGAAAGGGAACTAAAAAACTACTGCAGAACTTGCAACGTGATTCGTTGGTTGAGAAGGAAGTTCCTATTCTTTGTAATGTAAGCATTCATCGCCTGGGTCTGTGATGTGAAACGCACCAATGCCACCCTCTTCGGACTTCCGATTCCTTGACTGCATGGTCAAAGAAGGCATTCAAAATAGTTTCATGTCCTTACTTTTTCAGAAATCCAGAAATTTCTGAACAACCCAATGATAGAGCACAAAGATCTATAGATATGATGAATCAAACAAGACGACAAACATAAAAGTAACGACGGTCAGGAGGTAGGTGCTATCACTCCTGTCTTAACCCAAGTGTAGAGAAAAAAGAGCATTGTAGTTGATAAATCATACAACTAATATCTAATCGAGTGATCAAGCAAAGGCCAATACATGGTATTATGAAACATAAGATAAGAATAATTAAAACAGAAACTACTCACATGGTGAGGAACTGGATGGATCCAGGATGATAGAGACAGCCGGATAAGAACCTATCTATGTCTTCTATTAAAGCATTCAGCGGAAGCCCATGTAGCGCAACCTAAACAAAATAAAATTACATCAAGTTGGCTCTGATCAACTGTCTGAACACACATAAGGACCTCGATAACACATTAATGATAAACAGAAAACATAGCTTACCACTTTCCCTTCATAAGGAACAATGGGATCCCACTGAGACCGAGTAGCCTAACCATTAAACAGGGAATCAGGTCCGGATAAAATCGTTAGATGCACAAAAATATGGAGTCTATAGTTCGTCAAAATGATTACCCTTTCTAATCTATATAGCCTTCCCTTCTTCGAGATTGCCCTCATAGCACTATCATACGAGGAGCGGGAAGGGAATTGCACATAACTGAAACACAAAACGTTTGTTGAGAACGGTGAAGGATTGAAATCGAACTTGCTAACGAAGGAGGAGCAATAAACATAAGCTAAAACTCACACTCCCGCAGGATTCAAGTTTCCACCACGCATATAGCTGAATTTGAGATCATCTGGTGTAACATTGGATCCCTCAAGTATGTTCATGACATCACTCTTCAGCGTATGTTTTGAGAAGCCTGAAAATTTCCCATAAAACCTCCCTGAAAAGAACAAAAAAATACAATCTTTCCTTATTCCCAAAACGAATCATTCTACGCTCTGACTCACTTTTCAATTGTGTGATCTCTGATTTTTGCCCCCACAAACTGGAGCGAACAAACAATTGAACCATGGAAGAATTTAACGTCACCTTCTCCCGCAGGCCTATTAACTTCGTTCACCGGAGAAGCTCCCGGAGACTGTGGTAATGGAGAGGAAGGAGGCTGCTCTGTGACGGTAGAGAGACATTTCCTCGACTCCTGAAGAGATAGGATAGAGCTACGACTGATCACCGGATCCAACGGTCGGAGGCTCAAACTCGATCTGATCGCGCTACGGATGATACTCATCTCTCACCGGGAAATGTTAGGGTTTTGCTCTACTGAGAGTCTCAGTGACGAACACGATGAAGTTTCGAAAATTAGCCACATTCGTTCATCAAACGACAGCGTTTTACATACTTGAACAAAAAAAAAGCCCATAGAATAATTATTACCAGACCCTGATTCAAGCCCAAGTAAAAGCCCACTTGTTGTACACAAATACGATCCACGTTACATTGGTAGAAGATTAACGGAAAAACAGTACTTAACACATAATAAGACTCAATTTTTTCCTTGACCATTGAGGGAAAAAAAAAAAGGTAATGTTTCATTTGAATTGGAGGAAGAGTTAGAGAAAAAAACAACATCAAATGTGTATAATTTATAATTTTATTTAGGCAAATCAAAGGGACTTTCGCCTTCGTAATTTCCACCAGGTGAATACTCGCAAACCACTAGGAATCCAGCGTCATTGTCACACTTGGCACGTGCGCATCCAACGGCTGTGGTGGAACGCCAAATGATCTGCGTATAATGACCGCACATCTTACCAGCCGCGCACTTGTTACTCATCCGATCGTAGTCCAAGCTTTCATCCATCCATTTCCCAACCACTTTCTTCGGCGACCAATTCTCGTTCCTTTGATACCAAAAAATATTCTCTCCGTATGGCCCACCTGAATGGGTCATTTTACAATCCAATTTACGTTGTTTGGCCCAATTAGTTGCAAAACGGGCCAGGCCTTCATCCCAATTGAGATTCGACACGCCTGAAGCTCCACGCGCTATGTTGTGCGCGACTAAAAACTCTGTCGATTGCTGCTTATTCCTTCTTGCTCTATTCATCGCACGTGCAGCGGCTTTGGATATGCCCGGCGAGAAAGTTCCGGCGGTGGAGGTGACATCGCCGAGGAAAAGAAGGATGAGAGAGAATATAAAGAGAGAAATTTGATGAAATAACGAAGACGACATCTCTCTTAGTCGTCTTCGTGTCTCTCATTCCTCAATCAATCTCTCTGTTTCTCAGATTTTTTTTTTCTTTTTTACTTTTGAGAGATTCATTATTCAGTTAGTGATTTGCCATTTTCTGACAAGCTTTGACAGATTGTCTCATCTGTTCGTTTTCAGGTTTTTTTGTTTTTTTTCTTCTTAATTTGTTGAAAAGAAAACGGCCATACCGAACATATGTATTAGCTGCTTTTGTTTCGCTTTAATAGTTAAAGAAAACTTTAAATCTAAGTAAATAAGTTCGATAAATTAATATAACTCTAACAAAGAATATAATCAGTATAATACTGTATACTATTTGTTTTGACTCTTAACGTTTTATACGAACGTTACAAATTGGTGTGTATTGAATGTGCAATTGAAGGGGGAGAATGTTAAAGAGGGTGTTGCGTGAGACACACGTGTCATTGTGGATCTCTCTCCCTCTTTTTCTCTCAAGCATTCTTCTTTCTTCATCTGTTTCCTTGGTAGAAAATAAAAGAGAGGATCAAACGAAAATAAATCAACAAAAAGAAAATAGAAATGACGAGTCGGAATACGTTGATCTGGAGGAAGCTTTTTTTCTGGTCCATCACCCACATGTTAATTCCAGGTAACGTACACGACGAATCTACACAAATAATTTTCCCGGTAAAACAAAACAGCTTGTTTCGTTTACCCCCAAATATGTATCCGTCGTTGTCTTCATGATTGTTTTGTTTCCATAGATGGATTTGTGTGGAATAGATTTCCCATGAGGGGAAAAACGTACAATCAAAAAACAAAAAGATTTCATAGAATATGTAATAATAAAATAACGTCGACAGCAGGATTCGAACCTGCGCAGGCAAAGCCCAACAGATTTCGAGTCTGTCTCCTTAACCACTCGGACATATCGACTTTGTGCATTAGCCACAACCATGTTATCAGACAATTATTTTTACCTCCAAATTGCAGGAATTGTTAGAGCACAATTCATCACACTGGACTCCATTGAGATATTCACGAAGCATGACTGGTTCAAACTCAAACACACAGTCTACTTTCAATGCAAAGGAGAGAACAAGACTGTTCTTCCTGATGTTACCAAATCCGGTATCTTGTACACTTTTCGCGGTCAAGAATCATGGCAGGCTCGTCCCAGCTCCCATTTATTACTAACAACTATATTAATAAGAATCGAGATTGTACAAACTTAGATGTTTCTTCTCTCTATTGCTTATTACACAGCCTATGACTGAGATCGGTGGCGAAAAGTGTAAGCGATGCGGAATCTATGAGCAAGGCAGTCTCGTTTCAGACAAAGAGTTTGATGAATGGGAGCTTTGTCCTTCTGATTTCTCTGCTAGCCAAATCTATATGCACTCTAAGGAAAAAGAGATCAATGCTACTTTTGTCTGCCACGGTTGTGCCAAGCTCGATTCCGGTGAGTAAAAACTTGATTTCTGCATTTGTGTTTCCTGTCAAAAGAAACGAAAATATATGGTTGATGAACAGAAGTAACATATATGATATAAAATGCATTAATGTGTGTAGTATCTGCTGGAGCAACGACGGGTTCTAGTTCAAAAGAGGAAGGAGATAATGGGTCAACAGTTGCGATAGCGATTGTGGCAGGCGTCTTGTGTGCAACTCTTGTTGTGGTTGGAGGCGTATTTATTTTTAGGCACTCTAAGAGGATGAAGTTACAGCGAGATCAAGCTAGGTTTATGAAGCTGTTTGAGGAAAATGATGAACCTGAAGATGAACTTGGACTTGAACCTGTGATATGACATGGTTTTAAGCCGGTTTGTCCACGATTTTTTTGCACAGAGACTTTTGGTGTTTCATGAATTTTGCAGCTTCTATTAGTGAAGATGACTGACAGTAGGAAATCTCAGTTTTTGGTATATGCTTCTGTTTTATTTAGATTCCATAAGTGCATTGAGGGGACACCAAGTTATGCATATTACCAAGAAAAGAGCTGAATCGGTACCTACCTTCGAGTTCATCTGGCTGCTAACTCGAGCTGGGACTACTTCTGATTGCACGGTTGAAATTATCTAGTTCTTTCGAATCGGTGCCATATATCGTCTTAATGGTATCAATGCAGCAGCTGAAACGTAAAAAGGCAATAAAACTGTTGTCATATTATTCTTCTCGGCCAGTAAATGAGTTGTAGGAAGCTATTGACAAATCTAAAAAGCTTAAGAATTGAATAAAGTGACACATTTGATTTGGCTTCAGCACTCTCAGTGTAAAGAGCTTGTAAAAGAGAATAATAATAGGCTGTCGTAGGGGAAAATGATAACACCAAAGAGAAACATTGATGGTACTTACCTGCACGCTTCCTTATTAAATTTCTTTTCTTCGATCCCGTAGAGAGTCTTGAAAACCTCCGGCTCAACCCGGCAGAAATATGGACGGTCTGAAGTCAGGAAAGGATGATAACATTCAAAACTATAAAAACTTGAATGGCTTTCGCAAAGGAGATGGTCAAGCATTTAAAGTTTCAGTCTTCAAATCAGAGTGCTAACGAATTTACCAGCATAAATCGAGCATTTGCGTGTAGCTTTGTTGTAGTTTATGCACCATCCATCATTTCCAATCATGCTTCGATACAGCTAGATTAAGCATAACATAATAACGTCAAAAGCAATGAACATTAACACGACAGAGGAATTTCGTCGAACAAGTGGTGGGTGATAACAAACAGAACAGACCTCAACATCATCAGGGTCGTCGAAGATTTCGTCAGGGGTGGCGAAAGCGAAGTCCTTTGCAAGCTTACAGCAAGCTCCACAACTTTCTACGCACTGCCACGTCAGTTCCTTCGCTGTTCTTCCGGCAAAACCGCTCGTCGACGTCGTTTGCCGCTTGCTCTTCGGCTTGGTTTTCTTTGCTTTAGGTGGCGAGACTTGGGACCGTCTCGTGGCAGAGAGAATCGACAAGGCCATTGGTGCCGTCGATAACGCAAGAGAAGGGAACATTGTTTTTGGCGCAAAATTAAGATAAGAACCCAATTTGGTGAAGATATATAAAACAAAACGCTTTCAAAAAAATACAACTTTTTGTTTTCTGATAAGAACCAAACTGATCTGTTTATTATAATGCTATTTATTAAAACAAACAGAGGTGGTCTCTAAAAACACACACACACACAAAAAAAAACAATAATCCATACAGGTCTATAAGGAAACCATTGCAAGTCTTATAAAAACGCAAGTTTATCAAACTGTTCGAAGAGTTTCTTCACTCTTTGTGAATTGTTTCTAGGGACTGGGTTCGTCTCTAGGACTGTGGTCTTGTCCATTGGTTGCAACGCCGTTTTCTTGACCTTTCGGGCTTTGACCGTTGTTCTCAGGCACTGGGCTGTTTCCATTGGGACTTAGGCTATGGTTTCTATCTTTGAGTGGAGGAGAGTTAAGCACCGTTGGTTCAGGGCTTCTGCTTCTCGCGGCTTCTTCAGGAGTCCGTTCCTTTTCAGTCCTCACCGGGGATCTTGAGCGACTAAGAACCAGATTGAGAAGAAGGGAAGAAAAAAAAGAAGGTGAAACAATGTTGTGTTATTGGGAACTAATAGTGAAGGTAAGGTGTTGGAATATTTACCTGTAGCTTCGGCTCCTGCTTCTGCTTCTGCTGCGGTTTCTTCTACGACGAGGAGGAGATCGAGATCGAGACCTAGCTGGTGATCTCGAGTAACTTTGGTCCCGCCTGAATTAAGAAAAGAACGATAAAAAGACAAACACACAAAAGAAAACATAACAAGACATTGTTTAAGGGTGAAAGGTTCGTACTTGAGCTTCTTGGGACTGCTCTTGCAATTCCTCTCTATGTGACCTCTATCGCCACATCGATAGCATTTGTTCTTCCAATCACCAGCAGTGCAATCTCTAGCCCAGTGTCCATCAAGACCACAGTTGAAGCAACGACCACTTCCTGGAGGAGGTCCTCTGCTTGAAGATATTTCGCGGGAACCAGAACCAGAACCAGAACCACGCGGTATCTATATAAACGAAAAACATTATTCTAATGAAACTTGTGCATAGTTAAATGTAACTAAACCATATCAAATTAGCATTACCCCTTTTGCAAATTCCACAACGATACGGCTTCCATCAATGTCCCTTCCATCTAAGCGGTACCTTGCATCATCAGCATCTCGGGGATCGCTAAAATCCTGTTATGAAAAGGTGAGAAACAGAGAAGACCAAACAAAAGAGACAACCATGGGAATTAGCATATACATTGTAAACTACCCTATGAAGGAAGGCAAAAAACAACGAGAAGAGGTTTCAGGTATTGAAAAGTGGAACAACTTACGACAAAGGCAAAGTCACGCTTCATATCAACATCTCGTACTCTGCGGAAATGGTTTGGCAGAAACAGTAAGGCCATCATCATCAACATGATTACTTTTCTAAGTAGAGCTACTTCACCAGCACAGTCGAACAAAACACCAGATTTGAGATTTTGTAGCCAGTTTTCACCAATAAAACACACACAAAAAAACAGAGAACCGCCAAAAGTCCCCTTTATACAGCATCAAAGAATTTCCACCAAGGAGGAACCGACCCTCTCTCACCATAAACACCTCCAAGTCAGGCAAATAGCCAAGAAAACCTTCAACAACATTACTCAGGTTAAAATTATTCTACAGTTCTGACCGCCTATTGTATGATCTTCGAAGGTTTGTCAAACCATAACACGAGCTGGAAGGTTTGTCAGTTCAAAAAGTAGAGAATTTGCGTAAACACACACACACACACAAAAAAAAAGCAGGCTTTGTTTTACAATGTGCAAATATAAAAAAAAAACCTATTGATTGGATACATTTCAGATATCAGCAAATGAAATCCAGATAAAGTAAAATGCTTCAAGCATTACCTTCCATATTTGCTAAAGAGTCGTTCCACATCACGCGTCCGTGTTCGAGAGGACAAGTGGCCAACATAGAGTCGTGTACTTCCGTGACGATCATCGTAACGAGGCATCTTTTAAGCTATAACCAATATAAAAAAAAAACAAATCTTTTAGTTGAACATGAGACAGACAAAGGCCAACTGAACAAAGTTCTCTTATGATTGAATCAGAGTAACAAGAAGTCCAATCTAATTACTCCAAACTTATTAATTGATAGCAGATTGGTGAATTAGCAAATCTCTCTCGCACAACAGAGATTTTGCATCAAAGTTATAACCTTTTTGTTTTTCCAATCGAAGAAAAACTAAAACGCCAACTGAATTAACAATTCAATTCATCGAGACGAGAGAAACTCCATATGATTCTCTGATTTTCATCGAGAAGATTGAGGAATAAATTAAAAAAAAAAAATCGAATACAGAGAGGACTCGTACCTTCAGATCCGAGAGGTCGTCACCGCGCTTTGACTTTTTTGTACCTTTCCTTCTCAAAACTGAGCTAATCCGCATCTCTCCTCTTTTGCCTAAAGAAAGGAAATATCTAACGGTCAGGATTCGTTTGTTTGAAATCAACCGCACAGATTTCATATTACACATTTATTTATTTTGGACAAGGATAAAGCATGCCTTAAGCAAAGTACCACTACCAACGACTAACTATTTCGTAATAACCCATAAAAGAGAAAAAAAAAAAATGAATATCGATGACAAAAATATGATGATATCAATTTGTAATAGATTAATAAATCAGTGTTAAAATAAAAAATATGATGATATCATAGATTTAACTATTTAATTTAGATTGTTAGTTTAAATGGCTCATTAATAAAGCTAAGCAAATGTGGGGTGACATGATATGTAAAGCCTAAACAGCTTGATTGTTGTATGGCCCATTATATCATAAACTGAGGTCATGAGAGCTTGACGAATAATATTACTGATCAAAATGGATTTTTTTTTTTTTTTTGTCAAATCAAAATGTATTTACATACTTAGATTGTTTTATCGTTTACAGTTCACAACTAAACTACCACATATTAATCCGTGTTATGATACGACAGAATCACTAATACCGTCTACTAAACGATATGTTCCGATTGATACTTATATCACCTTGTATGATTTTAAATCAAAGTATTTTAAGACAGCTAATAGAAAAACATATTTTTATAGAAGAATGAACAATTCAAAGATAGACATGAACTCTAATTTTTGAACTACAACTATGACTACTCCTATGAGTGAGTAAAACAAACAATTGTTAACACGACATTTCGACTTTGGCCCCAAAAAAAAAAAAAACACGACATATCGAATGTCAAATAAAATATACGCGCGCGGAATGAAATGACCGACAGACCAAAAATTGGAGATTTTATTTGAAATAGTGAAGTTCTTTATAATAAAAAGATCCTTGTACTCACGGGATCGCCGAATAATTTACGTTACTTAACACATTACGAAATCACATAATCATGATGTTATACTACCATTTTACGTATTACTAATAACTTATCATTTTTAACAGGGAAAAAAAACAGCGACTGTACATTTTAATCACACCAAATCATAACAACCATGCTCATTAATTACTACAAATATTGCTTTGTTTTTTTTTTAAAGCAGTCATTGCCACCCCCACCACTAATTGTCATATGTTTTCTTTTTTCCCCTCTGTTTTGTGAAAGTAAAATAATATCCCCACCCTCCCTTAATCATGGTCTCTCAACATTTCTTCTTTCATTTCCACTTATCTTTTCTTCAAGTTTAAGCTTCACTTATTCCTCCACGTCTCTAAACCTTAGAAAAATAAAATAAACACTCATATATTATATATTACACATACGCAATACAGGATCGCCGGAGGAAAAAAGTATAGTCACAACAACAACAAAAAAACTAGAGAACATGAACTCAGTATGCATCTCTAGCTGCATCGACGATGCACGGGACACGCGCGTGCCGGTTCGTACCACGTACGTGAATCTCTACAAGTGGCCTGAGTCGGACGCGGAGTTCGTCCGCTCCGTCCGCCGTGGAGGCGGCGTACCTGCGGCGCGTGTGGTGGATAGCATCTCTTGCCGGCAGATGTATCTCCGGAGCTACACGTTCTCTCGGGAAGATGACGATAAGAGCAAAGCGGAGAAGGTACTGCCGTCAACGACGCGAACGTCGTGTCTAGGGAGGGTTAAGCAAACGGCCTCGTTCAGGAGGAGGAATGAGGAGGAAAGTGACGTCATCGTTGAGAAGTCAAAACCGGGTCGCCGTCGTGAGAAGAGGAAAGTTAGAAAGAAGAAGAGAGAACAAGCTTGTTCCGTTATGTTCAGGTTTTTTCGAAGGTTACTCTCTTGTGCTGCGACCGTAGATGTTGTTGATCCAAACTAGCGCTAAGTTCACTTCATGCATTACCTTTTTGTATTAAATTTTAAATTAATATTTGAGGTTTTTTTTCCTTTGTTTTGAGAGTTATCGTGAATTGGTTTATCTGCTTCTTCCTTTCTGTTCTTGTTATTTTGTTTTGTATTTAAACTTGTATAATAGAGAATTTTGGTGGTATATATTGTTTTTTTGTATAAAGATTTTGTAGATAGATGGGTATTTCTTCAAGCATGAGTATTTTGTTTTTAAAATACGTCAGGATGATAGAAAATAACCAAAAATCACTATCACTAGTTGCGGGTTGCGAGTTAAGTTATGTTAAAATCTTACAGCATGTTTTGCAGTTTGCACACAAAATTTATGTCGACAATGTTTTCATAAACCACTGGTTGCGACTTGCGAGTTAAGTTATGTTAAAATCTTACAACATGTTTTGCAGTTTTCACACAAAAGTTATGTCGACAATGTTTTCATAAACCATGGAAAAGTATATTAACTTGTGACATTGTGGTTTATTTTCATTTACACATGATTTTCCAAACGTTATGATATTAGGAAGAAAAAATTAGATATTGGTTAGAGTTGCAAAATATACAGGTTATTAACCAGAAATTATGGAGCTTTTCTTACCCCAATAAAAGAACAGTCATATTGAAAAACTATTAGGCGGGGAATTCCGGCATCGGATGCCCATGGATTTACTAAAGGTGTAAATAAAGTTGTTCACTAGTAAAAGAAGAATCTTAGTCAAAAACACATCTTATTTCCCAGTTCTTATATATTTCAAATTAAATTACTAGATAGATCATATAGATGATCACATATTTTTTTTTTCCAAGAGATGATCACATATAATATATGTTTCAAGACTCAACGTCTACTTCGTATCTGTATATTTTAACATCAATGATAAAAACCCAAAAAAAAACTCAATAAAACCAATTGTAACACGTTTTAAAAAAAAAAATATATATATCGAATACTATTATGAACATAAAATTTAGCATGTTGATTCCTTTCCTTTGTCGAGTTAATAGTTCTATTCATTCAGTCACTAGTTTTTAATGTCGACTCTGAAGAGAATGAGGTAAAGTATTTATCCAATTAAAATATGTGTCCCACTTAATTAGTTGGCATCGTCGTGTTTAGA
Organism: Sisymbrium altissimum; assembly: GCA_900406495.1. Classification (NCBI taxonomy): domain Eukaryota; kingdom Viridiplantae; phylum Streptophyta; class Magnoliopsida; order Brassicales; family Brassicaceae; genus Sisymbrium; species Sisymbrium altissimum. The sequence continues at coordinate 101,843 of OVBI01000039.1, read as the reverse complement.
ATTGGAGGAGTCAATAGGCCGTCGCTTTACAAACCGCATTACAAGATTTAGCTTACACAGTCTACAAAGTATAATGATAAATAAGTATGTATGTTAGTCACACTTGTACGCAGGTTGTTTAGCGCATGATGGATAGTTTAGTGGAACAATTTTAGGATTTAATATTCAAGGACTTACCAAAATTCATGTCACGCCTGCTATGATTACTGATTAGTGGGGACTTAAAAAAGAAAATAAAATTCATATAACTTTTTGTCGTGTCATGAGTTTTTTTTTTCTACAATACTATTACGTGGAAGATATCCGAACCTCAATTTATTTCCTAAAAATCGGAAAATGAACACATAAGATATTTTTCCTCAATTTATTATACATTACATATAAATCGAATTTGACAGACGTGGACAAGTATGTCGCTTCATGTGTACAATTATATCACAAATTGTTCAAACTCCAATTAATAATTTCCGGATAAAATGTCGGATGAAACAGAGATGTTAGCAAAACAATTATTGTATATAATTTGGTTTTTTTAAAAAGAACAATTCTTGAATACAGTATGAAACTACAAAAGATAAAAAAACAATCCACAAAACTGCCATACAGCAAACACGGCATGCTTTATTTCTGACGCTTAAGCTCCAAGACTCATCAACGAGACAATATGTCGTCTGCCTATATGCTACGTAACTCTCTTCTTCTTTGTTAATTATAATCATTGCAAAAACATTCCACGTACTCTGAAGGCCCTAGATCACCTTAGAAGAGTGAGCTATGGGTTATACTAAGTGAGAATAAAAGCCGAATTGTGATAGATTTATGATTTATCCTTTCTATTAGATACATGTCACCATATAAATGAAAGTATTTTGTAACTGAATCCTAAGTTTTCATATGATTACCAAACAAAAAACCTGCGAACATGTATACATTTACAGCAGTAAATACACAGATTTAAACCGACCTTCTTACTAACAAACAAGCCTTAAAGTATCACCGGATAAGAGCACACATAATTAATTCTCTAAATTGCTTTAGAGCTCAAACTCGATCTTCCTTGAAGGCAAGGTCGATTTGCAGCAATTCTCGTTCTTCTTCATCTTCAACATCAAAATACACATTCCTTTCCACTGGCCTTAACATATAATAAAACATCAACGCGTAAAACGCGAGACTTGCAATTTCCCCTGCTGCATTGCTCATCAACTGATACTTCAAATCAGCATTCGCATTCAACCCAAACACAACAGGCCTCGTGAAAAGCAGATACGCAAAAACAAAATAGTAGAACTTCTGAAAAAATGGTGACTCGCCTAAGCTCTTAACCGCATTTTTGGATGTCTTCCTTAAACTACACATCAACCAAAGAATTGCGAATCTCATGGCGACCCAGCAAGATACATCGGCAAACGAGTAGATTTGGTTCCAAAGTAACCAGTTTTGGATATATGGTCCAGTCTCTCCAATCACAATGAAAGCAATGGTGCCTATAACCTGAAACGGGATTACGATCATCAACAACTTTTTCTCCTTTTCTTGTAGCTTCGGTTTCAAGAACGACCAGCCTACTCCGATAAGAACAATCACCATGAAGAGCAAAACGTTTCCAATGGACTGGAAAATGTAGAAAGGAATGTTCCAGCCGTGAGGTGTGCCTGTGGTTTTCACGTAGTGTTTAACCTCAGCGGCACAAATCAGAGCGACGGCTTTTATTAGAAGCAGAGCCGCCATTAACATGTGAATCATTTGCTTGTTGTAGAAGAAATAGACCCAGAGACCGAAGAAAGTCAAGTAGCAGAGGGAGAAGACGAAAAACAAACCGGGTAATTGGGTTAACTCGGCTGGTAAGTAATCTTTTGACCCGTTCGGATCTAGATTGTACATCTCCATTTGTAACTTCATAGAAACCCTAGTTCCCGGTACGCAGTTCGCGAAGAAGAGAGAGTAATCATTCGCCGACTTTATCGGATATGATTGGGAGCCAGGAGGCGGAGAGAGATCGCGTAAAGTGAATAGATGGTGGACGTACTGTGAATCAAGGACGCAGAAGCTAGAGTTTTGCTGCTGGAGCTCGAGGTCTACCTGGAGAAGCGTTTCTTCCTCTACAAGGTAAAACCCTATCCTGGACGATTCCTGGATCGAAGGAGACGATACCGAGATGGTTACATGACCGGTCTGAGTAAACCCGAATTTCTCCAAGAGAATCACTGGCGGAGAATCATCGGAGATGGTGAGAGACTTAATCTCAGCCACCGTGAGAGCAGCGAGGAGTAGGAAGATGACGGCGGCTAAAAATGGTAATCTCGTCATATATGGCTTCTCTTTGGCGTGTTGTTTGGGTTCCAAGCAACGAAAAGTGTCGGCTATATATTATCAATCTCCGTTTTTGTTGACTTGGTCAAAATTTTGATTTTTAGACTTTGACTTACTCTTGATAATTTGTTTACCTTGATATACTCTTTGATGATTCTATGTTAAGCAAATTTGTAGACTACAATTTCATAAGCTAAGCTAACATTGATTTGGTCAATTCAGAGCGTTGTTTTTATTAGACCGAAATCATTCACTTTATCTCCGATGCTATCTAAGATAAGCTTGTTTAATAAAAGTGGCTTCTGATTTGACTGAGTAAAATCCTACACTCTTTATCATCTTTAACACATCTCTACCTCTCCATAATGTGTTTTTAGCCTTTTTAATAATAGAGATTTTCAGATTTTCAGAAATGTTAATTTTCAGGAGGTTTTGAATTCAGAAGCATAATGATTCTAATAATATTTGAATCATGATGTTTGCTTTGTTAATTTCACATCCTATTGATGGAGGAACAATCAACTCTTCTCAACAATAAAATCTATGGTACTAAAATTGTACAATGGGATGTCGGATTAACAAAGTAGAAATCATGAAAAACGAAATATAAATTATGAGATTTAATGATAACTCGAACTGATTAGTAATCACTCTCCTCTGCATTGTTTCATAGTAAATGCATGTGTGTATTGTGGATCTTTACGATTGTAAAGTTTCAGTTTCCATGAATATAGCATGGAGTCTGGCTGGGAGGATATTGATGAGGAAAATAGTAATGAGAATAATAATGAAAAATATACAATGTTTAGGGTAATTTTATGGGATAGATGTAGGCCAATTAAACGTTTCATTCAGTGGTGGTAAGATGATTGATGAAACAACTAAATTATATAGAATAGAATGATATTTTTACTCTTTTGACTTCTACCAAATGTCAAAAGATAATTGTATTGTCTATCTCCTATTTTTTATTTTGGAGGAATTGGTTGGAGATAATCCTATATCTTAAGATATATATAAAAAATTAAATTATGTGTTTTTGGGAAATTTTTGTTGTAGAATATAAAAAAATCAGGCGGCAGAAAAAAGAGGATTAAGAGAATGAGAGGTTTTGGGAGGTTACAATAGCAAGAAAAACCTTTCTAGAAGTTTAAACGAAGATATTAGTTACGTTTTTACTTGCAACATGCCATGTAAAAGCTAATTCAGGTTATTCATATTACTTTACTTTTGTTTTTTTACATATACAGAACTATAAACACGAGATTTTTTTTATTTCTTATTTCTGGATACAAAAAAATCTCTCTATTCTTGAATGATTTACTCTGCTCTTTCTTTCACTCCAATCAAACAGCATAAAGTTTCCGGTTATGCTTGTGATCAACTAACTCGGGATCCGACATCATTGAAGCTGGAGACGACTTAGAACCTTCAATCCGATTGGCAATCACCCAATAACACATAGTCCCTAGCGTCGAGACCATTATCAAAGCTCCAATGGCGGTTATACCAATCGCCAATGGCCTCTCCTTATCTCCCACAACAACGAAAGACAGGGATAAGAACGCGACCGAGATCATTATGCAAGCCATCCACATGAGCTTGTTGATGATCGCCATCATTTGCTTCTTGGCTTTCCTCTCTATAACCACCACTGATGTCTGAACCACAACCACTGCTAAAGAGATGAAGAGCGCGAAAGAATCAAACACGACAAAGATCAAGAACTCGGGTCTCGAGGCTGCTCTCGCTTCTCCAAGTGTATACCCTGAAGGAACGTCTTTCGGGTCATCCGTGTATTGGCCTGGAACGTTGAAGATAGCTCCAAAAGCAACGGTTGCTATGAGAATGGCTACAACGGTTGTCGAGTTTATCGCGTTGTTGAGTCCTTCCGTGTGCATTCTGTTGACCCGTTTGGCGATTCCTTGGATCTCTCTTCTCGTTCTCCCGGTTTGTTCAAGCTGAGTATGCACCTCGTGGCCTATTTCGCTGACCGTTTCTTTCAATTTCTTAGAAGATCCTGAAGGTTCCACCCTTGCTGCTGGCTTGATCGATCTTGCGTTCTGCATACCAATCTTCTGCAGAAGCGGTACAATCTCATGCAGTCCGGTTTTCTCAGCGATATCAAGAGCTGTTTCTCCTGACTTATTAACCGCCACTCTACTGACTTCGTCATACTGTAAAACTGTCTGAACAATCTGCAATGAAAACACTTGAAAGATTGAAATCTGCACGAAAACACTAGAAAGAATCCAACTTTGAAACCACAAAGGAGCACTAAACTCAAGTCAGTCAATCAGTTCAATTACCTCAACTCTGTTTTTACGGACTGCGATATGCAAAGGAGTGTTTCCTTTATTATCCGCTGCATTGATCAATGAAGAATTTGCTTTCATCAACGCATCCACGATCTCGGCGTTCTGTCCTTTAACCGCCATATGAATCGCGGTTTGACCTTTCTTGTCGACTCTTGTAACCATTCCAACTTTCTTTGCAATCAGCTCTTTCACGATCTCCGTGTGCCCGTTCCTAGCAGCAGAGTGCAAAGCGGTTTTACCATTGCTTCTCGCTATAGCTGCTAAGTCCACACCTTTGTCCAACAGGAAACAAACGATCTCTCCATGACCCTGGGACGCAGCCGTGTGAAGCGCTGTCGTCTTGGATGAATCAAATGTAAATGAAAGCTCTGGGTTTGCCTCCATCAACACATCAAGAACCTCTACAGCCAAAAAGCAAACATACAAATCCACATCAACAACATTTTCTTGTTTTTGTTAACAAACGATTCATGTGAATCTTTTCTCAACTAGCTTATAAAGTAGATTGTGTACTCATTGACTAAGATAGAAAAAAATTCAAATGAATCCACAATTAGCTTAGATATGTGCAAAGTTGCTGTGTGTGTTCGTTGACTAAGTAAGATTCACATGGAAAGTTTGGGTCAACTCACTTAGATTTCCGTTTTTGGCGGCGATGTGAAAGGCGTCGAAGCCGTTTTTGGCTTTGGTTCCGGCTAAGACAGAGTCGGAGTGTTTCACAAGAATCTTAACCATGTCGATGTGACCGAACTCCGCCGCCACGTATAAAGCCGTTTCTCCTGACTGGTTTTGCTCCGCCAGCAACTCTTTCAGCTCTACGCCGTCGCCGTCGTGTTCTCCGATCATCTCTAATAGAACCTCCGTTTTGCCTTCTCTAACCGCCGTGTGTAAAGGCTTGTCGTCACGCCTCGCCGTCATCTGCTTCGTCATCGTCTTCTTGTTATTCTCTTTCATGATGAATTGATGACGATGATGATTCTTGTTGTTGACTCTTTGGGATTTAAAGTTTGGCCAAACAAAAAAGAAAACAGATCGAATTACACGAACTGTACATATGAGAGGTTTGAGAAAGAAGAGGGAGGAATGAATTCGACAAGAGTCACATGAATTCTCTGGACAAGAAACAGAATATGTTTATTACCTTCTCTGCTCGTGGTTTTGGTCTCTTGTCCTGTTTCTATCATAATATCTTTAATATTACAATAACATGATCAAACCTTAGTGTCGACTCGAAATAGTACATCATTGCTCACTATAGTTGAATACCCATCTTTTTTTTTCCTTTCTATTTTATACTAAACAGTTATGAAACTTAACATCATATTTGCTATGAGATATTGCAAATTTGATCAAATACATGTACTAAATTCCGTTTTCTTTTGTTACTAGTGGTTGTTTAATAGGTTTTTGTTTTTTAAAAGAACAAAAAGGTTAAACGGTCATTGGACTAAATCTGAATGAAACAATAAAACTAAAATCTACATTTTAACATTTTTATTCTATACAGTTTTACCAAACGTTTGATATGTAAGTCAAAAGCTTATCCAATGTATGACACCTAAAGTGATCCGTACCCTTTTTCAGATATGGGTTGTTAATCAGAGAAAACTATTCGATTATAGATTTTATAAATAAGAATCCGGGAAGATGCCAAAGAAAATGATAATAAAAAGGAGGAATACTTTTCTGCATTTACTTTTTCTTTATCTACCGTAACAGTCAGTAGCAGTCTATTGAATAGCATGAAGTGCCGAGAACAAAGCATGTTATCAAAACAAACACGATCAACTTTAAATAAATAGTAGTTGATAGAAAACAAAAAAAAAAATTGAATTGAAAAGAAATTGTTCTCTGTTACACTGAATAAAATAGATAAACAAAACCACTGTGATTGGAAAATGACATATCAAGATATTTTATTAATGGAGCCTCCATTATTGGTAGTGTTAGTGTGTGTGTGAACGTGGGAAAACAACGGACACTAATACAAAACATGATGGGCTTTTAGTTACTTGATTTCGGTTGAAACGTTGAAAATTACATAAGTTTTGTTGAAAGTTGGATTGAAACTCCTAAATCGTGTTTTTGATGGTTGGATTAGTTCCACTAGCGGAAATAACAGTATTCCAAAATGAACAGGTTTCACGCCCTAGACTTGTGACAAAAGTTGGATAAGGTCCCGAAACATCACTGTTAACCCATTTCTATGGACAAGTATGGTACCACGCTCTACACGCGCTGCGAAGGGTAGTGACACTCAGTCAATAGACAATAATATAGTAGGTTATAGAACCGTAGTAGCTAGTTATCAATCAGACCGCATAGCGCAGTGGATTAGCGCGTTTGACTTCGGATCAAAAGGTCGTGGGTTCGACTCCCACTGTGGTCGATACCTTACATTTTTTTATTTTGGTCGATACCTTTTACATTTTTTTATTTTGGTCGATACCTTTTACAATTTTTTATTTTGGTTGATACCTTTTGAGTTATTAACATTGTCTTTTTGAAAATTTACTCTGAAGTTCTGAATCAAAAAGCTTGTATGTCCCTGATGCTGAATCCTCTCTTCTTTTCATCATTTGCAACTGTGTTTCTCTTCCTAAATAAAGTTCAGAATTGTAAAGAGAGATTCTAAACATTCTCAGGTGCTATTATATGAGTGTGAATGATAATCACGTAATCGTAGAATCATAATACTAAAGGGGAACTTAGACAAGCTTATCGTCGACACTGAGATCCTCGAATTTCATTTTCCAGTGTGATACTACAAATCTGCATTAAATTTTTGTTTTAGACCAACCATTTTCGTTTGCAATATGTTTTCATTTCGTCTTCTCCTGAACTAAACGGTTACAAAAATGAGAATTACCTATGAAACCAGAAAGCCGAGAATTGGTTCACTGTATATTAAAGAAAAAAAAAATGATTCGACGAGTGAGAGAGATTTGGCTGGTTCCATAACAAAATTTCAGTAACAATAAAAGGTGGACAAAAATGAAAAGGGAGAATACATGAGCGAATAATCAAAAAGCTGAATCATTTCTAAGTAGAGCGGGAGAACATGAAACTACACTTTGATAGCATACTTCCTCACAGGGAAATACATCTCCTTCTTCTTCTCACGCTCCGTCTTCAAAGAAGACTGCAACACAAACAACCCATCGATAAACAAAAGTGAAATCAATGCTAGTCACTAAGCTAGCAAACAAGCAAAATGGTGATTGATTTTTGAGTTTGGAAAAGATAATGTTAGTAAGAATTGAAGACCTGATGTTTGGTAAGACGTCTGCGGATAGCACGTGTCTTCTTGGGACGGAGATCAAGAGGCAAGAACTTCTTGTTCTTGTATGCTTCCCTTAGAGCAAACTTCTGCTTCTGGGAAACCACTGTCAAAACCTGAGCAATCGATTTCCTGACGACCTTGCTGAAGATACAAAAATACAAAATCCAATCAACTGATTTGTCAAATCAAAACCAAAAGTGTATATTCGAATCATATGATTTGAGGTATTAAGTTCATTTACATCTCTACACTACACATTATATATACAATGTCTTAGATGAATCCGAAACAGAGCAAACATCTGAACACTTCCTCCTAACAATAACGCCAATGACTAACACACACATAAGCACGTAAGATAAGGCAAATACGTACATTTTGGAGAGCTTGTTAGGGGCACCTCCGGTGACTTTAGCGACACGGAGGAGGGCGAGCTCAGCCTTTAAATCCTTCAGCTGGTTCTGAAGATCAGTCTTCGATTTCTCTCTAAGCTCATGAACCTTAATCCTCGCTAAACAAGAGTAAACAAGAATTAATCTAATCAGAATTACGTAGTTTGACAATCAAAAGGATTTTTGAAGGGATCTGTTCATCTTCTTCGTACCCATCGTGAGCTTACTGGTGTTGAACTGTGGTGCCGCTGCTTCCTCGTTTCTGGCTCGCAAAAACCCTAATTTGGAGGAAGAAGACTATTTATACCATCCCCCTGTGAATTAATTGAGTTGTGAACCCTTGAAAACTTGAATCTAATGGGCCGTGAAAAAGCCCATTAGTTATATGTATGAGGCGTGGGCTTTATTATTAAATAACACACTTCATGGGTTGTGTAACTTGTAAGGCGAAAAGGTAGAAAAAGTGGAATAGTGAAAGCAGAGAGGAGGAATAAGTTCGTCAAAAAACCCCCTACAGCATCAGATTCTGATTATTTTTGAATTTGGTGTTCATGAGAATTAGATTCGAAATTATCAATAAGGCATGGCCAAAAATAGTTGGAATCTTATTAGATGTATTCTGCAATGTTCTTTTTCTCTAATTTCTTTTGTAAATAGATTTTTTGTATGTTCAAACAAAACCATCAAATCATTCGAATCACAATAATTCGACACGGTTTCTAAAGTCTACATAACAATCTCTCACACATTGGTTTGATAAGAATCCGAATAAAAATGCAACTTTTTAGAAAGTCGATTCCATTAACGAAAAAAAAATATCTTTAACAGAACCTAAAAAGTATACATTCATTTCACTTATGTCACCACAAAACCTCTCCCCATTTTTATTTTTATACAACAACTATAGACTTGTCTTCAAACTCTTTGGCATAAGTCGCAATAAAGAACACAAAAAATGTTATGTGCCTCTCAAGCATCAACAAGAAATATTTGCTCAACCATGGACCAAACCTCACGACCTTCTTCTTCTTCACCCACGGTCCGGCTCGGTGGTCGAGCCATCGACCGTCATAATCCAATCATACGTGACGGTCGGAGGTTCACTCCTCCACCTTCTCCAAACCATAATTCCTCCCCTGCTTCTTCTTCTGCATCTTCTACGTATCATACTCCTCTTAAGACTAGATTAGGTCTAGAGAGTAGCGAGCAAACGCGTGTCGCAAAGAGGAAGAGCAAAAAAAATCAATGTGACGGTGGTAAGTCACCGATTAGTTGTTTTAGTAGTGACACTCCACAAGGTTCGTCAAGGTACTTATTGAGCAACCCGGTTTTCTTTGATGGGTTTGTGGATTCTGACCCGATTCCATTACCTATTGAACCGGAGATAACCACGGCTGATGATTTGGATAAGACTTATGAAGATAATAGATTGGTAATAAACGCCTCCAAGCATCTCTCGTCTCCTTCTTCTTCGTCTTTCTTGGAGAAGAAGCAACCTGATTTCTTCGATGGGTTCTTGGAGTATGACCCGGTTATGTCTCCCGATAATCCTTTCTCCGAACCCACAAAAGCTTCTCCGACAGCATCTCAAAGCTCCCTTGAAGATAAAGATAGCTCACCTGAAGATAAAGATAGCTGTCTTGAAGATAAAGATAGCTGTCTTGAAGATAAAGATGTTTCGTCTCCGGATTTCAAATTCTCTCCACCACAACCTCCACCAGCTCCTCCTCCACCGTCGCCACCGCCACCAGAGAAAAACTCATCTTCCGATCAAGTATATCATCGAATATTCCGTTCATTTTTGCAGTCATGAATTTATGTCTGAAATAAAACTTAGCAATCTTTCTTTACAGGTGGTAGTTTTGAGAGTGTCACTTCACTGCAAAGGCTGTGCAGGGAAAGTCAAGAAACATCTTTCGAAATTGAAAGGTAATTAACAAGTAACAAACTTATTTTCAGGATATTTTACTTTTGATTTAATTGCTTGAGCGGTCACTTTTTTAGCTTGTTAAAATACTCTGTTTTTGGTGCTTGTGATTGTTGTGTGTAGGAGTGACGTCGTTTAACATAGACTTCGCTGCAAAGAAGGTTACCGTGACCGGAGACGTAACGCCGTTAACAGTGCTGGCGAGTATTTCCAAAGTTAAAAACGCACAGTTCTGGCCTGAGATTATTCAGAAGTAATCTCTTTATTCCTCTGTGTTTCTCTTCTTTTGTTAAGTTTGTTCCAATATTTTCTTCTATGTTGTTATGTTTTATTTCGGAAGACCGCTTGTGAAAACGTTACTCGCTTTTGTGCGTTTATTTGTGTTGGTGATGGCATGAGAATACAAATTTTTTTTTAGAAATTAGTATTGAGGGTAATTGATTGGAAAATGTTTATTGTCGAAAGAGAAAAAATATTGCAATAAGTTAAATACTACTAACAGTATGTTATTCAATCACTGATTTTGGAAATTTTGTTTTTAAGTATAGTGTTCCATAATTCCATATATGATTTTTAGAATCCTAATTAGTTCCTAACTAATATCAGTTGTTATTCAATAAAGGATTTGGTAATATAAAATACACACACACACACAAAACTAAAAGCCTTTGGTGTTAATCTATATGGATTTTGAAACAGTTCTTATTATAACAAAACAAATCATGTGTATATGAATATGAATTAAAATGGATGAACCCATAAATTCCCTATATTGTGATTTGCGCTATAGTAGTCTTTTTAGTCAGCGTAGCTTTTATGGAAATAAATCATGAGAATTAATTTACAATCATCCATAATTTATTATAAACCCTCTTTCGACCATATTATAGGGGAATTCATTTTAAACAAATTTAGGAGGAATTTTCATATCAAATCAAATCTTAGCAAAATATATAAATATTAATTATAATTAAGTTTGAGAGAAAAGAATGGGTGATTTAACAGATAGGAAATGTTGACTATTTAATTAAAAAGATAGAAAATTTTGAGAGAGAGATAGGAACAAAAAAATGTATTTAGAGGAAAAAATTAATTGACTGGTCAACTATGTAACGGCAATACAATTTACTCGAAAAGAGGAATATTTGAACATGTGTTAGAAAGTGGATGAACCAGCAGATTTCCTGTATTGTGATTAATAAATGAAATTGAATCGAAACGTAGATTTTTGTAATCAGCGTAGCTTTTTGTGGATATAAATCGAAACGTAGATTTTAACAATATTCATCAGTTATATAAACAAACCCTCAAACATATCAACTGAAAGAGCAAACTGCAAAATAATATTGTGATCGATGGAGAAATCAAATTTTCTTCTTGTGTTGATTTCGTTTAGTCTCCTCTTCGCTTGTGTCATTGAAGCTACTGAGAAGAACCTTCAGGATGAGACCAGCCAATTGTTTTGGCCTAGAAAATTGTCTAGAGGATCGGCTGATCCACCACCGCGAGGTCCATATACGCCAGCCATAGTCGACTTGAAACCATGGTCACCATCACAACGTTTGGTTTTCTCAATGCTACCAAAACGCGTTCTAATTCCACCATCGGGACCTAGCAGAAAAGAAAGTCCTCTAAACCCACCGCCACCTAGATCCGTGTGATGATCATTTCGGCATGCGAGTTCTTCTTCTGTAACATAATATATATAGCTCGTAATATTATGTTCGAAATAAATCCAATTATGTATTCCTTGAGATTTTATATGTGAGATCTGATGGATAATTGGTAAAATGGTGCTACTAGGAATCGTTTTGTTAGCTTGATATTTCATTTACAGCATTCGTCAAATCTTCTTTAGTTCGATTGGTTTTGCAATTCCATCATATCGTTATTCTTTCCATTCCACAATTCATATCCATCTTATTAGCCTTTTTTCTTTTTCATCTTCGACAATTCCTCTGCATAATAAGAGATGAATGCTTCGTTCCACCTCTAACTAGACAACCATTTACAGTCTTTCCTATAGAATAAAAAAAAAGAAGCTAAATTTTGAATCATCCGTAATATATATAGAAAATGTAATCATTCAATTCGATGGATAACTCAACTCTTGAGTGATAATAAAAAGTACAAATACAAACCGAACATTTCTAAGCATCCGACAAAACTCAAACTCTGTTTTTATTTCTTTCCAACTTAACTCTTGGCGAAAAGCTTGTTAGTATTGAGCATATTGGCATCAAAATACTCTTTATAAGGATGATTCTCAGGAACCAATCTACGAAACTGCTCGAACTGCTTCTCTGCTTCGTCTTTATTCTTCATCAACGTATAAATCAAACCTTGACAGAGATACGGCCTAAAATCTCTAGGCTCATCCTTAACCAGCTCTTGATAAACCCTAAGTGCTTCAAATGGATTCCCTTCGATAACCCTAATCTGAGCAATCAAAAGCATGAAATCTCGAAAATCTTTCTTCCTATCTTCCTTCTTGCACCTCTCAATAGCTTCGCTGATTCTACTCTCGAGCTCCGATAGTTTGGACTCGGATTCCGAGTAAGACATTACCAACCCGTGATAAGCTTCGACGCGAAGCGGATCTTTAGAAAGAATCTCCTCGAATCCTTTTGTCGCCGAGTCAAAATCTCCGCCGTAGGTTTGAACCTGAGCCTTTAGGATTCGCCACTCTTGTTCTTCCGGATTGAGTTCGATGAGACGGTTTAGAATCTCTAACGACTGGTCGAGATTCTTGGACTCGAGTTTGATTTTCATCAGTGTTTGGAGAGCTTCCGTGTCGTTTGGATTGGTGGCGAGATGCTCCTCCAGCGCTGCTTCTTCGTCTTTTCGCGGCGAGGTTTGGTTCGTTTCGATGGATTCTTCGGCAGCCTCTGTGGATGACGACGGAGGAGGAGGAGGAGGAGACGCGGTGGCGGGTTTGGCGGAGAGGTGTAGGGAAGCAGAGAAGAGAGCGGCGGCTGTGGTGAGAGTAACGCAGGTTTGTTTGAGGAAAGAAGAGGGTTTAGGGTTTGATGATGAAGACGAAGACGAAGCTCTTATGGCGCGTGACGGAGGAGGCTTCTGCAGGATTCGGTATGAAATTGGTTTAGGTTGGAGTTTACTATGAGCGTCGCTGAGCCGGAGGTGGAATGATTGGTCAAAGTAATGAAACTTGGCCAGAGACGCCATAGTAAGCTCCTCGGATAAAAACCCTAACGACGGCGATGAGGTTTAAGATGGAGGAAACAAGAAGAAGAAGAAGAAGGAGATACCAAAGCAAAATGATGTCAAGACTGAAGATGGGTCAATCTTATTTTGGGCTTTTACAAGCTAGATCATTTGGATATTCACAGGTTTAATGGGCTGAATAGTCAAGACTTTAAAGTAGCATAAACAGAGACTGGGATCATTGAAAATTCCAAATTCAAAACTACAATCTCATTTTGTAGTAAGAGTATACACACAACTCCATAATGATTGATACCCTTTCGAGCAACAATTGTATGCACCCACTNGTTTTGGGGGGGGGGGGGGGGGGTATTACGGTAGCCAGTGTAATAAATTAATAATATAGAAATGTACAAAGAAACAAAACAAAGTTAATTCGTGACAATGACACCCATCTGTAATTACATTTCTTTCAAAGAATTAGCCTGTGTTTGTGTTTGAACTTTAAACAGAAGCTGTCATCTTTATCATCTCAGTTGGTTAAACCTCAACTACTATTCCTAGTTGAACAGAAGATAAGATTTTCTACACTATATAAACCACTAAACTCAGATGGACAAAATCTCACAATCTCTAAACTAATTAGCAATGACAAAACTCACTTTACTAGTTCTCGTGATATCGTTCAGTCTCTTCCTCTTCGCTAGTGCGCATGATGCAACAACCAAGGGTCTGTTCCGGTCTGATGGAGTTTCTTCAGGGAATTCGGATCATCCACCTATAACTCCTCCAGCACAAACCACTGACCAACCTGTGAAGCCACCAAAACCACCAAAAACTGCAAGAAAAACCCATTCACCTAGAGCTCCTCCAACACAAACCACTGACCATTTTCTTTTGTATGAAGAACCTGGGAAACCACCAAAACCACCAAAAACTGCAAGTAAAACCCATTCATCTATAGCTCCTCCAGCACAAACCACTGACCATTTCCTCTTGTCTCAACAATCTGTGGTGAAGCCACCAAAACCACCAAAAACTGCAAGCAAAACCCATTCACCTAGAGCTCTTCCAGCACAGACCACTGACCATTTCCTCTTGTCTGAACAACCTGTGAAGACACCAAGAACTGCACGCAAAACCCATTCACCTAGAGCTCCTGCAGCACAAACCACGGACCTTTTCCTCTTGTATGAAGAACCTGGGAAGCCACCAAAACCACCAAAAACTGCAAGCAAAACCGAGACTTTGTTCTGAGTCTTGGTGCTGAAGATATGCAGAAAAATAAGAAGATGTAATAGGCATCGATAATAATAAGATTAAGTCAGTTCGTCCTTTGTTATAACCTATTTTGAAGTTTCAATTTATCTATGTGTGTTTCAAATATTGAAGCTTTTCATGAAATACATATTCGAATAATAAATCTTTAAAAGTTTCCTCTTTTTCGCAAGAAGCTACTTCGTATTTGGAGTACTGTTTCATATTGACTCTTCTTCACCTTAATTTGTATAAGCAACAGCGTTAAATTGAATAACCAATAGCTGATCCTATCATGAATCTTTGGTCATTTAAGCTTTCGAATCACGAAATTGGCTACTATATATGGTATAGAAACTCCATTGCCTCTCAAAGCAATCGAACCTAATTATCATCAATGACTAAAGATTAAAGAGCTTTCACATTAAAATTTATTTATTTATTGGACTTTTGTTATCTAATTAAAAACTCGGAGTTCTTACATTATTAATAGGCTTTTAAATATTAATGGACTTATAATGATCACGCATAACAAGGAAGAAGAACAAAAACAACAACCAAGACACAGGGGAGAAAAAAAGAGC
Source organism: Sisymbrium altissimum (assembly GCA_900406495.1). Lineage (NCBI taxonomy): Eukaryota > Viridiplantae > Streptophyta > Magnoliopsida > Brassicales > Brassicaceae > Sisymbrium > Sisymbrium altissimum. Next base: position 86,604 of record OVBI01000039.1, on the reverse strand, counting down.
TCTCATCTCCACCAAATCCACTAAGTTTCTAAATAATTTTACTCTTTGGAGAGATTCCGTTATTACAAAGTTTTATCTTCTAAGATCTTCATATTGCAATTGTGATTGTTACCAGAGTTTAGGCTTTTTCGTTGACTCTTTATAACATCCTATACCTCTAGATCCTACCAAGTTTAACTTAATAAAAAATAAAATAATTAATACGGNTAAAACGGCAGAGTGGTGAAAAAACCAAAAAAAAAAAAAAAAATCATTTTGTGACGGATAAGTGTGTTATCTGAAATAACATGAGCTGCTAAGAAGAAAACTTTAATGGTTAGTTGGAAGACCGTTCTTTCATTTAAAACAAAATTGGAAGACTTTTGCTTATATATTCAGTGATCACTCTATGGAGCTAGAATTTTAGACATCTTCTAGATCAACAAAATCTCGCATTAATCTTCAAACTAGTTAACAATGGCAAAACTCACTTTAGCTTTCGTGATATCGTTGAGTCTCCTCCTTTTCGCTACTGTCATTGATGCAACCAAGACTAGTCTTCCGGACCAAGCCGATGGTCTGCACCGCTCGAGTCCATCGCCAGGAAGCTCAGATAATCCACCTGGAGCTCCTCCAGAAAAAAACACCGAAGGTCTCTATCAGTCTGGTTAGTATCCACGTAGAGCTCCTCCAGCACAAACCATTAACCGTATCCTATGGGCTGAACCTGTGAAGCCACCACAAACTGCAAGCAAAAACGAGACTTTTTTCTGAGTCTCTTTTGTAATGCAGATATGCAGAAAAACAGCGGATGTAATAGCCGTCGGTAATAATGCTATCCGTCGATATTTTTATATGTCTAACTCAACTCGTTTTGTTATTATAATCTTTTGATTGAAGCGTATTTGAAATAAAAATAAACCTTAAAAAATTTAAATCTTCTTCGCGAGAAGCTTCTTCGTATTGTATTAAGGACTAACCGACTAAATATTCTCTGGAACCAATCTGTGAAACTGCTTGATTTCGTAGTGTGCTTTAAGTCTTACTTCTTCATCACCATATATGTATCAGATATCAGATATAAAAATGACCGAAATCTCTACGCTCATCTCTAACTCCTGATAAACCGTAAGTGTTTCAGCCCTAATCTGTGCAATCGAAATCGCGACATTGTGTTGCAAAGATTGAAAAACAGACATCCTTTCATTTTTTGGGTTTTTGTTATCTAAATAAATTTGGGAGTTCTTACGCGATTAATGGGCTTTATGGTATTCATGGGCTTCTAAAGATCATGAAAACGGTGGAGATTGGAATATTTGACTGTGAGGATTCAAAAAAAAAAAAAAACTCATTGACAAATTTAATATAGTTGAATCATTTGGCTAAAGTGTGTATGAAATGAAAAATATTCTTGATCACGGAAGAAGCATCATTTAAATACTAGATATCATCGTCAATCTCTTAATATCAATAACAAAGAGAAAAAATATTTCATTGAATCATTTGGCTAAGTGTGTATGAAATGAAAAATATCCTCGATTACTGAAGAAGCATCATTTTAATGCCAGATATTATCGTCAATCCCTTACTATCGATAACAAAGAAAACAAAATTTCATTGTTTTCATTCAAGGCTTTTGATTCGTTTTTAACCAATTAGCTAGTTTCCAGTCTAATAAACCTATTTGTCACGACGTCTAAAAAGTCATTCCTCTTTAGGTTACCGCTCAGCGTTGCTCATACAAAACAGCAGTCATAATTAAATAACAAAAAGACAGAATCCTATCATTTGTTGATTTTTTTTCATTGAAACTCTTATTCGTATGAACTTGTGGCTACCAAATATTTTTGCTGGTTCCTACACATTAATGAATACCGCTTAGATTGACCAAGTGAGATGTTAACGTTAGAACAAGTATATGTGTGAAGGTTACGCCAGTAAAGTGGACCGTCGAAAACTTTTTCTAAATAACAATTAACAAACAAAAATTCAAATAATTGAAACTTCATGCCAAAGAGCTTGGAACTACATTACATTACGTATCCGTTGGTGTTTCCCAAGCACGTTGTCGTTTTAAACAATTCGTTTTCTTGCTTGCTCTTTTTCTCAGTGTGTTGTTGACATTTTTTTTCCTTGTTTGCTTTCTAAAATTTAATTTCCGTTTTGCTTTCTAAAACCAATTCGGCAATCCTTTATTCCAATCCATAGTAAATAAATTAAAGAAAAGAAAACATCAAAAGTGTCTTGTGAAGCAGATGTCTGAGATCAACAATCCGAACTAGGAATTTAATCTCGTTTTTTCACTATAAAAACCTAAATTAAGAGTGAATATTACTTGTAGATGTTTATTGGTTCGGTTACAATGACTAATTAATATAGAACTATAGACCATGTCAAAGTTTCTTACAAAATTTTTGTTGGTCGTTCTATAACTGAAAGTTAATTCGCCGAGCTATTAACTTCCATCGGCTCATCATACTCGAACTAAATCAAAGTGAACTATATATTATTACAACTTAGATATGAGTTTAATATTTCAAATAAATAACGTATCAAACTGATCTAAAAGTAGATTCGCCATCTTTAGTACTACACAACACTGATCCTCCACTAGTATTATCTCTAACTAATAATTTTTTTTTTAAACTATATATACACTATATAATAAAAAAAAGTTAAAGAATGGTCCAGTCGTAGTCGGTCCAATCAATAAACCGAATATACGGAATTTGAATATGAAGAACAATAAATAAAGATGAGATTACTAACTCTCCACCAAACAAGCCAAACTTACCTTCAACACTAAAACGACAAAAAAAAAAAACAAAAAAAGCCACCAGAGTGTTAACAGTCATCACCAAATCCTAACACGCAATCCTATGTAATGACGAACATTCCCACGTGCTTCCCCGTGTTTTCCACGTGGCATCTCCACCATTCGATGTCTGTCTTAACAGTTTTTTTCCCAGCATGTTTTTCTAAATAAAACGGCTCAAACTAATTAATGTTGAGGTGCACAAAATGAAAGAGATCGAGTTCTATCGCAAATTATCTACCGCTGGAATAGTGCGAAACTACGACAATCTTGATGATTTGTGGTAATGGCCATGGTCAATAACTACTAATGATGGATGAATGAGTAACATATGATACATATGAAGTGTTTAAGATTTTAATGATTAGAGAGACAACCAAAGTACAAAAATTTATTACGTTTTAATTCTGATAATTAACTATTTTAGATTTGGATATCAAATTTAATTGTTTCAAACGCATGGTTTGAGTTTGAGGAGTAACACCAACTATATTAGCAGTCATTCATAATAATAAAGATAACTGAATTTCAAGAAGAAAAAAAATCATAATTGTATTCGAGTGATCAATTCTTTTACTGTAAAATCGCCACGATCTAATTGGATGCAAACATATCGTATCGCAGACACCCATTTCAAACTAAGAATCAAGATGAAAGTGTGATTTTTTCATTGGTGAAAAATTATTCATTCCCTGCTGAAAATTATACTACATCTTTTAAAAAGTATAAATAGAATCGGTTTATTCATACATACATATACACACACATGACACATGCATATATGTAGTGTAATTAAGTAGGTGTCGTGATCTTAGATTGTAGTTCGTGAAAGCAAATCTTGGATTATTCGAGCTGTCTCTTTCTCGGTCGGTATTTCTTCTCTTCTTCTCTCGTAGGCCTCGAAGAACTCTTTGTTCACTTTTTCTAGCTCCTTCCACACTGCAAAATTAACCAATTCTCCACTCCTTATATTATACATACATCTAATATATATCTACCATTTCCATATATGTATACGTGTCATGTGTGTTTGTTATGTGTGGTGTGTACCTGTGGAAGTGATGATAGGCTTGATATTAGCATGCTTGAACAGGGCATCCATACACTCTTCTCTGCTCATGTTGAATACTATACATTCTTCTATCAAATGATGCACCTGCATCCAATTTTATATCATATATATGATAAACATATCAACCAATTTAGAGATAATATATCAAGATCAGAGATTGATTTGAGAAGAACAAAAAAGTTTGATTAAATCGGTACCAAATGGATGTAAGATGCTTGTGAGCTATTATGATCACCCATGATTTGATAATGATTTAAAGAGTAGTTTGTTATATAGAGAGAAATTAGAGAGATTATGAAGGAAGGGAGAAGAAAGGCAGGCTGAAAACACTACCAGAACAGAAATGAAGAAGATGGACATTAAAATATTTATAAGACATCAAATATCTAGAAGGAAAAAGGAGGAAATGATATTTAAATACATATATAGTCACGGAATAGCCTAAAATGGACTAAGGTTATTTTTTTGTGTAGTTGATTTCAGACACTAAAGATCAAATCACTTTATAGACGTTACTTAAAAAAAAAAAAAATTAACATGCTTAGGTATTCATTCAAGGAATCGGTTAATAAAACGTGAGAACTGATAATCAGAAGAAGAAGGCAAAGTAAAATATAAAGAGATTGAAAGAGCATGCCTACCAGACAAAACCGATTATAATCTAGTCTTTACTTGTAGTTTGTTTTCGTTTATTCTGTTCTGTTTACTGAATTTTCTCCGTAATCACAAATTTAAATTAGTTTTAAATTTAACATTTTATCCCCAAAAAAACATACATACAGAATAAATAAGAGAAATAATACAATAATTAATATGACATATCACTAAGATTTTAATTGTTAAAATATGTTATCCTTAATTTTGAAGGGTACTAGCTACTGAGTGCTGACTTGTAACATTGGGCTCATGATGGGTCCCATTATCCCACGTGGGCTTCTGCTTATGATTGGTTGAGAGGAGATTACAAGAGATTTTACGAGACGAGGAATGCAATACACTATGCATAACTCGTAAGGTTACGTGGCGATGCGGCCGAAACCACGTGAAGTTGGACCCACCTATATCGTTAATAGTAAATAGATGACCATAATGATTATTGTTTAGCGTCTTTTAATATTGCTGTTACGAAAACATTTTCATTAATATTTATTTAATCATTTTCTTTGGTATTTTTTCCTGTAGTAACGCCACCAAATTCCAAACTGCTTCTATTGATTTACATGGTCTTTTGTCGATAAATTTACATGTTTTTGTTCGTACCACCGACCGACAATTTTGATTTTAAATCTTTCAAATTGACATGGTTTAGACCGGTGATAGTTTTATTTATGTAATAAATCTTATTATGAATAATACTATATTTTTCAGAGCAGTTTGATCGTTAGAAAATACTCAATTAATTAGTTATATTTATATAACAATTATTTTTAGTTGAATGTTTATTTACATTCAACTCAAAACCGCTCCTTTTCCATCACGACGACGTTCACTGATTAAAACAAGTGTAAGTGTGTAACTGTAGTAATATAATAATCAAGTAAATATCCATCGTTACTCAATTTCTTTAATCTGATTTGAGCTCACCTACCAAAAACGGAAGTAAGAGATGATTCCATGGCCATGGTTTTTAACTAGGCGATATGTAGTTCCTTTTACACCAGCATCAGATTGATTAATTTTAACCAGACTCAATAATAAGTAGGACGGTTATTTTGCATAAATTAATTATACCTTGTTTGGTATTGGTGGAGAGTGCTATACAGAAAGAGTATTGTGGAATAAAGTAAAAAATAAATCCGTATTATTATTAGGTTGTAAATCAAAGATTGGCTAAATTTCATAAAGGATTTTTGTTAACAACAATTATGTCCTTTTATTATATATATAAATCAAACGTGGCCCTAACTTTTTCAATGAGCCAAACAACAAGTGTGAACACATGGATTAAATAAGTATACTTCTTATTAAAGAAAAAAATGCATGGAGATGGAGCAATGTTGATGATGAGTGACTGAGTGAGTGTGTGTGTATCCGGAACATTTGACCCATATGGACGGGTGATAGCCATGGCCTCGAGAGGTTATATGATACCAAATTATACAGTGACATATTCTATAGAAATATATTCTTACAAATAACAACATCTAGGACAATTGCGCTTTGATCAGTGCGACTCAGACTAAAACTTGGATTCGTCTTTTTGTTTTGCATTCCAAATAACTCATTGATACAATACACCAAAAGGCAAAACCACGGCTGTTAAGTTGTTAACCTACGGTTTGCCAATGAAGGAAATCGCATTTACTAATCCAAAATGAAATTTCCTGACAAACAATTGGTTTGAAAACCAAAATACTGACATTTCTACATTCATCCCACTAATATGAAAAAGTATTTTATTATTTTCCCAACCCATCATTCCATTCCATCAACATTCTTTACTTAACCAATCAAAACGATAAAATCTAAACTAGCGTATATATGTGTCCACAAAATTTGATGTACTCAGTTTACTAGGACACGAGTTCGATGTACGTGTGTTTCCCTATATCTTGGGAAGACTCTTTTTGTTGGATTCTCGAACCTCTTGGAGGACCACCAAGTTTGGTAACGGTATTTGTCGAAGGACTCCTTATTGGAAACTCAATAGCTGGTACAAAGTTTCCATCATTAAAAGTTCATAAAATTACTTACTAGAATAATTGTTTTTGCAAACTCATCCATCAGATGGCACCAGTTTCACAAAAACAAAATCTATAGTTAACATAGTAGAGAACTTTTTATCTAATGCAATTAGCAGTCAATGCATAAATACTCCTATATTTAAAACCATATAATTTAATCTTAATTCATATTTACATAAGAAAACCTAATAGAAAGTTTTTATTTTTTTTGTAGAAACAGCTGAAGTTATATATGAGCGCTATGATCACACCTCCTGAAAAGAATCTGCCAAGTGGTCATCGGAGTTTGATTGGTGAATTTTTTTATCATAAAGGTTAAATAAAACAAACTTTAAATTGGAAAGACAGAAAAATTGAAGTAAATTGCGCATAATCCCTTAGAGTTTAGCTTCAATTACTACTAATTTGATCATTTTGTTTTCTTCAATAAAAGAAAAACTTTGATTGCAGAGCTGGACAGTTTGACAAGGCCAAATCAGCGGTTTCTCGACTGAAAGAAGAAGGGATTAAACCGGATGTGGTTACTCTTGATACAATATTGATTAAGGGAGTGAGCGGAGGATATAGAGAATGAAGGCTTGAATGGGATGTGGTTACTTATATGACATTGCTGCTTACGGCAATGTCAGTTAACAACGAGTAGGGCTATGCATTGGTTTGACCAAATGTTTGAAGCTGGATGCTCTCCTGACGCCAACAAACCAACGGACTAGTTGCATTCTCAGCTAATTCATCAAGACCTTATATGCAAGGTCGTCTTGTGACTTTTTAGACCTGCTATCAAAGCTTTATGAGGAGGTTGGAAGAACTAGTAAGCAACAATTTTTGTTTGAGTTTTTTAATGGCTAAACTTTGAAGAGAGGAAAAATGTTGGTGATTTGAAGAATATAAACCTGAGATTGATATCTGCTTGAGACCTTGAACCAAGAGGTGATCAACTCTCCCTTGCTTCATATAGGAAGTGTATGTTTATAACTGTTCATTAGAAGTTGAGCGTGCTAAGGTTTACATGTCAGTTATTTGTGGGTTTTTCTTCTCTTGTTTGTTTTTTTGACCGTTAAATAAAATTAATTACTTTTTTTTGTTCAAAGTAAAATTAGTTACCTGGAATAACAAAAGTCTTAGGATGTGAATTAACATGTGAACATGTGAAAGATAATCAAATCGTGTTCATAGCATAAAATGGAACAGATAGTACTTCGTATATCAATATGTTGTTGGTACATACAATTAAGATTATACTTTTGTAAGGGAAGAAGCTAAGAGAGATAAGTTACATAGTAAATAAGTAACACTCAAAGAAGATCGCTTACTCCACAACTGTGACAACAATTGTTTTGGAGATATTTTTCAGATACATTTGAGCATTGTATTTGCTATAAAGCCAGAGACAGAGCACGCTTCCCTTTTCAAAACTTGTGGATCCAGTTGAAGCTAAGTAAAGTTTTACCTGCAATGAACACGAGCTTGAACCCTCATTTGGATTTTGGCCGACAAGCCGGATAATCCTCTGTGCCTTCCTTCGGATTGAGACCTGAAGAGCCTTCCAATCCATTTCCTTCAACCTGATCTCAAAATGCTTGCAAAACATTCAAGAGCCTTCCACATTGCTTCTACTGTCGACAGCGATGGCGTAACCTCCCAGACAAGACGTATCTTTTCTACCAATGTATACGCAACAAGCTGTTGCAAATCCTCAACACTTTCATCAACGAAATCTTCGAGAAACTCGCTCACGAAACGTCGCGTCTCGCTAGGTCACCATCACCTCCTGCCAAATCCAAACTCTTTTTTCCCGGTGAACTGGCTAAGCACGCCGTGCCCGAAGGAACCAAAGCCGTCACCAAATTTACAAGCTCCTCTTAAAGATCAGACTGATTCTTTTTTTTTTTTTCCTTCATCTAATACTATGATACCCGAATAACAATAGTACATTGTTCATATGAATTCTTTGTTTTTTCTGATATGGTGTACTAAGATTTAGTATTCCCGGTTGATCAAAAGACTCAATCAAACTACGATTGGTATGACTGACAAAGATCAGAAGATATATGTGAAACGTAGAATCTCTTATTTCAAACTGAACATTGTCTCAATTAATTTAATGGATAATCAGACTTTTCTGAACGTGTTTACAACTGATGAACACAAGGGGCGTTATGTGTTTACATACCAACGTACAGAGAGGGAGAGATTACAAGTTATATACAGAGAGTAAGAGGACGAAGAAGTAATGGTAATGATCGAGAACTATGCCTTCTTAGGTGATTTGGTAGACTTTGATATGGCGACTTGGACACTTTTGCAGTTGAAGCTGCTTTCTCAGACTTGTTTGGGAGGAGAATTGGGTTTATGTTAGGTAAAACGCCACCCTGTGCGATTGTTACGCCTTTAAGTAGCTTCCCTAGCTCCTCGTCGTTCCTCACGGCTAATAGAACATGGCGTGGTATGATACGGTTCTTCTTGTTATCTCTTGCGGCGTTACCAGCAAGCTCAAGAACCTTGGATATAAATGATCAGACGAATGAAAAGTTAACATTCGTTGAAAAGATTATTAGTTTGCAAGATTTTGATTCAACGAATAATTCGAGTGATGGACGATTCCGACAAGATAGATAGCGCTGATCAGAATTCAGAAATTTTATACCTCGGCGGCAAGATACTCTACTACGGCGGCGAGATACACCGGAGCTCCGGTTCCAACGCGCTTCGAATAGCGACCTTTCTTTAGATACCGACCGGAAACTGTAAACCGGCTTTGACCGACCGGGAAACCGGTTTCTTCTTCGGACCTCCACCCAGCCCTCTTCTTCCACTCGCTCCTTTCTTCACTTTGGTTCCAGAATCCATGGCTGCTTTACGATAGATTTGGTTTGATCTGATCTGGTCTGAACTGAAAGTCTAAAACAGAGGAGATCAGATAGCTTTTGACGTTAGAAGGAAGTTGGTTGGTTGGTTGGTTTTTTCAGTTACTGAAAGTTAGCCGTCGGATCAAATATGAATCAACGGATTTGGATTGCTGATTTGTCAATTTTTTCTTCCTCATTAATGTTTTCCTCAAATCTGGAATTCGGGGTTTTTAAATGATTAGTGAAACATGTTAGACGATATATTATTATCAAATTTGATATAATCACATCTTTCTATGATTTCTTTAGTAAAAAAAAATTGGAATGTAAAAAAATGGTTTTCACTGTTTTCTAACGACCATCAATGATGAATTTTTTTTTTTTCGACAGACAAATTCATTCATATCAGATCAAGAATACAAAATTAATATGAAAATTTGCTAGAAAAAAATCAAATGATTAAATATATATAGATATTACAAAAAAAAAATTTACAATACAAAAAAAAATTTAACAATACTTTTTTCCACGACATTCTAAATATATATTTTATTCAATCAAAACACTTTTTTACATCAGAGATGATACTACTCTACTGTATTATTTGTTTGCCTATAATAAATAAATTAAACCAAACAAAAGAATGAAAAAATGAACAAAAGAATTGTTTACCGTGTTTAGCCTTGTAGTCTTGTGCCAAACCAAACAATCAGACCATCCTCAAACGCCTGATCACCCGCTGCTCTGACGGAGAGCAACCGGTTACGTAATGTTTTATCAATGACCTGAGTAGCTGAGCTGGCTCCTGCGACGCATCTACTTTTTTTCCACGACGTTCACTTTTATATAACAATTCCCATTTGAAACATTTACGTATTTAAATTTATTTACCTTTCTGGTTTGCTCTACACATCTAAAGTTCAAAACCCTATAGGTGCTTATAGCCTTATATAGTCTTCTTTTTTTCTCTGTAGTTGGATAAACGAATGTCAATACTTCATTTTGAATATATTGATATAAATTTAGAGTAGAGAAACTTCGATATATCTCTTGGATGAGTTATGTAGGACACTAACGATTGCATTGAAGTTGCTAGAGATCCAACAAACTTCCACGTTATGTTTCCACCTTCATCTTCATCTATAATTATCAATGTTCATCACTATATATGTAGCGTCTCTTTACCCACTGTATACAGTATATGGGTTTCACATTCGTGTTTTAGTTATCTGAATTATTATTCTAGTACGTTCATCTATAATTTATAATGACTATGAAAATTAAAATATTATAAAACAATATCTACTGTGTCTGCTTTAGATTATTCTTTTGAAAGAAAAAAAATACTTTCAATTTTTTAATCAGCATATGTATATGTGAAATCACCATTTTTGTGTCTCATTTGAATCAATCTTATCAACTAGAGAATTCAGACACAGAAAATTAAATACATGTTGGCATACGTGTCTGTATGGCTCTATGGGACTTGTAACAACATTTACTTCCAATGAAACTGACATCTCCTCACATGGGGGAGAAATGTTTGTCCTCTAGACAGGAAAAAGGAAAGTTATATTACAATAATAAAATAATTGAGTGTTCTTAATTTAATGTTCAAAAAGCTTATCGGGAGTTTTTAATATCTGTCAGACCTATTATACATGTTCTCATCAAATGCAATGAACTTTTGTGTTACCACTAAATGCAATGAACTTTGATGGTTATTGGAGAAGATTAAAAATTGATTGTAGTAACTACCTTTTTCACCAATAAGAGACTGCAGCAGTAAGACTATTCAGATACAGTTAACTATGCTTATTAAATTACGCATCTCCCACGCCATGTATGTGGACAGTGGACTCGTGTATCTGATGGATTTACAACTTATTAGCCTAAAACAAATCTTCGTTATAGATTTGCCAAACCGAAGGCAGACTTTTTTAGGTAACTGGTATAAATATATTTTGACTTGTTGCATATGTTTATGATTCATCTTTGGATCTGAATCATTTGACCATGGACAGAGCAAGAAAAGGAATGAAAATACATGAGAACCAATGGTGCTACTTTGGAAAGAGTATATGAGAGGACTTATTGTCTTTCTATATACTAAAAAAGCACAATAAATCTCATATTCAATCATATTATATATTTTTTAAAAAAAAATTCACCAATTCTTTTAAATCAGTTATATGTCAAAAAGAATAGAATAAAATAAAATAATTTACTTAATATGAAATTCAATAAAATAAAATAAATCACGTAAGCTAATAACAAATTCTTTCAATATTATTGTTTTTACTAAGTTTCAAAATTGTTCAATGTTATCTAAAGAACCCAAAAACAAAATGCTTGCAAATCTTCACAACGCAAAGAATAATGCATGTTTGATTGATTTGTATAATTTTACTACTTAACAAATATACTTTTGGCGTTCAGTTTCAATAAAATTATAATCAATTAGTATATATATATATATACTGTATAACAAATGAATATTATACATAATTCTTTTCTTGTACAAATAAATTATATTTCATATATTTTTCTTTTTGTTAAATTCAAATATATTTCAACTTTTATAATATAATTTTTTCAAATACTTAACATTTTTAAAAAATATCTTAAATAAATTTTAGTATACCAGATAAATTATGTTTCATATTCACAAAATATGATGTATTGTTGACAATTACAACACACATATATCTAGTAAATTGCATAAATTCAATTGTTCAAGATGGTTCTCTTGCTATCAAGCATAAAATCTATGCTAATTTCTTCAAGATGGAGAGAGTTAAATGACATTCAAATTTGTATTTTGACTTAGGTTTAACATTTTGTATACTAGTAAAAGGTAATGAATCTTTTTCCATATTTTTATGTAGACTAGAATTTACCGATACATGCCCTCAATTAGGATTATCACTGTCTACCTAACCCATTTGTTTTCACCCTCTCTATATAAACGCTCTCTCTCTCCCGATCTCATCACTCAGACACAACAAACTCTATATCTCTCTCTCTCCTCTAAGTCCTTCTTGTCTGAATCTGTTAACGAAACAATGTCGGAGAGACCAAGCCGTCACCAGAGAAGACCTTCTCAGAGTGTTTTCCCGATCTCCCTCGAGGATCTCTCTGATATCTCTGTCACAGCAAATCCTCCGTCCTCCATCCCTTCTCAGCCGCCGCGTCATCAGATCCCTCCGCCGTCTCCCGCAGCTCCTCCCGCAAACCGCAACAGCAATGACGACAATGCTAGCAAGGAAGGGAACGCTTCTTCTAACTGATTTTCGGATTTTCCTTTGAAATTATAAGCCTTTTTATTTTCTTCTTCTTCTTCTGTCTTCTTTTAAATCTCGCTTTAATAATCAGATTTTGTATTTGGTTACTTATATATGATAATGAATCGATCGTAATTTCGTATTCAATTATGTTTAACTGATCTCGGGCTTCTGGTGATGAAGAACTACTTATATTAATTATATGATAATGAATCGATTGGGGAAAACTAAATTTTAGTTTATAACAAACTTTGTGTTAAAATGATTGTCAAATCGTGACAAAATTTACCGAGGAGAAACTGTACTTGAGAGAGAACTCTTTTTTTTCGTGTACATGTTAAGATATTACGATATTGAAAATTTTCTTAGAATCTCATAAGCTATGGTTGACGTTGACCGAGAGATTCGTGGGTCTTCACATTGAAATATGAAAAGGCTTTGAAGTACGAAAACAATTATATTCAAATATCAATTAGACACAAAACTCAATAATATTTAAAATTTTGTTATGGAGTATAATTATTGGAAACTAATCAAAACTCAAGTATATAGATTACTAGTATCGTTCCAATTTCATCGACAAAAAAGAATATTACTAGTAGTTGCTCATTTCTTATGTATGAATGATCTTCATTTTGCCATCTTTTCTGACTATAGATTTATTTTCTAAAACATTTGTTATATATTTTATTTTATATATTTAAGCAAATAGTCAACATAAATTTTAGTTTCCTAACTGATATATAATATAACCATTTTTACTAATATTACCGTTTGAATATATACGTATTGTTTTAATTTTTGAAAAAATATATATATAAAATGTGTTGAAAATGACAAATGTTAATTGATGTCTAGTGTCTACATTGAGCACGCATATACATACATATTCTTCTTGTTTTTAGAACGTCTATTCAATTTCACTTTTTCGACCATGTATATAAGTCAGGAACATATATAGTTTTGAACTTGAGTCTGGTACATATTGACCTAAGTTGCATCTTCATGAAACCTAATATTATCCATTTGAAAGCCAAACGAGGATAGTACAGATGTTATTTAAACAAATGTTACTTTCTTTTTTGGATCAACATTAAAAATAATTTGACGAAAACGAGGAATGTAAGGGACCAAGAGCCAGGAGAACAAAGTGGGAAAAAAAAGGAGCAAAGTGCAACCCAAACATAAAAAAAATACTACTACAGTTGTTATTAGATAAACTTATAGGCAGTGCGCACACTGGTTTTACATATGTTTACTTTTTTTTTAATTATTAAACGTAATATTGTCGGGAAACATTAGAATAATACTGTTATGATCGATATGATTATCAAACATATTATTGAGACATATTATTCTCAATAATATGTTCAAAAACAAATAACATGTGGCCAGTGGTTTTGGTGATTTGGTTGCTATAAAGATTAATCATGTTAATTTTCAAAAAAAAAAAAGATTGATCATGTTGCTAAAAACACAGAAGTGTTGATGTTTCTGTATAATAAATTGAATAATTCTCTATCACGATTAATAGACTTTGAAATTCATTCGTTCAATTAATATAACTAGTTCAAAACAAAACCGGAAGAAGACTATATTGATTTGGTTAAAAGAAAGAAGATTATATTGAACTAGCTAATGCATGGGAGAAGATTTCGTCGGTGTTCCCAACGGCAATTAAGCAAATAACTATGAGAAAGTAATGAGTTTGTAAGAAGGGGGAGGGAGAATAGTAACACACTAATACTGTTGACGTGTTGTCTGTTTCAAACTTTCAAGTTGAGTTTTTCTTTTTGGGATGCAGAAAACATGTTTTAAACTTTTTATTGAATAAAGTATTATTATACTGAAAATATAAACATCTATTTCTACTCGACAATGATTCTCTCGTTAAATCTCCAATGGGAGAATAAAGGTAAAAGTCCGAGAACAAAAGAAAAAGTGAAAAGACCAGTTACCAAAGCCACGGACTCATTACGTAGGGTTAATTTATTACATAACATGCATTTAAAAGCGGATCAAATGAAATAAGAGCGGATCAAACGGTTTTAAATATTTATACTATATATTTAATTTAAAATTATATATTATTTTATTTTTTTAAAAATATATTTTTATTTATATAATATATCATTACTATAATAATATTATTTAGTGTTTATATATTATATAAGTTTAATAAATTTAAAATATACTAGATTTATTATATATTTTTTTTTATATAATAAATTTAAAATTATTTCATGTATCATTGGTTTTATAAATAAATTTATATTATTAGATATTATTATATTAATAATATTGAAAAAATTATTATAAAAAAAAAAGAACCGCACGTAATGTATGTAAAACACACTAAAATTGGTGTGTGCCATGAATCCATCAATTTTACTCATCAAAATAAATTCTTTGCGGTTCGTTATTATTTTAATAATATAGAAAAAGAAACGCAGGATAACATAATTATATTATTGAATGGTAACTTATTAAACAGTTTGACCGCTTAGTATGGGAACCACATTTGTACCGCCTATATACCATTCACCACTCATAGCCTTAGGTCGATATTAGAAAAGTGATATGTGAATCCCATAATTTATATGGTAACTAAAAAGCAAAACAAAAGGGCAGATATATGTCGTTTGGTATCATGTTTTATATTATGAGGACATCAGTTTTCTGTTATATGATTAACTCATATAACACTATCTGAAAATAGTTTAAATTTAGTGACGAGCACAGTACATATAAAATGTTTTAATCCAATGAGGCTATGAGTTACTTGCATTTGATAGAAGTGACAATCTTTTGGTTACTTTTTTATCGTGATATATAATTGAATTATCTTTTATGATATATCAAACTTTGGAAAGTGGTCAAATCTGTCGACAATTATAACGTGTAGGCACGTGGTGAATGAATCACGTTTTTGTAATGGGCTCGGCCCAACTAATACCGTTACAGGAAGCCGTTAAAAAGCACATGAAGAATATTCGTAGTATTTTCCCAACCCGAATATTTGTAGTTCGTATCATATGGGTTGGTCTCGGTAGAAACCGGAATAAACCGAAATCTAGATTGGACCGAGACAAAATAAACCGAATCAGGGTCCCTTGGTCATGTTCTGTTCCATGGTTGCTTTCTTTCGTTTTAATTTATGTTTCACTTTCTCTTTCTTGTTTTTAGCTGTTAAGTTAGAGAAAGTGGATGTTCCATGGAATATTAAAGTGATGAACAATCCTTTTGTATTGTCCATATTATGAAAAGTTTAACACGGATAACATATTCACTCGATAAAATGTTTGGAAACAAGGTACATCACATCCAAATCTCACTCGTTGTTTACCCTTTTTTTCTTTGGTTCTTTCCACTCTCAACTCTCAAGTAACAACAAGAGAACCTTCTTAGTTTATTAACTGGTGTCCTCGAAACCCAGGTAGTTCTTTTTAGAGACAGAGTTGATAAGCTTAACGCTGAAATCCCAGAGTTTTTCTGCCAAAGTCTCATCTCTAGCAAGTTTGCTTGGAGTGACTTCATTACAATCTGCAAAGTACTTTCCTGTTACTCCCTTCAGACTTGGTTGCAGAGCAACATAACATGTTGTAGCTGCTCCCTGACAAAATAACATCGAGTATCAAAATGTTAATCTCATATTCGGCTCTATTTCCCACATGTTAAGTGAAGTCAAAGGATTAGATCTTGAATCTGGCTAAGTCTAGGGATTCTATTAGTACCGTAGTACCTGAGGAATACTTTTCCACAAGTAGAAGCTGAAGAACTTCAAGAACCCTGTGAGAACATGAGGGTTAAAAGGAGTAATAATGAAAATAAAAAGGAATAATCTGAAGAAAAACAGAGAAAGAAAATTTACTCATTAAAAGAGCCGTGTGTTGGAAGAGATTGGTGAGGATGAGACCTGGGTGCACTGAGTTCACTGTTATGTTCACTCCCTCTTCCTACGAAACAAAACAATGTCCCCAAAAGATTTTGAGTTTTCTTGTTTTTTTTGTTCTTCTAAATCTATAATATATATCTAATCAGTACACTAATATTTCTATATAAGTAATTTTCTGTGTGAAGGCGACCTGAAGTTGACGCGAGAGCTCATTCGCGTGCAATATATTGGCTAGTTTCGATTGTCCGTAAGCTCTTTTATCCGAGTAACTGAAAAACAAAATGAGATGGTCATCAGATGCAATGTGAAATATAATAATGGTCTTAATCACCCCAGGTTTCACAAATGCGGTTGCAACTTCTAAGATTAATCTAAGTTTCCAAACAACTACAGGATTTACCTGCACATGTCATTGATGCTGTCGAATTGGATTCCTTCTTGATAAGTATAGATATGAGCTATAGATGATAAATTCAAAATTCTTCCTTCAACACCAGTGGTTTTAGCTGTGCTCTTCATTGTGTCTAGGAGCAAGTTTGTCAACAGAAAATGGCCTACATAGAATAAATTCAACAATTGATGTTTCAATTTTTTTAGCAGGCCAAAAATTTGTCAATTTAAGGTTTATTTTCTGAAAAAAAAAAGTTAAGCTTCTTAATAAACTTCATATATACATAGAGAAAAAAAGTTTTGATATATAATTTACCAATGTGATTTGTAGCAAACTGCAATTCGATCCCATCTTCAGAGAGTTGGTAAGGACAGAACATTACTCCTGCATTGTTTCTGCAAATAACATTTTTTGTTGAATTTATATCGATGTAGACTTATAATTAAGGAATTTATACAGTCACTAATTCTACAAATAACCCTATATCTCNGGTAAAAAAAAAAAAAAAAAAAAAAAATTAAACGTAAGCTACAATCTAAATAATAACCACGTCATCAAACAGTAAAAAGAAAAAAATTATGATTTTCTTTCTTCAAATCATTTTCCTTGCTAAAAGTTAGATCTATCAATCTGCTAGGGTTTAAGGTTCTGGGACTGGGATTAATAGTGGTCCTCAGTGGTACCACATTGAAATAGCAACTTTTTTTTTTGATAGTTTGAAATAGCAACCTTAATAACATTAATAGCAGTTAAATGGTACCACATTAAATTAAAGTAGTAACGTTAATAACATATAGCAGTTAGATGGTAACTTTAGTAACATTCATAGCGGTAGTTCGGGACGTTGTCTTTTTTGTTTTTTTTGGTAAAAATCTTTTCATAATATAAACATCAAAATTTTAAAAGTTGAATGTTGGATGATGTTTATATTATGACGTAAATGGCTAAACTAATGCTGTTAATCTGGATACCATTTAAAAGCACTAAGACGTAAAATCAATGATCCAAACGCTAAAATGACGGTCCAAACGCTTTCAGAGGGTGAAAAGAAAGAGAGAGAAAGAGTACATGAGGAGATTGAGAGGAAGATGGAGGGCATGAAAGTCACGAACAAAGGCTTTGATGGATTTGAAGGACGAGAGATCTAAGTGGAGCAGGGTGATACGTGCGTTTGCGTTTTGTCCTAGAATCTCAGTTTTGGCGTTTTCTGCAGCTCCCATGTTTCGGGCACCAATCACCACATGAGCACCTCTCTTTGCCATTACCCTCGCTGTCTCCATCCCTATCCCTCCTGTCCCTCCTTTATCAATGATAATCACACGTCAAATCAAAATCAATTTGGTTTCTAAAATTTGCATTTTATGTTAGCAATGACTATATATAGCGATTCTACGACGGCATTGATATAGTTTTGCGTTTGCGACTACACTTCTCTATGGTTATATGACCAAAACACAAGCTACGTATCAAAACCTGAATCAAACGAATTCAGCAGCAGTAAAATCACAAAAATGTATCTACTCAAATTTATGTTATGGTATTATAACAATAAGTAACATCCTAACATTAATAGTTAAGGACAACCAACTTATGACGATAAGCGTATTTTTATGTATGTACCAGTGATAATTGCAGTGAGATGAGTTGCATCAATCCCTTGAGTAACCTCTTCTGCTGTTGAAGCCGAACCAAACCCACTTGGTCCTCTTCTCCCTGTGATTAGTGAATATATTCCCATTTTTACTTGATGGTGTCTCTTTATTTTCACAGATCTGTCTCTCAAGAACCAATATGAGAGAGAGAGAGAGAGAGAGAGAGAGAGAGAGAGAGAGAGAGAGAGAGACGAAGAAGGAAGAGGATGTTAGAGAATAATTTGGTACTATGAGAGAATCATATTTATAAGTGTCAAAGAGTTTCATTAATGTCTTTTTTTGGTGCCTTCTAGTTTCATCAACATTATTATGTGAATCGCTCTATGAATAGTAAATACACGATATCAGACTCATACTTAACCCCACATATATTGAATATACATAATATATATATATATATATATATAGAGAGAGAGAGAGATTTGTTTTAGCGATCGATAGTGCATATATGCACACTCTCGATCAAATTAAGAAGCTGTTTGTATATCTCTTTCGAGAGAGAGAACACTTGCCGTGGTCAAATTAAGCATGTCTACCTCTCAATAAGTTGTTGTTAAGGCCTAAACTTGCAGTCATTTTCCTCTACAAAACCCTGCCATTGGGTTTTAGTCTGCCGACAACGGCAATTGTTTCCTCTTGATCCCAGTCTATCCGAAAATGTATGCTAAAGGATATGATAGGAATCTTTCGGATCTACATTATGTGCACTTTTTAGTTTCTAGACAATGTGTTAGATTCGGGTTTATCATGGGCTTCCAACTCAAAACCAATTGACAATGAATGGATTGCCCCTAACCCTTTATATAGTAGTTCATTAATTCTTATATTTCCGATGTGGGACGTTTATCATTAATACCCTCCCTCACGCTAAGACATCTGTGTCTGAAGTGTGGACAATGTGGGAATTAACATCCATAGGGTGGCCCAACATCGGTTTGTATTAGTAGTAGTAGTAATTAGGTCAAAAGATCTTAAGCTCTGCTACCATGTTAGATTCGGGTTTATTATAGGCTTCTAATTCAAAACCAATTGGCAATAAGTGGATTGGCCCTAACCCTTTATATAGTAGTTCATTAATTCTTATATTTCTGATGTGGAACATTTATCATTAACATAATAATAAATGTTTTAAATAAAAAATAAAAATAATAATTTTGCTATCGAACAAGTTATACCTCGTAATTTTTCTTAAGTTCTAGTGGTAGAGTGGTATAATAGTGTCCCCTCCTTTTTGTGGTTTAGTACCATCTCCTTTTTCTAAAACTACAATAAAAGGATTTGAGTTTTCGTAACCACAATTTAACATAATCTTCTTTTTTTTAACGTAATTTAGCATAATCTAAGTGAACATATTTTGGGATTGACGACTAAGACCATCTCCAATGTATAACTCTATTTTTTACTCTAAATTAGAGTAACTCTAAAATAGAGTGAGGTTTTTCTCCAATGTATTACTCTAAAATAGAATAACTCTAAAATAGAGTGACTTTAAAATAGAGTTAGTGTTAAATTTTTAGAGTTACTCTATATATAGAGTAAACTCAAATTTTACTCTATTTTAGAGTGAGATATAGAGTAAGGTTGGAGAAGATCTTACTCTAGAATAGAGTTTTACTCTAAAATAGAGTGAGGTTGGAGATGCCCTAATCCCAATTTTTTGGAGGTTATTAAGGTGACTAATTAACTATATATTGAATAACTAAATGTTGAATCAAAATAGGGTTGACCAAATTATTAATGAAGGGTTGGTGAGAAGCCGTTGGTTACTTACTACTATACAATACAAGTGTGCAGCTACTTGACATCCTTCTTTCTTCACATGTTTCCAGTGAATGTGTTACCGCTTACCCAAATCCCTCCTAATTATTTATAGGCGAATTTTATATAGTTGGCCATTTAGTTAATTTTTATTCCTTCTTAAACACTAGGGAAGTTATGCAACTGAAGTCAGTCTAAACCAAAAACTACAAACTGAAAATTATCAAATTAAATTTACATGATTATTTCAAACTAATAATACTATTCCGTATGAAAAGAAAAGCTGGTTTTCATAAAGATATCTTTGTTTATTGCAAACCGAAACCATGCCCCTTGTTAATATAACAATACAAGAACAAAAAAACCAAGTTAAACCAATAACAGCACTATAATTTAACAATATTAGGATTTTTATTTTACAATTAAAAAAACGTAGAAAAAAAAAGAAATCATTAAATGTTGTTGTTAGCTTACTGGAAAAGTAAAATCTGTTAAGAAAAAACTATAAATCTTATTATTAATTAACATTTGAGATGAAAAATATATAACATGCTAGGATTCCAGAGATTTATGAGAATGTATAATTTTTGGCCTATAATTTTCTAGTCATCAACTTTACTCCAAGTTTTACATAAAAATATTTAAGCCGTTAAAATTTTTTTGGACCGGCAGTTTTTTTGTTTTATTTTTGGCAAAGGACCGGCAGTTAAAGAGAGCTTAATTAAGATTTAAGATAAAGCAACTATACAGAATGTATTATTTAATTCATAGCCCGTGCTCATAGATGAAAGAAGTGTTCCTTTCACTTCCCGTTTTCAAGTTCAGAGAATCCAAATAAGAGACTTGGATTTATTTATTTTTCTAACCTTCCAAAATTGATTGCTGAAAGCCTGATAATGACACCGTTAGGTGTAATTAATTGTTTTGGCCCAATTGGCGGGAATTTTTATTGACTGTTAGATGGTAGATTTACTGATTTACACAAGAGTACACACACCACTACCGAGACTAATGTCATACTACTATTTACTACTATTAATAATATTATTTGCAATATATAGTTACTTTTAAAAATCAATATAGCTACATGATGTATAACAGAGAATTGAAAAACTTGTCCTGGTAGTTGATAGCATTAGTTTTTTTTTCCCTTTTGTGGCGAAGGTTAACTTAGTAATTTGCGATTAATATAAGAAGTTTGATATTACGAGAATTAATTTGTTGTGTAATATAATTGGGTGAAGTACAATCTGACCACACTTGTCATGTTGTCAAGATTTTAACTTTTTCGAACTTTTATACAATCTCACACAAGACACAGTTAATCCTTTTTCTCACTCAAAAGACATAACGATAAATCCAATTTCTTTTTAAAACTAGAACTTTCTCTTAACCAAATTGAATAATACTTTACTTTGTCTCTACTTAATTTCGTAATTTTTGTTATTAGAGGGAAAAACGAACCAGTGGCCGCCCGGCCTTCCCCTCACGAGCATGCAGATGTGTAGCCCTCGGGAACCAGTTAGCCAAAAATAATTTTTTTTGTATGGCCTGCAACTAAAATGTAATCAACTCAATTAATAACTGGATGAATGGACCATCCTAAATCCATAACTGCTTCAGTAAAAAAATATAAAAAGAGCATACTAAGTTCATTATATCGTAACCAAGTGGTGGTGGTCTAGTGGCTTCCACTTGGGGAGGAGTCGCCCTGTTGGTCTAGGCCAGGGATCGATTTCCCTCAAGTGCGAAGTTGCTAAACATTTCCCCATTTGGCCACACGGATATGGGCCNGGCCCAAACCCCCCCCCGTTTTAAAAAAAAAAAAAAAAAAAAAAAAAAAAAGTTCATTATATCGCTATGTCAAACTATTGTTCAGCCACCAAAAGATAATATTAAGAAAAAAAATCTCAACTTATAACGATTGTTGATTATGAATAGAATAATGATGGCATTTACTATTCCCAGCGGCGAGAGGCACATGACGTCCGGCTCATGGCATGGGGAAGTGATGTGACCATGTGAACCGCTAGTAATTTACACTCTATATTTCTTTATTTACAACTAAATAATACTATTTCAAAAATATAACCAATAGTATTGTTTTTTTTTCAACAAATAATAATTATATAATATTGTTAACAGGTCAAAACATTTACCAAGCTACCATACGAATTCAATTTTTTTTCTTTGATAAAAATACAATTTCAAATTTAAATAAGACATATTTGCTATTAATAAAAGAGATCTTATTTAATGTTACTTGGACCTGTAGATATGGATCAATTATTGTTTAAAATCAAAGTCTTTTATGGCATGATATGATCGCCAAATACATCGTTTTTTTTTAATATAATTCACATATCAATTTGTAGGTTTATTCGTCTGAGATTCTACAGAAATCTCATGGTTAATTTGTTCTTACATCACCGTAATCTAAGAAGATATAATTTACAAGTATTTGGTTGAATAGCGACGGAAAATTGTGTGTTGCCAAAAAAAAAAACCAATTGTGTTTGCCAATGGCAATGTAATCTGTATATGTATTTATTACAGATATATCCATTCATTCACCTATACAGTGCCCATACAGGGAATGCATGTGCCTCATGGCTTGTGCACATCTTTGACAATGGTATGAGAAAAATGGGATACAAACAAGGAACGTACGTTGGATATTTGGGCCATGGATATTTATGATTCAATAGGCCCATTAAAGTCACAGGTCGTCGCATTAGCTAAAAGTAAGCGTGGTATGTGTCGTAATTCTCCCTCGTTATAGCCCCATGCTACGTATGGGCTGAGAAGAAGAAATTATTTTTAATTTTATGTAAGATTATATTGAATATACATATGTTCTATTAAAAAAAAACTTAGATAACCAATAACTATTGTTTAATTATTATTTTATTGTTGGCTCAAAGAAAATATTATATTTTAACATAACTAAATTTAGAGCAAATCTATATAAAATCCTTAGTATTATTTAAACGAATCAAAGAAAATGGTATGTACATTTGAGGATTGAGGTCTTTGTTAAACCTTAGTCTAAAACGTAAATTTAAAAACTTAAAAATCTAATATATCTTCTATCCAGGAAGAAAAACTAATTAGCTTGATTATCAATTAATATAATATACTCTAATGAATATTTTACTATATATATATGGCCTGTGCTGCATGTGTTGGATGGTACTTAGGTGAAATGAGTTTAAGGCCGCCATATTTGGTTTCGAGGTTTGATTGCTTTGAAGTTTTTAATGAATTCTGAATACTGAAATGGGAAGATCGAGTTGTTCTGGAGATTTTTTTAAAGAGATCAATGCAAAGACAAGTACAAGTTAATTTATTTTATGGGGGAAAATGAAGTTTNGAAAAAAAAAAAAAAAAAAAAAAGAAGTTTTGTTAAACGTAAGAGGAAGCAAAAGGAAGACAGCGGGAAAAGCAAGAAGGCTAGAAATAAAATAAAATATTAAACGATGGAATTTTTACTTCAACATTTTATAGGCTGTTGAAATAAACCAAACGATGGAATTTTTGGGTGTTCTTCTTCCCGCAAAAGGAGAGGCCTAATTTAAGAACTCAAAAGGGTTAATACTTGAGGCCGTGAATCTCTATGATTCCAATAGGCCCATTAAGAACTGAAGGGTCTAATTAGTAAAAGAAGCAAGTTTCGGGCGAAAAAGCAATATATACGAAAATTACGAGGCCTTATATCGTAAATCTCTCGAAAAGAAATTTCTCTCTATCACTCGGAGCGTTTGTTTGTTGGGTTGGTTCCTCTAAATTTATCATCAGTAGAACGAAACCCTAGCTCTAGCTACTGCGTGTTGCTTCCTTGTCCGGCGAAGATGGCAGGTGGCTTGGATATGTCACTTGATGACATCATCAAATCTAATCGAAAACCTACGGGATCTCGCGGCCGAGGTGCTAGTATCGGTGGACGCGGATTCGGCGGCGGTTCCAATTCAGGCTCCGGTCCGTCTCGCCGTTTTGCTAACCGCGTGGGAAACAGAACGGCACCGTATTCGAGGGTCAGCGATTGAATTGCTCTTTTTATTTTTGCTTAAAAGAAGAAAGAAAGAAAGAAAGTTGACATGTGTGTTTTGGTTTCTTGTTTGACGAACAAACAGCCTATACAACAACAACAAGCTCAAGACGCCATGTGGCAAAACGACGTCTTCGCTACTGACGCCAGTGTGGCCGCTGCTTTTGGGCATCAGTCTGCAGGCCTCGGCGTTGGCGTTGGCGTTGGCGTTGGTGGCTCTTCTATTGAGACTGGAACTAAGCTCTACATCTCCAACTTGGATTACGGCGTCTCCAACGAGGATATCAAGGTTAGTTGTGCTATAGAGTAAGGTTATGTTAGTTAGATGAAAAAAAATCGTGGCTTTGAAGTAGCTAGCTAATCTGGAGCTGTGTTTGTTTTGGTAGGAGCTCTTCTCTGAGGTTGGTGATCTTAAGCGATATGGGATTCACTATGATAGGAGTGGAAGATCCAAGGTACTTACTTGATAACCCTTTTTTTTTTACTGTTTTGCTATCAGATCGTCTTTGTGTCCTGACCAAAGTGCTTTCAGGGTACTGCTGAGGTTGTTTTTTCACGGCGTGGTGATGCCTTGGCAGCTGTCAAGCGTTACAACAATGTTCAATTGGATGGAAAGCTGATGAAGATAGAGATTGTTGGTACAAATCTTTCTGCTCCAACACCTCCAATTCTCGCTCCTCCTCATATACCTTTTCCTACGAATGGGATACTTGGGAACTTTAACGAGAACTACAATGGCAATTTCAATGGCAACTTCAATGGAAATTTCAGGTTTGTGCTCTTCTCAGTCATGATTTCTTATATGATAATCTAGTTGATATGGCTGAATTGTCCTTCTTGAATTGAAGAATTGACTTTTTTAGTTAGGGTGGTCTCAGCTAAGTAGATTCTGATAGGTTGAATGCTTGAACCCTTTTAGTCTTATTAAATATGTTGTTATGCAACAGAGGAAGAGGTAGAGGCGGTTTTATGGGGCGGCCTCGGGGTGGTTTTGGCGGTGGCAATTTCCGAGGTGGTAGGGGAGGTAGAGGAGGAGGTGGTGGCCGTGGAAGTGGAAGAGGACGTGATGAAAAGGTATCTGCAGAGGATCTTGATGCTGAATTGGACAAGTATCACAAAGAGGCAATGGAAACAAGTTAAAAGGAGCGTCTAAATCCATTGCAAGACTGCTTGTATTCCTCTAGTGCATGATATGCTTTTGTATGAGTATGATATTTAGATTGATGTCAATGGTCTGACATTATCGGGGTTTAGCTATGTTTTTTTCTTCTCTCTCTCTCTTTGTGAGCTTTTTAGCTTTTGCAGTTGAGTTCAGAGATACCAGTATTGTGTGTACCGAGGAATTCAATCCCTTCTAAAGTGTTTCTTCAAAACACAATTCCATAGTGTCCCTTCCCGTTTCTTTGTGATGATGTCTTGAAATCTCTATTGTCAAACTTATATGCATTGTCATTTATAAAGCGTTGGCATAAGATGAAACTACTACACAATTCACTAGGATCAAATCTCTTGGAACAAACACCGTTGGAGGAATTCATAAGCAATAGAAAAATGCAAACTGCGCTCTTTAAAATTGTAGCCTTTTCAACGCAGTAATACATAGCTCCAATTCCTAAGAACTAAAACGATCTAGCAAGATGATCACAGGGTCAGAGGCCATAGCCCTAATTACAAAAGTAGTTGGAAGCTGTTTATTTGATTTTCATCTTCTTCGCTTTTGAGAATCCGATCCTTTTCCTATCAAGAAGAAGACCAAGACAAAATTTCTTATTATAAATTTATAGTGAAGCCCTCTTTACTCAGAAACAGCTTTGAAAAAGAACGAACCTTTAGTTGGAGTGGAGTATGTCTCGTGACCTTCGTTTACTTGGATAAGATTCCGATTCTGCAGAACCAGAACAGATAATGTTTAGGCTCTATTTTCATGGTAGGTGAAGTCAGTGTTATTTAAGAATCATAGCACAAACCATATCGTAAACAGGAATTTGGTTGCGCCAATACTCTAGTGATGAGAGAAGCACCCTTCCTGCAAAATATTAAACAGAAACCTTTTCTTTACTATCTGCGCCTTTGGAAGTGAACAAGTTCTACTCTATCAACTAACCTGATCTTGACCGTTTCGGTCCTGATGAATCATCAGACACTGTATTTGTCTTCTGCTTCTTCGCATCTTTATCCGGTGTTACCTTCGCATTACATAACAATGGAGGTATCAACTACTAAAACCAACAACATGAATACCATAGGATTATCAGTTACCAGTATGTGAGATTGTGACAAAAGGGAACGTAGTTACCTCCTCATCAAAGTCGATCTTCCTGTTTGTTTTTCCCCCTGAAAAGTTTTCTTCAGCTCCTTTAACCTTAGACACTGAATGATTCATTGGCTCTACTACATCACGGTTCCCTTTAAGGGTCTTCTCACTTTTCTTTGATTTTCCGTTCTTTCCAGGCTTGCTACTATTACTTACGTCTTTCGACTTGGAATTGGAATGTAGAGATGTTTTTGTTACCTTCAGCTTACCTTTGCGCTGTTCTGAAGTCAGTGATTCTTTTGTAGCATTCTTACTTGTTAATTTTTTACTATCCGTACCAGAATGTCTTTTACCACATCCATGCACTGGTGATATTACTTCATTATTGATAGCCATACATTCATCTTTTTCTACGGCATTGCCCTTAGCCTTGTTCAAACCTTCAGTGCCATGATCTCCATCATTAGTAGTAGGATTCTGGACTTCACTCACATCAGATTTCCTTTTCTTCTTCGCATTTTTGACTTTGGTCCCAGAACGATTCACAGGCTCTACAACATTGCCGTCACTTCTGCGGGTCTTGCCACTTTTCTTTGATACTCCTTTCAATCCAGGTGAACTACTCTTATCTAAGTCTTCAAACAGGGAATGTGGGGATGCTCTTGTTACCTCAAGTTCAACCTTTCGCCGCGCTGAAGTCAGTGATTCTCCGGTAGCCCTCGTACTTGTTACTGTATCAACATTATCTGCACCGGTATGCTTCTTATCGCATCTATCCGCTGGCGACATCACTTCATTATCGATAACCTCACATTCATCTGTTTCTACATCAATGTTCTTATCCTTATCCAAACCTTCATTGCCATGATCTCCGTCATTAGTACCATTCTGGACTTTACTCTCACTTCCTTCATAACCCACAGCCACGCATTCATTTTTTTCTACATCACCGCTCTTAGCCTCGTTCAAACCTTCACTACCATGACTTCTGCCATTAGTAGTATTCTGGATTTTGCTCACTTCAAGTTTCTTTTCGTCCTCTGTACTTTTTCCACCAGATTTGGATTGCAGACGAAGAGACTTTTTGCTCGCAGTTTTTCTATCTACTGCTCTAGAACCGCCACTGCGACCATCTTTATCATGAATCTCTGCCGTGTTCTTCTCAGTCACAGTGCTTCTATCTCTGCTCTCAGCTGAACTATCATCCACTAGACTCACTTTCGTGTTGTTACACGGTGATAAAATGAGACGAGAAGCTGCATAAGTAAATCATAAGAGAACGATACTTCAAACACGGATGAGCATCAGAAAACACACATAAAAGATGTTGCTTAAAGCTCTAACCTTTATCCATTACCGAAGGGACGGAATTGATATCAGTGACAAAAGGCACTCCTTGAAAGCAATTGTTACAAATTTGTTCCCAACAAGGAGGAAACCCAAAGATGAATTCACGGGATATCTACTCTCAGGACAAGACCACAGCGCGAGAAAAAGAAAGAACAAATCAAGTCAGTCAATAGACACTAACTAGTAGTAATCTCTTAAAGAAGAAGAAGATTATCTACATATATACAATACCTCAGGGATAAACCCACTTCTAACAACACGTTCCTTGTTAAGAAACCCACGGAGGATGATGCAGATTCCATCAGATGCTTGGAGTGTGAAAACATCAAAGGTTTTGATAATTGGGGAAGACGTAAACACACGCATCGCTCGTGTCCTAATCATAAAAATCGAAACTTGAAATATAAAACTAATCGCAGAATTCGGAAAAGAAAAGCCCGAAATAGTCTCTTACTCGACAGCTATCTCAGTTCCAGCGACACCAAATCGTTTCCCCTCGAATTCCTTTGAACATTTTATCAACCACCAATCTCTCAGGATCACCTTTACATTAACCCAGAAGGAGAAAA
Source organism: Sisymbrium altissimum (assembly GCA_900406495.1). Taxonomy (NCBI): domain Eukaryota; kingdom Viridiplantae; phylum Streptophyta; class Magnoliopsida; order Brassicales; family Brassicaceae; genus Sisymbrium; species Sisymbrium altissimum. Next base: position 58,004 of record OVBI01000039.1, on the reverse strand, counting down.
CGTAAGTAAGCAAGCTGGTGGAATCAAACCCGAGGAAATGTATTAACAAAAGCTCACTCACCGTTCTTTGGAAAGACGACGAATTGTGGTTGGGGTTGTCAGCCATAGAGAAGAATACTTTCTCAATTGAGAGGATGGTATCGAACTCTAGGAGATAAGTGAGACTGGCTGCAAATCGGAAAAGTTAGGGTTTTTAACTGTTTGGAACAATGGAGGGGAATGAAATGACTTTGGCGCGGAAAATGTGATCCGGTTTGGTTTATTTATCATTTATCAACTTGTAATCCAATTCAATAATAACACTCCCCGAGTAACAAAACAAAGGTCACAGGAAAGTCTTGACTAAAAACGAACCAGTAGCTGTTATTAATCATCAAAGTCCCTGTATATGTATAATGTATTGTTATGTTTGTAGCAAGACCTGTATGTAAGTTTGATTTAGCTTCAGCATGCGTTTAGATCACTCAGATTTTGTTGTTTAAATGACACTGTAGATTTAGGCTTTGTCTTTTGCTATCGAGGATATTATAAATAGACTACAACGTGCAGAAACACAGTTTCAGAAGAAGACAAGAGTCAAAGGACTTGGAAATTGCTGAAGCTATAGAGATTCACACAAGTCGTCTGTTGTATATAGTAAACAGTCGTATTCTTTTTTAGTAAACGTCTGGAGGGAAATTTCCAGAGAAAGGAGTTTGTTGTCGTTGTTGTGTCCTTTGAAGATGGAGTTTCATGGCGTAGTTGCTTAGCTGATGAGTGATATTTCACAAAGGAAAGGGAAAATACTCAGTAAAGTTGTTGATTGACTGAATCAACAAGATTGATGTTTCGAGTTAGTTTTTTTACCTCTAGCTTCTGAACTTGTTCTTGGTATTGGCCGACCACGCCTTTCAAATGCTCTACTTCTTTGGCCTTCTCTTCGTTTTCAGAGCTACGCTGGTGTTGATTCGCAACAACCCGTTTCAAAATTTGGTTATCATTGATCAACCGCTGCAGATTCTCCTTTAACGACGCATATTCAAGCTGCAACAGGTTAAGAGCTCATTTTTTTTAAAAAAAGTCATCCAGGCTCCATAAAACAACTTGAAAGCATTATCAATGTCATAACATTTTATACCTTCTGTGAGGCATTAGAGTTGTTCTTTATGATTCTCTCTAAAGCTTCTAAGATCACCTTTACACGTCGCCTCATATCATCAACGTTTATCGCCTTTGCCATCTCGGAAACAAGAATATCAACCCATTTAGCTCCATCGATCATATCCTCATCTCTCCAATCTACCGCAGATCCATCAAATGAGCCAGCTTCTGTTCTATCCAAATCGCCATTGAACGAAATTGAGCGTAAACTCTCTTCTGCCTCTTCAAACACATTGTTCTTGTTGCTCAGAACATTTCTGACAAACTAATTAAAAAAACCCCACCAAATACAAAAACAATATTAGCAAAAAAGCTCCTGAATTTATGTTGCAGCAGTACATAACCACTTTCAATTCCCCAACACACAACCAAACACTAATGTAGTAAAGCATCAAGTTTTGTCTGCAATGAAGGGATTCGGTTATCACAACTAGCTTCGGTAGTTGAAGACATGAATCAAATCAATGGCTAGACAAAACTGTCACATAGTTATATAAATATTCAGCTTTTTGAAAAAGGGAAACTTGCAAAAATGCTATATTTAACCGAACCTCAGGATCCATGGTAGGGAACATGTGGATCAAGGATGCAACAGGGTCATCGGATCCAGACCCGATTTCGGATGATCTGATCGGTGATCCAAAGCTTGAGCATTTGGATCTCTTATTGGTCGGGGAGGATGAAGAAGACCCGAAGAAATCGTCATACCAGACCCGTTTACCGCAAACTCCTGTAGACATATGTAACACGGAGGAATGATCCTTAAACCCACCAAAAGGATTTGAGTTTCAAACACCTCGATCTGAACTTCGATCTGGGACAATTAGCTTCAAGTGATCTTGGAGGTGAGAATACTTTAAAAAAAAAAAAAAAGATGAAGAGATGGAGAGTGATGCGGTAAGTATATGAAAACTGTTCCAAGTTTCAACCATTGCTAAGGAAGCATTGCAGTGGAGAAGAAAGAGAACGAGGACGAAACAGTTATAGATATCATATTATTTTATTTCTTCTCTAAAGTAGAACAACAAAGTGGCTGTAGTTTAGTGGTAAGAATTCCACGTTGTGGCCGTGGAGACCTGGGCTCGAATCCCAGCAGCCACACTTTGATTTTTTCTTAAGTTTTCTTCTTAAGTTTTTTTCTTAAGTATTTTTCTCCAAACGACGTCGTAACGGGGTTTAACTATTTTTGTGTGTGTCAACCTTTCTACTTAACCAGAGTCTTTCTCTTCTCTGTTTCTCTTTACGATCTGTTTCGTAGACTCACTCGATCGACTAAGGAAGTAGAATCGAAGAGGAAAGTCTCTGTCTTTACGCTCTCGAAGGTAAATGCCAGAAATTAATCACTTTGAATTTTCCTCGAATAATTCCTCTTTAGATGGTGGGGAATTTGTGATCGTACTGTTTCCTATGATCAATTACGGTAGAGATCTGATGAGACTCTTTCTTTGTCTCTCTGCTTTGAGATTCAATCAATTTTTTTTTGTGGGTGATTAATGTTTTGATTACACTACTCCTTTGGCCAATCTGGTTAATGTAATTTAAACAGTCATCTCTGTTTTGATATAATTTTGTGAGCTATTTTCTTATAATGTTTGAGTGGAGATAGAAAATAATGTTGAATTTGAATAATGATGTTTTGAAAGTGTCTAGAGTCTGATACCAACCTTCTTCTTAGTGTTTTTGTTTTTGTTCATTCTCTGATTGTTGGTTGTTGTGATGTTGCAGATGTTTGACGACCAAGACCTCGGCTTCTTTGCCAATTTTCTAGGGATTTTCATCTTCATACTGGTGATTGCTTACCATTTCGTCGTGGCGGACCCAAAATTCGAATGAAAGGTTTTATCTTTGTTGGTTTTGTCTTCTACAACACCGTTATGTGTGTCGGAATCAACGTGTCTTTAGCATTCCATAGGGTCGACGACATGTTTCGTCAGTAATGTATTTTGACAATGTGGTTTTGAATAGATAAAGAAAGACTTGTTTTAGTAGTGCTCTCATCATTCAATATGCTATCATGCAAGTTACGTGTTTAAAGCTAGCATACAGCTTCTATATATGCGCAGGTCTCCTCTCTTGATTCGTTGCTTCTACCACAGTTTCAACGAGTTGTTGAGATTTCCGTCGGATGAGTGAGTTTAGTTTTTGATGCCTTTGAGTAAACAGACTTAGCTTTATGAATTTTTTAAGCTGAAATGAGTTCCTTCACACGTAACATAAGCATGAGAGTTGTTCTATATAGTGATCTATTTGTTTCACATTAGCATAAGCTTTTTTCGCATGATGTTGTGTGGTACAGTACATACGCATTCGTCCTATGGTCAATCTCCAGATTTAGGCTGCAGATATGAATTGCCTCTGTTTTCTATTGCATCAATCTTCTAATGCAAAAACCTAACACACCATTGCAACAAAGCGCAGTTTCAATCTTAAACCTCTTTGCAGCTTCCGGGTGGTTTCCTAGATGATGTACCTCCACCAATGCTAAATGATTTCAATGGATTTAGATGATATCCTTCTTGTAGTTCGCTGAAAGAGTTAATTTTTTCTTTGCTATAATGTCGTGTAGCTCCTTATAAGTAGTATAACTTGGGATAGCTTTGGGAAGTAATCAAAACTATGGAAAAGTTGGAGAAAAAAAAACAAAGGCTGATTGTAGTGTATGATAACCAGATTATAGGCTCTGTATCGCCTTATCAATTGATTTGACTTTTATTCAAAGCAAGGAACCAGAGAGAATTTATGGATGCAAATCTTGTATAATGCATCTAATCTATAAAACCTCCAACACACATTCTTGGAGTGTAAAGTGGCCAACTCTTTTTGTCTGCCACATATATAAAGCGTGAATTACTCTTCTTTTTAGATATACGATAAGAGAAGAGAAGTAATACACCGGCATTATGATTTATGAGCTAGCCTTCAAAAGTGAACTAGCGCAGTGAAAAGAAAAAAGAAATAATGGCTGAAGCAAAACCATAGGCAACTACACACTCCCTTTGTATGCATGCTGGTGCATTAAATGCACAAGACCATTATCGATAAGTACAGTTTGTTAAAGGAGAAACCTTGAATCCCCTGTATTTACTGCATAATAATGCAGATCAACAGTCAACACAACAAGTTTATACTGTATTGCATTTATAAACTGTGAGGATTGTTTGTTAATTCGGTTGATGACGAATTGACAAATGACAACGTTTAAATGAGACGGCTAGAGTGGGAAGAATATCATTAAATTAAAATGAACACTCAAAGAATAATTATACCTGGTGAAAATCAGTGGTACATTGTGTTTAGGTGTTATGTCAATCCATCAATTTGACTGTTAGCCAAAAACGTGTTCCAGATAGTTTTTATTTGATTTTTGAAAATTAAATTGAATGTAAAATTTTAAAACAAATGGAGAAAGACTTTATTTTGGTCAAGAAAAAAAAAGATGGGAAAATATCTCACCGAACTTCCCTAATTACCATCTTCAAATAGGAAAATGAGGATCCGCATATTTAGGAATATCATTGTATATTACCACTTGGAGGTGGAAGAGAGAGAAAATACGCTCCCCACACTGTAACCCATAGGTACCTCACAAACCAATAAAAACCGGAACAAGTGCCAACGTGTATAAACTAGGGTTTTTACCTCACAGCGATCGAACATTCTCGAAACCTTTTAAACAGCCTGGCGCCATTAGATCTGATTTCGAATAACTAAACTGTGACCGTCCGATCAAACCCGAGACTCTCCCACAAGTCTATATAAACAAAGCTCATGTAGCTTACGAAAAACAAACCCTAGCCGCCCTCTATTCTTTCTTCGTCCTCTTTTCGTTAGTCAGTCTCTGTTCTTCGATCTCTTGTAGTTCATTCATTCCGATTATAATGTCGGGTAAAGGAGAAGGTCCAGCGATCGGTATCGATCTCGGTACCACTTACTCCTGCGTCGGAGTATGGCAACACGACCGTGTTGAGATCATTGCTAATGATCAAGGTAACAGAACGACGCCGTCGTACGTCGCTTTCACCGACTCCGAGAGGTTGATCGGTGATGCCGCTAAGAACCAGGTCGCCATGAACCCCGTTAACACCGTCTTCGGTACTTATCTTCGTTTTCTTTAACTCTTCGTTAGTTGAATATTAGATCTCGTTTAGATCTGAGGTTTGGTATGTTAGATCTGGCTCGTTAGGTTTTGAATCCTCTGGTTAACGTTCGATTGAGCTAGTTACTGCCTCTGATAGTTTGTTTAGATCCTAATAGCTAGGGTTTTGTGGTGCGTTTGTACTTTGTTATGATCCAATTAATTGTTAGCTAATGGTTGACAAGGTTTATGTGATTATGCGATGTTTTAAACTGTTATTAGTAGGTTTTGATTGCTTTATTGCTGCTTATGTATTGATTGCTGTTTGTTTGTTTGCTTGCTGTGGCAGATGCTAAGAGGTTGATCGGTCGTCGTTTCAGCGACAGCTCTGTACAGAGCGACATGAAGTTGTGGCCATTCAAGATCATCCCAGGACCTGCTGATAAGCCAATGATCATCGTCAACTACAAGGGTGAAGAGAAACAGTTCGCTGCTGAGGAGATCTCTTCCATGGTTCTTATTAAGATGCGTGAGATTGCTGAGGCTTACCTTGGTGTTTCCATCAAGAACGCTGTTGTCACCGTTCCCGCTTACTTCAACGACTCTCAGCGTCAGGCTACCAAGGATGCCGGAGTTATTGCCGGTTTGAACGTTATGAGAATCATCAACGAGCCCACCGCTGCAGCTATTGCATACGGTCTTGACAAAAAGGCAACCAGCGTTGGAGAGAAGAACGTGTTGATCTTTGATCTTGGTGGTGGTACTTTTGATGTCTCCCTTCTTACGATTGAGGAAGGTATCTTCGAGGTTAAGGCGACTGCCGGAGACACCCATCTTGGAGGTGAAGATTTCGACAACAGAATGGTTAACCACTTTGTTCAGGAGTTCAAGAGGAAGAGCAAGAAGGACATTACTGGAAACCCCAGAGCTCTTAGGAGGTTGAGAACCGCTTGTGAGAGAGCGAAGAGGACCCTTTCCTCCACCGCCCAGACCACCATCGAGATTGACTCTCTGTACGAGGGTATCGACTTCTACTCCACCATCACCCGTGCTAGATTCGAGGAGCTCAACATGGATCTCTTCAGAAAGTGTATGGAGCCAGTCGAGAAGTGTCTCCGTGATGCTAAGATGGACAAGAGCACCGTCCACGATGTCGTCCTTGTCGGTGGTTCCACCCGTATTCCCAAGGTTCAACAATTGCTCCAGGACTTCTTCAACGGCAAGGAGCTTTGCAAATCCATCAACCCCGACGAGGCTGTTGCATACGGTGCTGCCGTCCAGGGAGCTATTCTCAGCGGTGAAGGAAACGAGAAGGTCCAGGATCTTCTTTTGCTCGATGTCACTCCTCTCTCTCTCGGTCTTGAGACCGCCGGTGGTGTCATGACCACTTTGATCCCAAGAAACACCACCATCCCGACCAAGAAGGAGCAAGTGTTCTCTACCTACTCCGACAACCAGCCCGGTGTGTTGATCCAGGTGTACGAAGGAGAGAGAGCCAGAACAAAGGACAACAACCTTCTCGGAAAGTTTGAGCTCTCCGGAATCCCCCCAGCACCACGTGGTGTTCCTCAGATCACTGTCTGCTTCGACATTGACGCCAATGGTATCCTCAACGTTTCTGCTGAGGACAAGACCACCGGACAGAAGAACAAGATTACCATCACCAACGACAAGGGTCGTCTATCCAAGGATGAGATTGAGAAGATGGTTCAAGAGGCCGAGAAGTACAAGTCTGAGGACGAGGAGCACAAGAAGAAGGTGGAAGCCAAGAACGCTCTCGAGAACTACGCTTACAACATGAGGAACACCATCCAGGACGAGAAGATTGGTGAGAAGCTTCCGGCAGCAGACAAGAAGAAGATCGAGGACTCAATTGAGCAGGCGATTCAGTGGCTAGAGGGTAACCAGTTGGCTGAGGCTGATGAGTTCGAAGACAAGATGAAGGAATTGGAGAGCATCTGCAACCCAATCATTGCCAAGATGTACCAAGGAGCTGGTGGCGAGGCCGGTCCTGGTGCCGCTGGTATGGACGATGATGCTCCCCCTGCTTCAGGCGGTGCTGGTCCTAAGATCGAGGAGGTCGACTAATCTGTCGATTCTTGACCTCTCTCTTTCTCTCTATCTTTTACTACTTTTGAATCTTAAGAACTTTTGTGTTGGGCCTTTTTAATAGGTCCGTTTTGCTATTTTATTAGAACTTTTTTGAATTCTGGATGTTCTGTCCAGCTTTGATGACGGATAAGTAAAAGTTTTCAACTTTTTCATCTTCTTGCTTGCTTATTAATTTTGATACTTCGTTACTATTTCGTCCGACATTAATATCCATCGAAGGTTAAAAATTTGACAGTAAAGTAATATTTATCTTCAATGAATATGAAGATGAATTGGTTTTCCAGGATTTTTCAAATTAAACAAAGAAGTTAATCCTGCATAGAGCACGGTAGCATAACTTTTACTGATTTTGTATATCTTCTCAGTAAATTCGAAACTGAATCTAAAGACCGAGTTTAAGCAGTTTTCCCATGGATGCACGCATTTGTACATGGATTTCTATTCAAATAGTTTCATTGTAATCCAACGTACTTAGATTAACAAATAATATGAAGTGACAAAGACTCCACAAGCTTGGTGATTTAATGAGGCGGTGGGGCTTATGCACATGAAATAGAGGCACCTCTGTTTCTCTTGTGTTTCTATTTACTCACGAGTCTATCTAAGTTGTTATTTTTAGACAAAAAGGTAGTTGTATTGTTTTTCGTTACTGGAAGACAAAGACCAATTGAATTGCGTTTTAAATTTTAATGCCACTATGTATGTACAAGAAATGCCACACCGTCGTCACAGCCAATAAACCATCTTTCAAGTTTTTTTACTTGGACCGACTACTCTGGACAAGCTTACGTGGCAATCAATAAGCCGACCACCATATGAACGTTAAAGCAGCAGACGCGCTTTTTCTGGTTTGGAACGATTTGCTCTTTTTCCCTTTTTCAAGGGATATTTTGTCTACGAATTCAAAAAAGGTATCATCTCTCTAGAACCGTCGGATCATACTAAACCTAATCGAACGGCCAAGAACACCTCACCGAACATTCTCGAAACATGAAGTCTTAAGCTTATAAATAAACCCCAGCTTCAACGCTTTTTCTTCATAACTAACAACTTAAATCGAAAACTTTCTCTTCTCTGCTCAAAACGTTCCCTCTTCCTTCTGAATTTTTTAGCTTCCTAAAATCTTTTTATCTCTAAGTCTGATAATGGCGGGTAAAGGAGAAGGTCCAGCGATAGGAATCGATCTCGGTACCACTTACTCCTGCGTCGGAGTATGGCAACACGACCGTGTTGAGATCATTGCCAATGATCAAGGTAACAGAACGACGCCGTCTTACGTCGCCTTCACCGACTCCGAGAGGTTGATCGGTGATGCAGCTAAGAACCAGGTCGCCATGAATCCGGTTAACACCGTCTTCGGTATGTAATTTCATCTTTTCTTCTCTGCTCTTGATTCTCTGGCCGAATCGTATTGGAGTTGCATACTAATGATATTTTGATGCATAGTTCTTAACTCTTTAGGGTTTATAGGAAGGTTTTGATTGCACAAACGATTTTGATTAACTTCGTTGCGTTAAAAATACCTATATGTTGATGTCTGAACAAGTTTTATGTTTACTGAGTACTCTTCTTAGGAGTGAATCCACCTTGCTGTTGTAAAAGTGTTGATTTTTAGGGTTTTATGGTAGCTTGGACAAAAAGTTTTAGTTGAAGTTGACAATATGTGTAACAACAGATCGTTAATTAGCGGTTCCGTTTCGGTTTTATTAACTAAACTCTGTTTTATTAATTGTAACAGATGCTAAGAGGTTGATTGGTCGAAGATTCAGTGATGCATCCGTCCAAAGCGACATGAAGCTATGGCCTTTCAAGATCATCCCTGGACCTGCTGACAAACCTATGATTGTCGTCAACTACAAAGGAGAAGAGAAACAATTCGCCGCCGAGGAAATCTCTTCCATGGTTCTTATTAAGATGCGTGAGATTGCTGAAGCTTACCTTGGCTCTTCGATCAAGAACGCTGTGGTTACTGTTCCTGCTTATTTCAACGACTCTCAACGTCAAGCCACAAAGGATGCTGGTGTGATCGCTGGTCTAAACGTTCTGCGTATCATCAACGAGCCTACTGCAGCAGCCATTGCTTACGGTCTTGACAAGAAGGCAACTAGCGTTGGAGAGAAGAACGTTTTGATCTTTGATCTTGGTGGCGGTACTTTTGATGTTTCTCTTCTCACCATTGAGGAAGGTATCTTTGAGGTGAAGGCTACAGCCGGTGACACTCATCTTGGTGGTGAGGATTTTGACAATAGAATGGTGAACCACTTTGTTCAAGAGTTTAAGAGAAAGAACAAGAAGGATATTAGTGGTAACCCGAGAGCTCTCAGGAGGTTGAGAACAGCTTGCGAGAGAGCAAAGAGGACTCTTTCTTCGACTGCACAAACCACCATTGAGATTGACTCGCTGTTTGAGGGAATTGATTTCTACTCTCCAATTACCCGTGCTAGATTTGAAGAACTCAACATGGATCTCTTTAGAAAGTGTATGGAGCCAGTTGAGAAGTGCCTCCGTGATGCTAAGATGGATAAGAGCACAGTCCATGATGTTGTTCTTGTTGGTGGTTCTACACGTATTCCTAAAGTTCAGCAATTGCTCCAAGACTTCTTTAATGGTAAAGAGCTCTGCAAGTCTATCAACCCCGATGAAGCTGTGGCCTATGGTGCAGCTGTTCAAGCAGCGATTCTAAGCGGTGAAGGAAACGAAAAGGTCCAAGACCTTCTTTTGCTTGATGTCACACCTCTCTCCCTTGGTCTTGAAACCGCTGGTGGTGTCATGACCACTTTGATACAAAGAAACACAACGATACCGACCAAGAAGGAACAAGTCTTCTCCACTTACTCAGACAACCAGCCCGGCGTATTAATCCAGGTTTACGAAGGTGAGAGAGCTAGAACCAAGGACAATAACCTCCTTGGTAAATTCGAGCTCTCTGGTATCCCCCCGGCTCCTCGTGGTGTCCCTCAGATCACTGTCTGCTTCGACATTGACGCCAACGGTATCCTGAATGTATCCGCCGAGGACAAGACCACCGGCCAAAAGAACAAGATCACCATCACTAATGACAAGGGTCGTCTGTCCAAAGACGAGATTGAGAAGATGGTTCAAGAGGCCGAAAAGTACAAGTCGGAAGATGAGGAGCATAAGAAGAAAGTTGAAGCCAAGAACGCTCTTGAGAACTATGCTTACAACATGAGAAACACAATCCGTGATGAGAAGATTGGTGAGAAGCTTCCTGCTGCAGACAAAAAGAAGATTGAAGATTCGATTGAGGAGGCAATCCAATGGCTTGATGGGAACCAATTGGCAGAAGCAGACGAGTTTGAAGACAAGATGAAGGAGTTGGAAAGTGTTTGCAATCCGATCATAGCTAAGATGTATCAAGGAGCTGGTGGTGAAGCAGGAGGTCCTGCCGGAATGGACGACGATGAAGCTCCTCCTTCAGCAGGCGGTGCTGGCCCTAAGATCGAGGAAGTCGACTAAGTTATCTCTTAGTTTTTGTTCTTTGATACCTGAACTCTCTCGACTGAGTTATGTTGAGCTATATGACCTTTTTTATCTCTTAGTTTTGTGACCCTTTCGTATACTCTCATTCTATTTTGTGTCACCCTTTTTCTTCAAAATGCTAGAAATGATAGTTTCTATAAATGTGCGTCGAGTTTTTATACGAAAAAATGAGAATGGGACAAGCAAGAAAGCACACAACGCCTTCACAATCTGAGGAAAACAAAAAAGTTGACACTCGAGATAATTGGGTAGGTGAAGATGTCACAATTTGAACCAAGGGCCTTGGTAGTGTGAATAGTCTGTTGCTTGTTGCACAAAAAAATGTCCGCCATCACAAATTCACAATGCGAAATATGGGCCAAGCGAATGTCGCCCATTATAACCTTTGCATAACATTTATATTGGACAAAAAGCCTTCGTATGATGTATACTGTATATACTGTAAAGTGTGTGTATTGATTACAGTTACATAAAACTTGGTCTGAGAATGAACAATAAAAAAATTACACCTTATTTCCGTTTAAAACATTCTCTACCTTTATAATCATCAGCTACTGTATTCTCTTATTTTAAAATGGAAATGGTATGTATTTTGGAACCAGACACAAAAAGAAAAATAAAGTGAACAAGTTACACTATGACCAAAAAGAAATCAAAGAAAATTTGAAAAAGTTACACTTAAGATTGCACTTCTGCTTTTGCTTATTTCCCATATCGTACACAATGCTTCTACAAATACGTAAATCATGGTCACATCTTTCATCACGTCAACTTGAGCTCGCCGGGTCCTCCAAGGTGGTATGGCCGTAGACAAACCCTAACCTCGTGTTCTTCCTCCACTCCTCCTCTTAGCTTCGGCACCAGAATCTCCAGAACGGGTCCCGTCCCATCGAAATATGCTTCAATGTTGGCTTCTTCCGGAATCCGATTCGGCAGTTGTATCTCCCTCATGAATTCTCCCGGAGGACAATGCTCAGCCGTCTGATCAACCAGCTTGAAAGTACGCTCGCGCCTCTTCACTAAGGGAGCCCGTGACGTGCTTGATCCCGTGACCTTCACGATTCCATTCGTGATACTGTTCCTCCATGAAACCTTGACGCTGTTCAAATCCACAAACGGTAAAGTTATTATGACCAGGTAAGCTTCTTCGTCTTCGTAGATGGTTTTGGCTGCAGTCGCGGGCCCCTGGACATTCTTCATCACTCCAGTGAAGTCGTTAACCCAACCGGGTGGGTCCTTGGCAAGGTGAGTCTCAATGTTGTTACCAGTCAAGCAACATTCTTCTTCGCTGCTTCCCGGAGATAAGAACTCTTTTCTCTTTTTATTATTGTTGTTGCCTCCTCCTCCTCCTCTTCCTGGAGATTGATCAGATGAGTCACCATTGCTGCTGAAAGAAGCGTTGTTCGTCAAATGCAATCCTGAACCATTAAGGATCTTCTTGGCGTTGTTTAGTGCCGGTTTTGTAACGTGAGGCTGTCTCTCGAGCTCGAAATCTGTGTTGGGAAGATTTCTCCACGAACCGAAATCACTAGCATCAGGAGGGATAGTGAACTTCAAATCTCGACCCGTCAGCTCCATCCATCGCTTCTTATCTTCTTCAGTAACACACAAGAGACTCGGGGAAGGCACAAACTCGATCCCGTGAAGACATTGAGGATTAGAGAGTCCCCTGTAATGCTTCCTCTGCATTCTGTGAGACCGAACAAACCCTTTCTCGGCGCTAAACGGAAACGGACGCTCGCCCTGACGAGAATGCCCGTTCATATAGCTTCTCAACTGCATCTTCCCGAGGGCATTCTCAGGTTTATCCTTAAAAGCCCACATATACATGTTCTCCATGTCATGCTGAACAAGAAAAACATCGAGCTTGAGATCAGATTTATCAAACCCAGTAAAACATCCTCCTCCTCCTCCAGCACCAGTTTCTCTAACGACCTTAGACTTAGATTTCTCGTTAAGCGCCGGTCGGAAGTAGAAGCTGAAGAAAAACCAAGCTCCCCACATACTGTCACCACGTTTCAAGCATTTTCGAGTGACTTTACTAGGAACCACGTTGAGGAACGTCTCGGTCTCGTAGACATGAGAGCTAAGGCCAACATCCAAAATGTTATCACAAGAATCCAAGTTCCAAGAAGGAGAGCTTCTTCCAACAGACAAAGGAAGGTTGATGTCTGGTGGGTTGTAAAGAGTGATTTGCTGATTACCATTGTTCATCTCGAGATCAAGTTCCTCGTGAGATGAACCACTAGAATCCATGGATAAAAGCGTAGAAGGGTGATGATTCTCCATTGACAAAACCGTGAGAATCGAGCCTTTCATTTCACAAAACCGAAATCGAAAAATCGAGTCTTTCTTTTCTAAAACCAAAGTGTATATCTATAGAGAGATAGAGAGAGAGACAGCTGTCGTTTCAATCTCCCAAATCCCAGATCTCCCAATTAGCCATTATGAGATCCAAAATCCCTTCTTTTTTAGTAAAAATCTCGACCTAAGCAAAGGAAGAGATTACGAAGCGAAGACGCTACAGAAACACGATATCCAACCCTAACCCTAGAATTTCCCGAAATCCCCCAAAAAGCGGCGGGAAACTCCTACTCAAACCCATCCGAGAGATATACATCGATATAAAAAAAATCAAATCTTTCCTTTTTTTTCTTTTTCCGATTACATCCAACTACTATTCAAAACAAACCAAACAAACCCTAAGAATCAGAAGAAACCGAACCCAGAAAATACCTTTTGAGATAAGCAACAATGAAAGAAGAAGAGATTGACGGACTCCATAGATAACACGAAACCTCCGTCATTTTCACAATGGGCCCTTTTTCAATCTCTTTGTATTCAATCTTTTCCTTCCCCCACAGATTATTAAGAGAGAAAAAAAACTAATCTCTTTTTCGTTTTTGGGTTCTGTCTTAATGAAATGTATCGGTGTGAATGAGAGATGTGTTTATGTAAGAAGATGGACAAGGGAAGGTTCGTGGGTGAGAGTGAATGAATGTGAATAAGAAGAGCTTAATAATAAGATAAATATAAGGGCAACGAGCCTGAACTAGATACTACCTGATCCCCCACTCTCTCTTTTCTAAATTATTATTTTTTATTTAGTTTCCTCTTTTTAAAACAATTCTTTTCTTTTTCTTTTCTTTTTTTTTCTCCCTCTCTCTTAACAATTTTATGGGTGCTTATCGTGGTACATGTGCTTATCAGAACAACAATTTTGATTTTTCTTTTTCTCCTTTTTATATGGTCGGTTTTCTATCTCTAAATTACATTTATTTCTGAAGAAAGTATTACACTGGACCAATTTAATTGCCAAAATAATATTTGTTTTTCTTACTTTTTATGCTCTGTGGTCCAATTCCAGATTTTTGTTTTCAACCGTAGAATTCTTAGTGTAAAAAAAAATCCTGGTTTGTGCCTAGGGGTTGCTACTATTCATGTTATATGTAGTCTGAGCCTACGCGGAGACATGGTTGGTGAATAGCTGAGTGATACGGTTTTCTTTATTGTTTTAAAATACTATTTTAATCAATACTAGTGGAGACTAATTGCATTATTGTGCTCCCAGTGAGTGTTACAAAATAATATTTTAACAATCTCAATTTAGTTATCCATTGAAATAGGATTATGCGTCATTATCAGTGTTAGTACACAACGGCTTACGTATTGTAGTTAATTAATCCCGCTTTGTTGACTAGTTAAGTGCATTGTTAAAAAGTATCCGAATTAAAAGGGTTTCAGGATAATTACGAGGATAACATATTTCTAAGATGAAATGTGTTCTCCTCGTAAGAAATGCATTTTGAGTCAATTATGTGAGTATATCATATTTCACCATGTCAGTATATATACATTTTTTTGAATACTATATGGGAATTATTAAAGAGAGTTCTGGGTAAAAAACATTAAGATACTTTTTTGCCGATTTTTCTTGTATATATGAAATGCAAAAATAAAAACTAAAAGGTAAAAGCAAAAACATATAAATTTTGAAGAAATTGAAATTTTAATAATTTAAGGAAACAAACCATTTTGTTTAGGCTCTATAGTTAAGGAATATGTTTTAGGAGATAGGATCAGAGATGTATTAAAGTCTAGTATTTTTAAGGTTTTAAGGTCTACTTATTATTTTTACCAATCTAGAGTTTAGATTTCAGTCTATGATTTAAATCTAAGACTAATTTATTAATAAAGTCTTGAATAATTTTATCAATATCGAAAAATAAAAATTAGGCTTACTCATAACGGTCTTTGTAAATTTGACACCTTGCATCTAATAATTAAAAACTAATGGACTACATACGCCTAGTCGCCAATCATATTATACGGTAATATTTTGTTCATCAAATGTTCGGTTCCTGAAGGGACACTTAAACATTATAGAATAATATTTTTACTACATTAGATACGAACGGAAGTTGACAAACCAAAATAAATAGAGTAATTAAAAATAAAATTAATGAAACCCAAAAAGAGAAGAAAGAATCAAACATGACTTTAGAAAACTCAATAATTGAGATCTGAGAGGACATTGAAGATGACCCCAAAAAGATATTGGGAGTTGCCACCTCTCACACCCAAAACAACGACAGATAAACAAACAGCAAACAAATATTTAAATACACCACACTATGGACTTGAATATGTTTTTTATCTCTTGAGTACCTGACAACACACAATAACATCATAGTAAACAAATAGGTTTCTTCTCTTATTTAATCGTGTGATAGTACATACTTCTGAGTATAGATCATTAATTATGATGGATTGATTAGTCTATATCGGTCTGTTTATGTTATGATGTGTGTTTTATCGGGGTAGTGACACCTGTTTTTGGTATAGCGTAGATTCAGATTGGTTCACTGATATTGAAAATGTCTACGAGTTATATGTCAATTCTGCGTGAGATAAAAAGAATATGGTGTGTTTGGTTTAGTTTTCACCGTGTTACGTTAAGTAGAGTTTACTTTTTTTTTTTTTCTGATCCAGAGTTGATAAAAATTAGGTTGGATAGCTCGATAAGTCTGACATAGACAAAAAAAGTTCGATAGCTTTTCACCTACCAGAACATCTATGAATCTAAGTAACAACTCAAACTAGTTGAAAATACAAAATTGGTTTAATCAATATTTGTATTGTATATAGAAACAAATGCTAACTCGTCCACCAATCATAGAGAACAAGTGGGCAGTGCCAAGTGGTCGCAATTTCATAGCATACCCCTTCATAAAATATAGTCTATAACTTAAAAATTTATTAACAAATCGAATAACAAGTTAACCGATATCGAGTAGCACGCAGATAGATTTAACCGGTGGTTCATGCAATTAAGAATCTACAACTTTTGTAAAAGAGTGGTTTTTTTTTTTGAGAAGCTATCTAGATACTTTCGGTCAATCGGTCCAGTGCAACGCAACATTCTCGCACGTTCCGGCGCTAACGTGTTAACTATATGCAACAAAAGGAAAGAAAACTAACTATAAAAAATTAATTACGAGGCTCTTTTGTAATAGTCACAAGTTGATGGTATTGATACGGACCATGTCTTATAAGACGAAGAATTATAACTTTATAAGCGATAATGTAATCAAAAACTCGATGCTAACGTACCAAACATTTCAAGATTCAGTGAACATAATATGATTATTTTTATACAATTGGATCGAATACAGACACAACTGTCAATACGTAATAGAGAGAGAGAGACAGAATTTTATTATTCTTTTTACAACCAAAAAAGTGTATCATCATCGATTATTAAATAAGTACACGTTTAATTATTATTAGGCATCTAAGTTCAATGGGCTTAAACAAGGCCCATTTAGATCCCCGCCACAAAAATTTCAAAAAACGACGCCGTGGAGAGTAACTCACACAGAGAGTGTGTGTGTGTTTGTTTTGTTGAGCCTTTATGGCTTTGATGGGCTATGAGAGAAGAAGCATCTGCGTCTCCTCTTTGTTACTATTGATCAGTTGAATTAGCGCCAATTCGGTAATTTCACCGAACCTCCTCTCCGGTTTGTTGTTCGCATCTCTCTGTTAAGTTAAAAAAAAAAAAGAAAAGAAAAAAACAAAACCCTAGCAATCTCCAATTTCCGCCATTGGAGGTGATCAGTGGTGGTTCGTCTCTGATCCGAAATCGAGCTTTCCTTTTCCGCTCTGACCTTGTTTACCTGACTAGCGTTTTCTTCACATCGCTAGATCTCATCCATTTGTTGGTTTGTTCTTTGATAAATATTGAAAAATGGGAAAT
Source organism: Sisymbrium altissimum (assembly GCA_900406495.1). Taxonomy (NCBI): domain Eukaryota; kingdom Viridiplantae; phylum Streptophyta; class Magnoliopsida; order Brassicales; family Brassicaceae; genus Sisymbrium; species Sisymbrium altissimum. Next base: position 40,920 of record OVBI01000039.1, on the reverse strand, counting down.
ATCGATAATTTTGGTGTTGATTATAAACTTAGGGTTTTTTATAGGATGTTGTGGCTCTTGTTTTCATCGATTGATCTAGTAGTTAACTAGTTAATGGTGAGAATGTGTGTGTATACAGAAGGAAGTATGGATGAGATGGATTTGTTTGTGACTCCGGAGAAGCAGAGGAACCATACTTCTGTGAGTTTGGGGAAAACTCCAGTCAGAAGGAAACTGATTGTTGATGACGATAACGACATTGGGTCCGTCTCTATTCTTCATTCTTTTGCTCACAATTCTCGTCTGTATTTGTTTGTTGTTCAATTGAATTTGTATATTTTGAGGTGAAAAAGATCAGAGAAGAAAGGGCAATCGAGAACTGCTGGAGGTGGTCTTCGCCAATTTAGCGTTATGGGTCAGTCAAAGTCTCTTCTTGCCTGAATTTTCCAAGTTTTGTTGTTTGGGTTTTGATTGACTTTCACATGTTTATCTCAGTCTGTCAGAAGTTGGAAGCCAAGAAGATTACTACATACAAGGAGGTATTACTCTTGTGCTCTTGACTTCAACTGAACTCATATTTCCTTGAATTAGTAGCAATCCTCTAACTTTGTTGTTATGCACTCCATCTAATACTACTTCGTCCTGCCTTTATTTGGAGTAATGCTATTGGAAACTGTGAAAACCTATGTTTGAAACTGTGGTTTTCTTTGTGATTCCAGGTTGCAGATGAAATCATTTCGGATTTTGCAACGATTAAGCAGAATTCAGAGAAGCCGTTGAATGACAATGAGGTATAAGCTGATATCATCTCTCTCAATTATTGAATATAAGCTATAACAACATTCTCTTATGCCCACAATTAGTATAACGAGAAGAACATAAGGCGGAGAGTCTATGACGCACTTAATGTGTTCATGGCCTTGGATATTATCGCAAGGGATAAAAAGGAAATCCGGTGGAAAGGGCTTCCCATTACCTGCAAAAAGGATGTGGAAGAAGTTAAGGTGTTGCCTCTATGCTGGGCCTTTGGATATTCTTCTGTTCTATTTCTCTCTCTTTGTCTTCGTTGCTAATCTTTGTGGATATCTGATACTCGTATTTGCAGATGGATCGAAATAAGATTATGAATAGTGTGCAGAAGAAGGCTGCTTTCCTTAAAGAATTGAGAGAAAAGGTGATTGTCTCTTTTCTTTTATGTTAAAGGAAATCTAAATGCAAGACTTTTACAATTCGAGATCTTGTTATGCATTTGAAGAGATGATGAAAAGCTATTGATTTTGCAGGTATTCTAGAATTTGTAAACATCCGTCTATTTTTGAGCCTAGCATTGAGTAGTAACTGTGTGTCTGAGTCATTTTCTGTTGTCTTGATGAAATATATTAATCATCTTTCTGCGTTTTGTTTATATGTTTTCTCAAATGTCATTGGCGTCAGGTCTCAAGCCTTGAGAATCTTATGTCGAGAAATCAGGAGATGGTTGTGAAAACTGAAGGCCCAGCAGAAGGATTTACTTTACCATTCATTCTACTTGAGGTACTCCAAATCTCTTCCCTTAGTTTCTATCTAATTCATGTATTTTTCGATATGCGAATATATCTCCATCTTGAATCTCTCTCTCTGTAGACAAATCCTCATGCAGTAGTCGAAATCGAGATTTCTGAAGATATGCAACTTGTACACCTCGACTTCAATAGGTACTAAACAATAGATCTAGTTTCTTCCGTAATCAAACGCAATTTTGCTCTCTTGAATATGCGATTGACATATCTTTTCCTTCCCCTTGACGTTGCTGTGAACAGCACGCCTTTTTCGGTCCATGACGATGCTTACATATTGAAACTGATGCAAGAACACAAGCTGCAGCAGAACAGAGTTTCTTCGTCTTCCTCTACACATCATCAATCTCAGCATTCTTCTGCTCATTCTTCCTCCAGTTCCTGCATTGCTTCTGGAACCTCAGGCCCGGTTTGCTGGAACTCGGGATCCATTGATACTCGCTGACCGAGAAAACCGTGATGCTTTTCCCAATTCCTCAAGAAAGAAGAAGAACAAGAACAAGCGATCTAATTGGTATACTATTAAATTATACATCTGGTTTAGTGTCATTTGAGAGACTGTAACATTATGATTCATAGGCCAACAAATGTTTGTTCATCCAAATTTTCCCTTATCGAACGGAACTTCGTGTAATTTTATACCAGAAAACCGATTCGGTTTACTCTTTATCTGAGGATCTTAACTAACTGAACCGAATTGAGTCGGTTGGCTATATTCTTTTTCAAATCAAACAAGCTTAGTTCCCGGGTTTGGCTAGTTACCGAGATTAGAAAATGCGATTTAGTTAGCTTTTACGCGCTTATAGAGCGCGTGGTTGACACTATGTTACGAAAATTCAAAATTCCTAATTCCCATGCAAAAGAAAAAAAAAATATTTTTTTTTGGAAAAGGTAAAAATAAAGAGACATCGCGGCGGTTCGAGGGAAAGAAAAGCGAAAATTGGTTGGGGACACTTCCGAAGAATGTTGGACTGATTTAATTATATACATGCATTATACATAGATATAATTAATTTAATGTTTTTTCATTAACTTAATCTACTCATTCTCAAATTCTCTAGTCATTCCATCTAATCTAATAGTAGTATTATTTAGTAGTCAGTGTTGGCCCATTTAGTCCAACCTTCTCCCCCTTTAGTTATTAAGATAAATGTTTAATTACTTAATTAATCAACGCTGGGGTGTATGTACTAAAGTTTTCAACAAAAGAAATGTTATGTTCCAAATTCCCTTTTATGCATATATATGAACATAGTTAGATTCATCACTTGGTCGACAAAAAAATAATATAGAATACATATATATATATATATATATATATATACAAATTTACCATACATTCAACGCCATTAATAAATTAAAAAAACTTATTTCAGCGAATTTTTATAATAATACATGATATAAGATAACTTTTATCTAAAAAAAGAAAGCAGCATATCAGTGTCAAAATATTAATGATTTCTTAAATATTCACACTCCAAACGTTATCATGTTATTTTAAGCCATTTTAACATAACAATATATACAAATCCGCATATATTTTAATAAAAACTAGAATTTAGTCCGAAATGTCTAACATTGATGATTTCGATATTTTGTAGACTAAAACAAACTGCTTCGAAGTTCATGAAAATTTTCGTTATTGGTGTTATCTTTCTTAATTTGTATGTCTGAACTTGGTGTTGTCATTTTATATACACCAAAAGTTAAGTAACCAATTGTTAAAATATTTACCGACTTTAATAACGCAGTCATTCAATGTTTAGTATTGGTATATAGCACACACAGTACATAAGTAGCAGTATTACCAGAAAGAGAGAATCACAAAGAAACTTATGAGTTAAGCAATTAGACACACTCCCTCTCCTCCACCTTCTCAAAACCCTAAGCAAATATGCATAAAATATATAAAACAAAAAGAGCCTCACAATAACACTGTGGACACACTCAAATCATATTTTATTCATCTAAACATCATCAATATAATATTCAAACATATTCCATATGTATACGTGGGCATGTATATATATGAATAAAGGTTCTTCCTTTACCTTTGCCTTCTCTCTCTTTCTCTAAGCTCTCCTCTCCTCTTCTTTTCTCTCTCTAAAGCTCTTCCCTTTGTTTTCTTCTATTGATGTAATTCTCCACTTCTTCGTATAAGCCTTCACCAAAAAACAAAAGTTCCACCTTTAATTCCTTTATTTGCTCAAAACCAAAAAACATACTAAAGAGAAGAGATCATCAAAGAAGAAAGATCAAAGATGGTTTTTTCTTCATTTCCCACTTATCCTGATTCATCAAACTGGCAACAACAAGTAAGTTCTATAATTTATGTGTACTCAAGAATCAATTAAAAATAAAAAAATAAAGAGAGGATTAAACAAACAACAAAAGAGGATATTAATATTCTTGTTCCTTTTGTCACTTTTAATCTTGGTATATCTGTGGTTGAATTTGAATATACTCATAAAATTAATTCTTTCTTTCTTTTACTAATTTCTTTACAAATTTTAAAAACTTTTTGTGTTGTTTTTGATTAATTTCTTCTTCTCTTTAGCATCAACCAATCACAACCACCGTTGGATTCACGGGAAACAACAACAACAACATCAGCCAGCAATTCCTCCCTCACCATCCCCTTCCACCGCAACCGCAACAAACTCCCCTACCGCTTCACCACAATGGTAACGGTGGCGGTGGTGGTCCCGGTGGACCTGGCGGACTAATCAGGCCAGGTTCGATGGCCGAAAGGGCAAGGCTAGCCAACATACCACTGCCTGAAACAGCCTTAAAATGTCCAAGATGTGACTCAACCAACACCAAATTCTGTTACTTCAACAACTACAGTCTCACTCAACCTCGCCACTTCTGCAAATCCTGCCGCCGTTACTGGACACGTGGCGGCGCTCTAAGGAGCGTTCCTGTTGGTGGTGGTTGCCGTAGAAACAAAAGAACTAAAAATAGCGGCGGTGGCGGAGGTGGCGGTAGCAGCAGTAGCGGTAACAGCAAGTCACAGGACAGCACCACAAGCAACGACCAATACCACCACCGCGCCATGGCTAATAATCAGATGGGACCACCGTCTTCGTCCACTTCTCTGAGCTCGTTGCTATCTTCTTACAACGCCGGATTAATCCCCGGACATGATCATAACAACAATACCAATAACGTACTTGGACTTGGATCATCTTTGCCACCTCTCAAGCTCATGCCTCCCTTAGACTTCACTGACAACTTCACCTTACAATACGGTGCCGTTTCAGCTCCTTCTTATCATATAGGCGGTGGAAGCAGCGGCGGAAGCGGAGGAGGAGCGTCGGCTCTTTTGACCGGTTTTGACCAGTGGAGATTCCCGGCAACACATCAGCAACTTCCTTTGCTAGGTGGTTTAGACAATTCTTCATCTTCCGGGTTGTACCCGTTTGATCATCAAAGTCAAACGGCTATAGAGCAGCAGAATACGGGTTACGGATTAGTCACCGGGTCGGGTCAGTACCGACCTAAAAACATCTTCCATAACCTTGTTTCCTCTTCTTCTTCTGCTTCATCAGCTATGGTTACAGCCACCGCGTCGCAATTGGCTTCAGTGAAAATGGAAGATAGTAACAATCAACTCAACATGTCTAGACAACTTTTTGGAAACGAACAACATCTTTGGAATATTCATGGGACTGCAGCAACCGCAGCCGCAACAACTAGTTCGTGGAGTGATGTCTCTAATAATTTCAGTTCCTCTTCTACTAGCAATATATAATCAGACATCACTCTAAGGATCTAATCAATGTGATGATGATACTTTTATTAATTTCTTATTGGGTGTGGTACGATCTTTTGTACTTAGTTGGGAGTTAGTACATCGATCGATCTTGTAGGTTTTGTTTTTGTTTTATATTACATTACAGCTACTAGTTTTGTGTTTTGATTTGATTTTTGGATTCTCTTGGTTGTACTTTTTCAGGTTTTAAAATTAGGGTTTTTACTCTTGCAAATTTTATTTTTCATATTAAGCATGAGGATATGGTCATATACATGCGAGTAGTACGGTGTTTGTATGATGTTCTATCAATATATTTTTACGAATTTAATATATTATTGAGTGAGGTTCAATCTTCTTGTTGCTCGTTGTTTTATCAAATGTCTATCGCCTCGACTATCACTAGATACGACAATGCATAATATCAATAATGCACTTCTTGTTGGAAATGATACGGAAAATTTGTAAGTACACCATAAGAAAGTATGACACATCTAACCGTGTCGAAACTAAAATGGAGTCTTAAGTTGCTGTATTTTCATCCTAAAATTGTGCAAGATTTATCTATTGTAGATTTACAATATATATATATATATATATATTACATAACGATAATTTAATTTCTTTACAAGGATATTGGTTAAGAATCAGTTCTAGTTTAGATGATTTGTAACTCTCCCTTTAGGCCATATGAACCATGTCATTACTAATTAAGTGTTATTGTGGTGAGCTTTTTGGTCTAATTTCTTGTAAACAAATTAAAAGACCATTTCTTCTATTTTTGTGATAGCTTGTGAAATATATCCAAATTCCCCATAGTTTTGTGATTATTCCATTTTAAAAATTCTAGAGTCTTTTACGGAATACTTTAATTAGACTTTTTGATGATTTTGATGTAAAGTAAGAAGAATCTATTTGAGACTTTATCTACAAGCTAGCTATTTGAACATCTAACTAAACTACGTATACTCGAATTCGTAAGTATTTCGAACTAAAATTGCAATTTATACACGCATTGCTACGACATTATAGTTAAGTTTAATCTTTGAGTTTTTTATGTTGTTTCGATATCATGATTAGCTTATGATGACTTGCCGAAGACTTTGTAACATTTAGTAAATTCACGCTTAACATAGTGTGTTTATTACATGTGATGATCTAAATATCATTTACTAAGATTATAAATTAAATATGTTCTTACTCAGAAAAACTTAATTGGGATGTGTGTGTATAATATGATATTGTAAAGTGATTGATTAATTTTAGAATGAGTGTGATGGTTTGCCTTATATTAGCTTCCATCAATCATGGTGATTATATAATGATATATAATAGTAGAAGTATTAAAGGACAAATGATTTCGTTATGCTCTGCATAGGAACGTTCTTTATGACTCCCAAGAAGGGCTTTGTACTGCAGCCTAATATTTTTATTTCGTATTTACAGTACTTACTACAAAATATTGCTTAGATATGGGATTCCATATAATTTCCCTATATACATGACTTTAAAAAATAATACATGATTTAATTATAAGATTTATTTCCGAGTGTGTATATATAATAAATATACGTGTATGTGTAGTGGAGACCAACCCGCCAAATATATCATTAGATTAATTTGGTAAAATGCATGCATGATCGTCGATAATGCATATCGGTTTCCATCGAAAACGACAAAACCAAATTAGTCCACACACAAAAGAGGTCTCATAGCTAGGATAACTACTTAACTAGTGGTACGTATTTATAATGTGTGTCAAAATAATTATAGATTGTTTTTTTTTTCGTTTAGTACTACAGTTATTATATCTAGTTAGACTAATAATTTGGATATGTGTTGTCAATAATAATTTTTAGAGTAATGGTGCTTTACCAACTAGAAGACAAGTCTTGGAGTTTCATTAACAAGCGTCAGAGAAACCAATAAGTTATCTACTACAGGCTACTTTTGTAGAATAACATTTATGAGAAAATATGAATTAAGGGAACTAAAAATATCATATAGTATAAATTAAGATATAAATAAGACTGTGCTCTTTTATTGAAAATATGTTTTACGTGTATATTATGTCTTAAAATAATCAGGTACATTTGTCGGCCAAAAAGAAGTCAGTTACAATTATCGAAGAAGTTGTTTTAATTTAACAGAAATTAGAATTTAACTGAGTTGGTCGAATTAAAAGATAAAAACAACTATTTCGAAAATTACATTGAATAATTAACATGACTTTAGTTGTTTTACAATATCACGTGCGAAGGATCAAAAATTCGAGCCATGCATTATTTCATGATCAATATTCTATCAAAACATGATTTCACGTCGTAACATATTATGACGAAAAAGTTTTAGTAACAGTATTGAGGTTAGTTAATTGAGCTCTCTAGTTTTTTTTTTTTTTTTTCGTCAATTGAGCTCTAGTTAATTAGCATAAACTCTAAAACAGAAAAATATTACTTGTATAAAATATAATATTCCTCGAAAGAATTTCAGACATAGGAAAAGAGAGTGAAATCTAACGTCGTAACGACGACCGAATCAATGTCGGAACAATGAGTAAAGGACAACGCCGACGCGCTTTGGGAGATTAGCAAGAGGCTCGTGACGTGCACGGACCACTAGGCGACAAAAGCAACGGTGCGGTCAGGGGAGGTAGGACCCACGCGCGACGACCGAGAGATTCGATCTTGAAATTGCACGCGCTTCGATGCACGCGTGAGAATTTGAGCCAAGAACAAACGTTACAAAATCCCAAACTTCTGTACTTCTGATTTTCCTTACATGTGACTGACAACCAAACTCACTGTTTTAACACATCATCAAATTATTGTCTTTTTTTTTTGTTTAACTTACAAAAATATTTATTATTGTGTTTTCTTATACAAAAATCTAAGCTTTTTTTTGTCAGTGCTGTTTAATTTGCTTTATTTCATAAAATATCAATATTTTCAAATTTATATAACTCATAGTCCTTATGACCTGCTTAAATTGTTAACGATCTTCTTAAAATCCTGTAATTTGCTTCAAAAACATAAAATTTGTTTGTTTTTGTATTGCAAGCGCAAGTTCATTGATTTATTGGAAAATACTATACTGGTGATGTATAATCTTAGCGCGATACAATGCCACAAATTCGTGAAGGCATATATGCTTCGATCGATCTTTAATTCAACAAGTTCTTAATGCAGTCAATCATAAGATAATAAACGAAGGGTTGGAGTTGTTTTATAATAATTGATCGCGTATTCACATTATATATATTCTATTCGTAGGAAGGCTTAGATTCGGTCATAGGCTATAGCGTAGCTATTAAAATTTGGTACAAACCGGTCCATGAAGCCGGACCAACGAATCTGGAATAATGTTAGTCCAAATTTGGATATTATAGGTGAGTATCTGGTGACGACAAAACATATGTATGTCACGTGGAAAAGATGAAAACCCACAATATGTGAGTCTACGCCTCTACGGTACAGGGAAAAAAAAAGTGCACAAGTTCAAAGTTGTTTGGTGTTAAATATATAGATTATGAGAACATTTTATATTTAATAACCAATTTTACTTGTCACTAGAAGTCTAGAACATGGAACCTTCTTGGCTCAGAATCCAAGTCGGGTCTATATATAAAGTATAAACATATAACTTATAGTACATGGATACATATATGGATATATATATATACATAATGTTTTGTATATAATAATAGTATATTCTAGTACATGCTGCCATGTATAGTTTTCTGTGAAGATCATTCTCTCTTGACTGTAACTTCGCAGCTTTTACTTTTCTGAGACTAGTTCCTTCGCTGGACTGATGCTATTTACTCATTAGTAGTGTGACTGTGAGGGTGTAGCGTTTGTGGTACTTGGACTTTGGAATTAAGAGACTTCAATCGGCAACATAAAAATAGGAATGGAACGATATAATCAAGAGTATGAAACTGTACATTTTTCTTCGTTAAAAGATCCTGACTTAAAAAATTTGTAAAACACATTGACAAAGAAAAATGTATTATCGATTATGATATGCTATTTTACGGATTATTTACGAAGCTTATATTTTCATATTTATCAACAATATGTAATAATACATTGACATGATTCAAATATCAACAATATGTAAGTAGTACATGCGATGAATATCTAGTTGTCCTATCAATTTTCTAATAAAAATGAAGATTCCATATAAGTGTGTCCTCTATCAATATCTTATCTAATTATTTTTCTTATTCCAAATCTTGGCCAACCCAACAAAAAAAAAACAAGGAGGGTCCCTCGATCCGGTAGCTTTTTGATATGGCTAAGTAAAATTGTCGACGATTTCCTTAACAACGTTATGCAACTCCTACGCCTACACTATCATTACCATTGACAATCTCCCCTAATTAACTCATATAATTTTGTTCATGTAATGATAGTGAATTAAACGATTACTAAAAATAATAATGAATACTTACATAACCATTTTTGTGTTCACATACTAGTTAAACTATACATGGCAGCATGTACTAGAATATACTAATACTCTCTCTCTCTATCCCTCTCTCTCTCTCTCTTTTTGATAAAGGTCCATTAAACTAAAAACTGTAATTAGCTATGTATCCAAAATATAGCTTTCAAGCCAATTCACATGTTTAAACTTTATAAATTTGCGAGTCATGTTGTTTGGCAAGTATAAAACAACATTCACAAATATTGTGAACCGGATAAGATATTGTGTTATCTCAAATTTTAAAATATTGTGTTAACTCAAATTTAGGATGTAAATAAATAATCAGTTAATGAAAAAATAATTTTCAATTAGTATACCTCTTAGTTTTTTTTCTTATTACCTTAAATATACTCATGCTATCTTAATTTGTCTGTTTACTGGTAAAAGAAGTTTTCTTTTGTTCATTTGTCCCTATCGTTGCCCACAATCAAGACGGGCCTTAGGTTATTCACCACTTTTGGTTCAATTGTAAACATATCTGACGTCAGACTGAATTTCTCTCTGTGTGTCATTTGATTGGTACATGCACCACTCATTTTCAAACTAGTACAACAATTTGATTTCCTTTAATAACACAAGCCATGCACCTCAAGTTGCTTTCCTTTCTAGCTCGACCAATAACTAAGAACCAGATGTAACACACGTATGTATACACACATCTATAAAACATATTCATATGTTCTATTTCTTTTTCTTTCTTCTTTTTTTTTTTTTTTTGCAAGGTTTGTGTATAATATCTATTAGATTTTAATCAGAAGGTTTAAGAATATCAACATCTAATTTAAAATATGTTTGCAGTTGCAAATACTAGAAATGATTAGTAGAGTTGTATTTTATTTTATGTCATATCCGATACGAAAATTTGTTTTTATCTTGAATAAGGTCGGATATGGTGGCCGAGGCGATGACAGATGATTGTGACTCCCCATTGTAAAGTTGCTTGGTCCTTAAGAAAACACACGAGGCCTAATTGTGATACTCATCATCACTTCCTTAATTATAAATCACATTAAATTAATGTGTGGACCGTTTTTTGCTTACCTCACTAGTTATAAAGGTCACCAACACTGTCAACTTTCAAGCACATCAACGTCGATTAAGCAAATCATCATTGTAACGAATATTTTGTAATATCTAGAAGTAGGCCCAATTATGGAAGACTATTTAAAATGGAGGGGGGGTCAAGGATGCCTTGCTTATAAACCAGATTGAACCGGACATAGGGCTTAACCGGAAAGACAAGTGGCTCATAATGGTCTGGTTTAAAACTTTAAACATCTCTTGCTACAGAAAGATTGATCCAAAGAGACATTAGGCAAAAACTAAAAAAAAAAAAAAAAAAAAGACTATGTTTTGGAAGAAACAGAGCGTCGAACTCAGTCATTGCATCACTTCTTCTTCTCAGTTACACCAGCACCAGCAGACCTGCAAAGAAACAGAAAACCAAACCAAAATCAGCAAAGTAGGAAAACATAACCATGATCAATGTATGGAAAGTTAAACATAAGGATGAAGAGGAGAATGTATATATATATATATATATAAACCTCATCTTTCGGAGGACACTAGACATCTCCTCTCTCTTCCTCTTGGCTCTCTTGTGAGTTCCCAACTTTCTCTTGGCAACTTTGAGAGCTCGCTTGTCTTTACCGACCTTCAAAAGCTCAGTGATCCTCTTCTCATAAGGAGCAAAACCGGCAACCTCCCTGATGAGAGTCCTGATAAATAGAGTCCTCTTGCTTGTTTTCTGATTACAAAAACCCCATCAGAATAAACGAATCACACAGTTAAGGATTGTCCCATAGGTCAATCAATAACTAAGAGAAATGGCTACACTTCTTCAATAACTAAACAACATACTGTGAAGCAGAGTGAGATGAGATTAGAGCATTACCCCTATTCTGTTGTTAGGTCGAGGAGGTTGCTCGCGTCTGGTAACAACGTGTCCTTTGTTTAGCCCCACGAATAGGCCTGTCTTGGCTTGCGTAGCCGTCATTTTTCTCTTCTATTTTGCAAATTCAAAGAACAAATAAAAACATGCATCAGATCTACGCGATGCTATCCGTAAACCCAAAGCTACTATGTATTATGTTGTACTACTATCATCAGCTCAATTTCGATATCCGATTCTACTGTCGCCAATTCTCAACGATCAAGTGTGAAGATTTGTCGATTCCACAACTTTCATTGAAATCACGAGAGTAAATTACACCATGTCTCGTTAATAACAATACTGACCTCTGAGTTTGAATGCGCCGCGAAAGGGAGTCTTCTCAAATTAAAGAGAAACAGATGTTTTTATAGTCTTCTCAAAATAAAAGTTTAAAGAGGATTAGGGTTTAACAATTTCGAAAAGCTGCTTCTTATATTTCCATATATACCCTTGCCGTCGAACTAAAGTCTAGTTTTGATTTTCTCTATATATGGGCTTCTTCATAGTTTTTTGGGCCTTTTCCTATACGAAATTTAGTTCTTTTAGTGGGCTTCTTTCTACTGATTCTATTCGGACTAAGGTAAACCATATATGTATATTACATCACATACACTCAAGCTCGCAAAATCTTCTTTTTGTTTCTTAAGTGTGTGTTACTATACAAAGTTACAAACATGTCATATCAACTTCACTACTCAATTATCCGTATCAAATAGTATATATTAATGCAACTCATGCAAGAAGAAATGATTTCAAAACTCACATGCGAAATATAATCATCAACTAAAGAAGCTCCGAAAGGAAAATGAATAAATTTAAGGCTCGAACAATAAAAGCAAAAAAAAGGATGGAGCTAGAACTCTGTTTATATAAATGACTCACTCATTTCTAAACTTATGTTCTTCCTTGAGATTCTTGAATACCTCCGTGATGGCGAAATTTGATATCGGGTGCCTCCTCGATATCATCATCAGGCTGAGTGAGGCAAATTCCATCATGAGATCATCATTACAATTTTGGATTTTTTTTTGTCATACAAGGATTAGATATCTACGCACCTGCAGTAACTGGAGTAACCGCCAAAGCAAGTAATCAATGATCATAACCATACAAAATAGCTTCCCTGCCCAAGCTCCACATGAGAGGAACCTACAACGATCATGTTTGTATACGTTCATCAGTATCCCATCCACAGAAAAACATCAATCTTGATGAGTAAGATGGATATAATGTACCGCGATAGACGTTCTAGAAGATTCCTGTTGGAACACTTCAACGCACGGTCATACACAATCTCGGTTCTTTTGGCAACATCTTGCCAACTATAGAGCTTTTTCATCTGATATAGCAACAAGCAAAAAGAAAATATCAAAGGCTTGGAACAAGTTTCTGTTCTCTCTTAATAAGTAGATCGATTTGTTGAAGCTGAACTCACTCGATTGTGCATCTCCTCGGGGTTTATACTTGGGAGTATTGATATTGCCTTCTCGATTGCTCGTACCATATCATCCGGATCTGGCTCAGCAAGTACAACCATGTCATCCGGTAGGACCTACAGAAATCATGAATAAAATCCAGGAGAAAGGAACAATGAGAACAAAGCGAAAGCTGCAAAAGAAAGATGGTATCATAAGAATTTAGAAATGGTACATGCCTCAGGTACACCTCCAACACGAGTGCTGACGGTTAATAATCCGCAACTAGCCGCCTCCAATATAGCTATGCAGAAGGCTTCTGTTAAAGAACTGTCAGAGGATCAAAAACTAAAGTAAAGATGTACATTCAGAAGTCCAAGCGATTCATAGGTGCAGTAATATACGAAGTAATCGATAGCAAAAACCTAAATGTCAAGTTTTGTGATTTCAAAAGTTGTAAGAATCAGCCTGCAATCGCCACACCTGTTTAGGAATATATGACCGGTTACCAAAACAGAACGCACACGAGAATGAGGAACTGCACCAAGCATTTCGACTCTATCTTGGAGAGAATGCTTCTCCCTCATTTCCTCTAGCCGCACATGTTTTGGTCCATCCCCTCCAACAACAAAACGAACCTTTCAAAAACCCAAACATAAAAAGTAAATGCGGATACCACGGTGGAATGATCGGTTACAGAAAAAAAGTGTGTGGTGGGGTTTAAACTACTCACATTGGGGTATAAACGGCATACTTCTGGAATGACTTCAACAAGCAAATCTGCACCTTTCCGATAAACCAATCTACTTATGACGACTATAGTGATGACATCGGTACTGGGACGGACCAACGCGGGCTTGAACATAGCAGTATCAACAGCATTTGGTATCATAAAAACCTTCGCTGGAGACAAGCCAGACCTAAGAACAGTGTTCTCCTTGCTAGTGTGTGAAACACAAATCGCCTGGTCTATATCTGCTAAACTGAACTGCAAGACCTTGTTCATGTGGATGCTGCCAACATCAGCAAACCCGTACAAGGAATGATCAGTGAAGACAACTTTGTAACCCATTGTCCGGGCATGCATCAAAGCTTCATGACAAAGCGTAGAGAAAGCTTGATGGCCGTGAACAACCGTTATTCTCTCGCGCCTGAGGATGGTCCTTACAATGGGAAGTGTTCCATAAACCGTGGGAAACGTGGTCTGCATAACAAAAGGTCTCCAAGGTACATAGTAGACTTTGAGTCCACCAGTCATGTATCGAACTCCAGAGCGGTTCCCATAAGCATGTGTCATTACCACTACCTGCCAACAAATATCTCACACCCTTTGCTTACATTTCGATAAAGTAACGATTTTTGATATCAGACTGACCTTGTGTCCAAGCTTTAACAAGCATTGAGAGAGATAGTAGATGTGATTCTCCACACCACCAAAGTTTGGGAAGAAGAAATCAGACACCATTAACACCCGAAGCTTTGGTTCTTCCGCCATCGATTCCAAGCTCTCAAATTTCGGATTCATAAAACAAATCACGATCTTGTAATGAACAAATTTGAAAAGTTCATCGAAAGAGACTGAGTATGAGATCGTGAGAGGTAAAATTCTACGATACGCTCATCGATGAATCATACTCTGAATCTCTCTCACTCGCTGAGCAAATGCTAATGCCAAAACGACACAGTTTTAACAATTGGGCTTTTTTATAAATGGGCTTATTTGCCAGAAATTGTTTATAGTTTATTGGGCTCATTGGGCTCTATCAAGATCCGCCATTTATTGTCTTTACATGAACGAAAAAATACTTAAGATACAACTCATGCGATGCAAAATTATTTCAAACTCCCAAATACAAAAACATTTGAACCAAACAAACACAAGAATACAATCAGAATCTGTTGCGTTTCATTAGACTACAAGGAAATCAAATTTCAAATCTCATTATAGTTTCAAACAACCATATTTAACAAACAAGTTTTTGCTTGGCTAATAATTCTCGGACATTCACATAGTTGGTGTGGATCGTGTGGTTGATCCGATGGCTCGTCTCTCCACCATGAGGAAGTGTCCGAGAGACTGCACATTGTTACGACCGTTGTCCTCTTTTGTAGTGATCTTGTTACGGGATATGATAGTGGAATTTGTGCTTAGTTTGGAACATATAGAGAAAATCCATGGCTTGTAACATTTGAGATTCTTTTGATGTTGATGGTTCCTAGAAGCTGTTTGATCAGTCCTTGCTCGGTTTGATCTTCTTGAAAGTTCTAGAAAGCTTGATACTCCGATTAGGTTTCCTAGTGTGTAGCTCCTATCGCGGAAAAATGATCCCATCGACTGAAAATAAGAGTGTAATATGTTACATTCAGTCTATATATCGAAAAAGTAAAAAAAAGTGTAAATTGATACACCCACACGCAACCTAAATCTTTGTAGTGGTTGCGATGTTTACTATCATCGAAGAGGTCGAGAGTTTGAACTGTGATGTTGAATGGTGACCAAAAAAAGTATGATGTATATATAGTATAATATATTATAGAAAAAGTGAAAAATTTAAAATCATGAACTGAAAAGAAAAAGTCGAGTAAAATATCATTTAATTAGTGAAAAAAACATAGCTTATTTATGAAACTGTACGTAAATATACGGAGTAATTTACTTTATTTCAATTATAAAATTGGCTGAATGACATAAAACTGAACAAGACCACACATTTCGAAATTATAAGAAACAAAAAAATCTGTGAAATCACATAGTTATGCTCAGTGGATTATTGGTAAATTTTCCAACGATTCCACTTTCCAATGCGGTGTGATGAAAAGTGCGAATATATTTGAGAAATTGCTTTGATTATTATTTTGTTTCTATAGTATAGTAATACTTTTAATTTGAGAATTAACAATTTCCGACAAACGTGCCCTTTTCAGACAAAACCATCACAGCTTTAAAGCGCATACAATTGGTTCACGTTCGCCCTGAAGTCATCTCAACCAACAACGATACTGTTTTAGTATTTTTAGTTTTAATAAACAAAACCAGAAAACAAAATGAAAGAGAATGTGAATTCAACAGATCCAAAATAGTAGTCAAAGTATAATCATTATTGAATTTCTATGACAAAAATCGTAGACAGATTCAAACGCTCATCAAATGATATGCAAGAACAACATGATTAATAAAGGTAAAACTGAATATATGAATAAATTGATTTTTTCTGATATCCAAAAAACGTAATGATTTTTTGGTGGCAGAAGTAAGGATTCAACCAAGAATCTTAGAAGACTATGGATGATTAGTTTATATATATGAATGTGTTATGCCTGTTTGCTTAAATATAGTATAAGTGTAGAGGAGTGTATATGTGTATATATATATATATATCTGACCTGGGAATCAAGATCGGAGGAAGAGTGAGAGGAGGGAGAAGGAGAGAGAAGAGAGCTGAATGAGATGGAACCAGCAGAAACTTGTTCATGATGATGATGTTGATGACGAGTTTCTCTTGTGAGTCCTCCAATTCTTGCATTTACTGGTCTCAGACCCAACGGCCACCCTTCCTCCTATGATTACATCCGTTATATATATATGTTTATATACATATCTGTGTGTATGTGTGCATATTATGCTATTGTGTTGAGAGAGGAGAGAGGGATCATAGGAGTACCTGGTGAGCCATACTGGAGCTTTGAGAATCAAAAGTAAAATTGAAGAGAGACTTGGTTGAATAATAATGATAGAACACAAAATGAACCAAACTAAGAAATAAGGATGTGTATATACTTTACGGAGAAGGAGAGAGAATTTAACTTATCTAATTTGGTAATTAACCCCAAAAATCAGGAAAAAAATATATGGCTTCGCCCGGGTTCGAACCGGAGACCTTCAGTGTGTTAGACTGACGTGATAACCAACTACACCACGAAACCGTTTTTGATAGATGAGGACAAGTTTACTTATATAAATGAATTACATAGCGCAGTCTTCGATGTATAGGAATGAAAAGTTGAAAAGCAGCTGTGACGTACTTTGTAGTTTAGTTGATGAAAATAGAGGTTACCCAACGACGCCATATCTTGGGTTTAACTTGTTTAACGAGATACTATCTTAAGTATTGATTTTAGTGGCCTCTAATCCTGGTTAGCATTTTTGATAATTCAGGTTTAGATTCGGTTTAGAATGAAACTAACGAAGAAAATGACTTTGAACATGAAAGTAATAAGTAAGGAAAAAAAAAAAGTATTGTATACAGATTGTTAGAGTGCCGTTAGAAACTCGAAATTGGGAAAAGGAGAAAAGAAATGATCTGTGCTTTGGTATGGACAAAGACCATATGCTTCGTTCTGTGTACCTCGAGAGACCTAACACTTTACCCTTTTGGACCACATCATTCTGTTTTGTACCTTTCTATTTTTTGTCCTTTCATATATTGATTGGGCTCAACAATATACAATTCAAAAACAAATGCTCGATGTTCAAATAATCAGTTGATTCTTAAGTAATCTTAACTAACGGTTTTACTTTGTTTTAGCTAGGTTCCATTTAAAACTATGGACGTGAGAATATAACAAAGAAAACAAATTTAATAATAAAATTGTATAAAGAAACAAAAGAATTTGACTGGCCCAAAAGATCCTATGACTGATCAAAACTAACCCAAAAACATCTAAAGGCCATTCAAAACTTTAGGGAAACTCCTCTATACGACAGAGAGGCTTTCGCATCAGAACTCAACCTTTTTATATCAAGTTTTCTTCTTTGATATGTGACTATACACAATATACATATTTAACTCAATTAGACTATATACAAGAACTTTGTAGGAGCTATACACTGTATAAATATACGTATATATGTACACAAGTTGTGTCAAAATAGAGAGCCCTGACGACCGACTCTTCGGGGCAGCCCAAAATTCTGGTATGCCCGGATTTGGCCACCGATAGTGGCTGTAACGATCACCATTCCCCAAGCCGTTGGTTGAACTAGGTGCGTTCCATGACTGCCGCTACTATCAAACCAAGACCAAGAAGAAATCCGTGACGAGATAGATATCGAAGGCGAATCTCCGGGTTTCAATGCCTCTCCGGTATTGTTCTCTGCTTCATTTTGCGGAATATGCGTCGTGGGATCATCTTCTTGATGTTGTTCTGTTGCACCATCTGTGGTGTTATCATTGTTTTTCTTAGGTAACGGTGGGAGGCCGGATTTTTTACCCGCGGTTACGTTTTCTTGTGTAGTAGTAGTACTCGAGGGTTTTTTGGGGTTTTTCTTCGATTGGGTTTGTGTGGGTGGTGGTTCGCCTTTTACAACGCCATGCCAGGGTATTGCCACGGAAACGTCTTTGCAAGGGAAGGTTTCGTAAGAAGTACACATGGCGATGGTTTTTCTACCGGTGATTCCTAGTCGTGGCTCCTCGTGTTTCCACACGTAAACCTGCGAGTCTTCGCTTGCGCAGACAATGTGTTTGGCATCTAGTGTGTAAGATGCTGTCATTTGGCTGCATGTGTTTTTGAAACCTGGTTTAGGGATCAAGAAGAGATTTTAAATATTTACTTTGCGAGATCAGAATAAGAAACGAATGAATTGTTTCAATACGCATACCTCTGTATTTTTGAACAAGTTCAGTACCGTCAAGAATCCGAATGCGTGAATCAGCAGAGGTTACAAGCACTTCTGATGGATTAATCGGCGAAAACTGTTAATGCAAACTCAAAGGTAAGTAATAATCCTCTCTGGTAAAAACCAACAATAAAAATGTATTCAGGAAAAGAAAAAAAGGTGAAACCTGGAATGCTGTGATCTTTTTAGCTTGAGCTTTCTTTTTGTTTTGAAGATCAATATGGTTTGTTTGATCCAACTTGCAATCTGATCAATCAAAAGAGAATTTTATGAAGAGTGTAAGGTTAGTTACTAAACATGGTTACAATATAGGATAAGTTTTTAGCCAATATACCCTCTGCACTGTAAAGCCGACAATTCCCTTTATGTGAACCAACAAATGCAGCCTACGTACCAAAGAGCATAGAGATATATCAATACGAATATTAACATCAATTTCTCAAGAATATGCATATGACAATTCAAAAGAATTATGTACCTGACCATCAGGAGTGTAACAAACCGCGGTAACCATTTCATGTAGATCATTCCACTCCACTACTTGACGGTTTGATATGTTCCATATGCGAATTTTGGCATCAAGGGAGCCACTTATGAAGTAATCTTCATCCAGTGGATTAAATTGTACACAAGTAACTGAAAACCAGAGACTAAGGCATGAATTTCCAGAAAAAAATTTATGAAAAAATTGGCATTATGAGTATTAAAAAGGACACTTATTTTCTTACCATAGTCATTGTGGGCAAACAGCTTTAGACAGCTTTGAGTTTCCATATCCCATAAACGCACGGTTTTGTCCTTGGAAGATGAAAGCAATAGCTGCATGAGAAAGCATGGTTCAAGTTTATCAAATTGTAATCCTTGTCTGATTTGGCAAGAAAGGAACATAAGAAACTAACCTGTGATCGAGACCAGGATAAGTCCAGAACATCGTCCAAATGACCAGTGAAAGAGCATATCGGTTTATCTGATAATGAGAAGACAGTTTCAGGCGCATGGACATAATCCGGGATCTGATTTCCTTTTCTATTCGATGAAGCTTTCCCTTTCTTCTTCTTCTCAGGTGGCATTTCTGCATCATCACCTTCCGCAGCCGGTTTATCCGCGGAAGCAGACATTGAAGGATGAATCGGTGTCAAGCTTCCTTCATTCATCGACATGATTTCACATTCTTGAACCTCCCACACATGAATCGAACAATCCTCACCTCCACTTGCTAATAAATGAGTGTCTGGACTGAACTTCATAGTCCAAATAGCTCCTTGATGAGCTTGAATCTCTTGGCACAAATGCAAAGCGCTTAGATCTTTATGAGACTTCCCCGAATGCCTCACTTTCACCCATTGATTCGTTTGTTCATTGTTCTTCTGGTCCACTGGTCTCGGACTATTGTTACCACTACCATTTGTATCTTTCTCTTTCTCTGAAGAAGCCTTAGAGCTCATAGAATGAGCAACATCTTTAATGTTCTTTAACAAAGCAGCTCCTCTCTTCTTGCTTACTCTCAAGCTCTTTGACACATAGGAATTGAACTTCCTGAAGTCAATCGTCGAATTCGCGTTTTCTCGTCGCATGAGGTCTTTCACAACGGATGAATATCCAACGCTTTTCTCGAATTCTTCCATTGTCAATTGTTTACCGGTTTGAAGATCGCTGAGCCGATTCCACATTCCATTCTCGCCGTACTCCTTCACGATGAACTCCTTCCCTGTGTCGAGATTCTTTATGAGGAAGAAAGCACTGAACCGAGTGTTTGAAACTACCGAAGAGAGCATGACGCCACTTCGTTGCTGTTGCCCTTGAGGCTTGTCGTTACGTGCGTCAGACGGCGAGGTTTGCGTTTGTGTGAAGTAAGGACAAATCCTCGCACACGGAGCTCCAATCGCTGAGGCAGTTCTAGTGAGACGTGACTTGGACGTTTTCCCCAACATTTCATCTTTCCTCTCTTTCTCAGCAGATGAAGCTTCGATATCCGAATCAGACCTAGACCGTACAAGCAGAACAGACATCGGAGGAGATCGATGAGCTACCACCGGAGAATGATGATCCGACTCCTCACCCTTCGCTTCCGCAACGCCTCTGTCCACGACTCGAGCACCTCCGCACTCTACCGCCGTTGGTTTGGTCACGCGCTGGATCGAGATAGCTCCGAGCATACCTTTCTTCGACTCAAGCCCCATTCCGTTAAGAAGCCTACGACGTCGCTCAGTGATAGATCCCGGAGCAGACATCCAGATATCATAATCCAGCGACATATCAGGCTCATGAGCAGCGCGGGAGACGGAAGATACGTTAGAGGAGAACGAGATCCGGCAATCATCGAACTCACCTTCCTCGTCAGAAGATGATGCTAAATCCACAGGCACGACGGTGGAGAGACGGTTAGAGCTTTCGAAAAAGTGGTCGTCGTCGTCTTCAACCTCGCCTAACCCCGCCCAATTCAACGCCATCGTCCTCTTCCGTTCTAATTTCCCGTTTGTGCCGTTTCGATTCGCCATAGCTATTCATAAGGTTTCAGAAACTTTCAAATTATAATTAAATTCAAATTTTCTTGCGAGCTTTTTTTTTTGTTTATTTTCTTTTGGTTTGTTGTGTGATTACTTTTGGAGGGAGAGAGAGAGTGGAAAGGAGAGAATCAAGGGATTCCTGACATTATAAATGGCGGGATCCCATAAACAAAATCATGATATCTGATGATCCGACGATCTACAACTCGCCACGTCTCTTATATGCAGTTTCGATCAGTAGCCCATATTAAAGCCCATGAGAGTTACTTTTTCGTAACGGCCCATTTATAATCGCGTTGTTTTGGTGTAGCCTTTGATAGGCCGCGATTGGGTCTTTTATGATTTTGTTTTGACAGTCTCAAGTAGCATTACAATTGGTCTACAAATAAATCATACGTAGTAGCTTCGATCAAGAAAGTCAGATTTTTTTAAAATGTGAAAAAACACATATTTAGATGATGTTATAAATCATATCCGTCGTCGCTAATATTGATCACATCCCAACGTATATAAAATAAAACCAAAACTTTGTTTCGGATTTTAATGAATTAGACTAAACCGGACTAGTGTCTAGTAGTTTAGGTCTTTATAAGACAGAGAACTGAACTGGATCAAACCAATTTTTTAAAAAAACAAACCAAAATTAGAACGCTTTTAGACCAAACCTTAACAGGGTCGTCAGGCTGTAATGGACTAGCACAGGGCACTAGCCAGCATTTCGTCGTTAAAATCACCGCGCAGTATTTAACAAATATTGGAAGGTTTTGGTCATTGTGGCTGAATTATAAGTGAGCAAATCAGATCAATAATTACTCATTGGTTTAATTAATGCTGATATATTATTATTCTGTTACACCACAGTTTAATATTTGCATTCATGGAAGTAGAAGAATATATGTATCTACTATCTAATTAATTTTTAAAATAAATTTTATAAACGATATTCTTCTTGGTTGATGTGCATTTTAACCCGGTATACATCTCATTAACGGCACACACATATATAAAAGTATAAAATATTGATCAATTCATCGATCATAACAAGGTGTAGCCAAATAAGGAAGCATGATCCATTACGAAGGATGTTTGCTTCCACCGCAAATATTAGTTTAACTTCTTCTCACTTATAAGGTCTTAAAAGACTGATTCAGGTAAAATCTATATAATTAATTCAATATGGTATAGATTTCTGTGATATGAAGAAAATGTGAACCATGGTAATATATAAAAAGGATCGAAATCCTGTTTAAAAACTAATAATGTGATTTTCAAATGGAAACGAACTTTAATATATTATATCAGTCTACTAAAAATTTGAATCTGGCAATGATATTAATAAATCAGTAATAAAACTAGAAAATACCTAAGACACATTTTGTGGAAGTCATTTTTTCAGATATATATTATGTTGACAAACTTAGATAAATATTTACGGATTCATGTTTTTCTTATAAATTTTTTAACATCCTAGCAAATGCATATATAGACAAAAAAAAAATATGAGATGGTAAAATTTCAGAACTTTGTGAAATTTTATGGATTGCTAAATTTCAAAACATTAAATTTTGATAATTGAATACGTACATTTCTGTTGAAAACAAGTAACTATAACGAGAGCTTTGACTTTTTCAGCTGTATAAATCAAAACTAAAGGAATTCATAATGTGATCGTAGTTTTATTGTTATCGGCATGCCACTTGTATTATACAGAAAATGAAAAGAAAAAATGAAGGAAAAAATTGAAAGGATCCATTACCACCAAACAGTCATAAATTAGAAATGATCAATGATCTTTGGGTCGTCTTCTTAATGTTTCCGTGACTTCTTGATCCTGCGGTCCAAATCCTCGAAGAACATCTCGATCTCACGGCTCAGATCAATCGGTATACGGTTAACAACATTAACCGGCGACAATTTTCTTTTCATCCCGGAAGACCGGTTTGGTTTCGGTTTTCTTGGAGCTGGTGGGCATAACGTATACTTCGCCGCTGGAATCCTGTGAGCAGACGATGTTGGAGTCTTGCACCCATCGTCTTCGTTGACCGTTGGATCTTCGTGATCGGGGATGTCCAATTCGGGTCCGGTCGGTAAACGGATCTTGTCTACGTCCTCTTCTTGGATCTCCTTGACGCAGCAGATCTCTGCCATTAGGCGAACTTGAGAGAGAGAGATAGAGAGAAAAAAAAAAGGGAGAAAAGAGAAAAAGAGAAACTATGGAGAGAGAAAGAGAGAAAGAGAGAAGAAGGAGAGATTACGTGCGTTGGATCCGAAACTTGAAAGCCACCATTTCAACTAACTAAGTGATCTGTCTCCCAAGTGGCGGGATACAAAAAAAACTTTAGTTTATTTGATTTTTCTTTATCTATTATATGCTCATTATTATGTACATAAATATAAACACATGCAGTATCCACATATCAAAACAACCATATTTGAGTTAATGTGATTTTTCAAGTACAATAACGTATTATGAATCTTTTTGTTTTTTTGTATTTTTTTGTAAATCATGTGTATACTATATATTAATTTAGTTCAAATGCAAAATCCTATCAATAAAACATATGTATGTATTTATTTAATTTTCATATAGTTGCTAGCTTTACCATTCATACGTCATTAATACTGCGTAGTTTTTTTAACGCTAATTTTCTTTCCTTTCGTCCTATTTTCTATAAGGAAAAGGCAGGAAAACGATATTGATAAATAATATATAAAAGAACCTATTTCTTCTACTTTGACTTGAGAATTGCATTCTGTAAAATTAACGAATTTTGTTTTTAAAAAATAAACGGAAAATGAACATATCGATCGAAAAGAAAACTATAAGGTAAAAAATGTCTCCACAAACTTTGATGCAAATTCAGACGCACGTGCCTTTGCCTTGCATGGGACCTCGCGATACATTTTGAACTTCTATGTTTTAGTTTCTCCTGTTTCGTCAGATGATGTCGTATCTTTTTTTTTTTCTGGCCGCTATCGTGAAAAAGAAAAAGAAAGGGATATCGCGAGAAAAAAAAAATTGGAAATAATTTGCTCAATGCTTCCTTTATCGTGCACGCAAGCAATGAAGCACCAACTAATAATTGACTTCAAACTAAATTAATTTGCTGATACTTGTCAATGTTGTCATTGTTCCTTCTCCATTATCAAACACGAGAAAGTTAACCTTTATTTTCTTTCTACTTCGAAAAAATGTTGCATAACCCCCAGGAAAGAAATAATGTTTTAACTCCACATAACTTTATAGCATGTTAATATGTTGTAATATTTGAGATTTAATATATAAAATGTATTAACTAATGTGCAGTACATATATAGATTGTATGTAATTAACATTTTGGATGAAAGATAGTCAAAGAAAGTATAATTATTTTGTATTATTTTGATATACATCTACCCTTTACGTAATCTCAAACAAGAGATAATACTAATGTTTTCAAGCCAACTTTTACATGTATCGAATTAATTTAAGTTTACTGTTTTAACTTTAAATTTTGTTCACTAGTTATGACAGAAAACAAAACAGAGAGTTAAGATATCGATTGCCATTGAATGCAGCAATAACTCGGGGTACGACTATGACTACTTACTAATCATAACCCTACAATTGAGATATTTAAATTCCAGACGCAAACTTTCATGTTCAAGACCTATATCAAATTATCAAATCCACACACTGTTCTAAAAATGCGTTTTTTCTTGCATTTTAATTATTTTTAATCAATTGTTACTGTTGTTGTTATCATAAATTTATTCTTGATAATAGTGGAAAATTATAACTTTGGATTCCTCAGCCGTAAAATGTGAACCACTATATATAGATTTGGTAAACTTGCCATATACACTTCTCTAAACGACGACCACCAGCACCATCCTCTATATTAATAATTATTATTATGAATGAAGACGTAAAGTATGATATTATATTGGGGATTATGTATGGATTAAGTGAGAAGATTAAATGGATTAACGAGGCATAATGAAAGATTGGCTGCTAGACATGTGGTGGCGATGCGTTCGCACATGGTTGATCATCATGTTCTCCATCTTTCACGTTTTGTTATTTCCTTCTCTCTCTTTTTTTTTGTTTCCTACCTCGATAAGATTTTAAATTTAAATGGGTCAAAAACGCAACAGAAAAAGTTCTCTATTTTAGGTACAAGTTTATAATTGTCACTAGATCTACTAGTCATGAGATAGGGTTGCAAACATGGTCTAATAACATGTGTTCCCATTTTGACCAATTCTGATCATCTGAAAAGTAGTCACGATTTCGTACAATCGAAGTTCGCAAACTATTACAAAGCAAATAGGATAATTTTTTTTAATATTTATTTGACATTTATATTTCACACTTAAAATAAAATTTCTGTGCTAATATATATTTTAACAAAATAAAAGAGACTTAAATGCATTATATTCTTTCTTTTATTATGCATTATATTCTATCTTTTTTCAATTTATTGAAGCTTGATATCATTAACAAATTCTAGAATCAGGTTTCCCATTAATTTCGTACTGATTACAAATAATTTAATACCCATCTCGAGTATTAACGAAAACTATTCAAGTTACATTATATAGATAGATTATAAAAGGTGGTCTCTCTCTTTTTATATAGCAAAGGTGATGTGCTTTTTACACATGGAGAGATAAAAAAATGAGATGCTTTATGATATCACCCGATGCTGCTTAGACATATTTGAATCAAATCCCACATGCAAGTTTTGGGACCATTTCTTTTTCTTGGTTTTACCCACTCTATAATGATCATCATCAGTAACTAGTTCACAACTATTATTCACTTCCCTAATTTCTTTTTAGAGATAAATATGGTGGTAGTTTTTAATTTGTTTTCAAAATGGAGGGGGGAGGGTAATTTTAACTTTGCAGGCATATAAATCATGACCTTTACCACCTTATTTAAAAACTCTCTCTAAGTATCATTTTAAGTAAGATATTGAGGAAATTACTACATTTATATTCTACTTTCAGCTGCATAAGTCTGTAAATAAACATAAACCACGTTTTGATGTCATAAATTATCAAATCTCTTAAAATTTGTATGTCATATGAACATCGTATCATTTTTTGTGTGTCAATGATTATGTTTTCAGTGTTAACTTTAAGTCAATTTAGTTCTCCATTTGTAAATAGAACAGAAAACACCTTATTTATGGAGTTTTCCTCAAAAGTACTAATATAAATTAAAGTCAAAACATATAGTATTATTAAATTAGATAACTCTTGGGATCTGGGCCCAGAGACTCTGATTAAATGTTTTCAATCTTAAAAGCTTCAATTTGTGATTCCCTCATCTTTTGATAAAAATCGCTTTGCAGTGTATATTCTCAAGGACACAAAACAGCTTTGTTGTCCATTTGTGTAGGACATGCTTAGTCTTTTCCCCCTAATAATTATTAATAATGGGCATCCATTTTTTTAATGTTAAAACTTTGATACTGCATATAGTATACTGTATAATGGTAGTTACATATGTTTACATCAATCATGGACTTTCACATTCTACGGCACATATGTATAACGGCGCCATAACTTATAGTTTGTTTGTCTTCCTTTTTTTTTGGTCAAGATGCATATGTTTAGTTCTATTATATGGATCTGCTAGCTGCAAGCCAGCAAGGAGTTTTCAACTCGATGCGGTTAAGTTTGTAAACCAAAAACAGAACCGTTCGATAATAAAATGATATATATTATCAGGATTTTATTGTTGAACTAAGTTTGAAAAACTAATTTAAATGAACCCTTCTCAAAATACAAATTGATGATACTAAAAAAACTTTAAAATTTTATGGAGCTTAAGAAAACTAAAATAGAATGGTGATATTTTTAGAATACCTTTCTCTTTAGAACACAATACGAACAAACTCATTCGGAGTCATGACATTAGCTGTGCTGTATCACCATAAAAGAAAGATAAATATCACTCAGATGTGCTTAATGCTTATTTTTCTGCTTCGATTATCACTGCATCGCTGCAAAAGTTTGGGTATAACTATATATGCGTGAAAATATTGGGGTCTAATCGAAATATATTACTTGTTAAGGTGTGGAACTTATAATATAATATAAATCTGCAGAGAGGGCTTTTTTCTTTACAACTGATTTGGGCTTTAGCATACAACTAACAAAGCCCAATTAAAGCACAATCACAATCTAGTGACGTTGATTATGACTTTTGACTCTTTCTCTCTCGTCGTCAAATCGAAAACCCCACCGCTCCATCTTCAGCTCACTCAATTTTCCGGGAAAATTGGATTTGTTAAATTGTTCAAAGCATCGAAGATCCATGATTGATCCAAGAGTGTAACCACTCAAGTAAGTTGGGGTGATTGATCTTCATTAGGAATTTGAAAGGAAAGAGATGGGGAAATTAGCAGTTGCAGCGATCATGAGCTTGTGGGTGATTCCCATGTCGATTATCGTCAACCACATTGTTCCCGAACCCTACATGGTATCTATGTACTCTTAGAAATCAATACTAAACCCTTCCGATTGTTTAAATCACTGAATCTGTGAGTTTTTGTGCAGGACGAGATATTCCACGTGCCTCAAGCTCAGCAATACTGCAATGGGAACCTAAGGAGCTGGGATCCAATGATCACTACCCCACCTGGATTGTAATGCTCTCTTCAATTATCCACTTTCTTCAATTTGTGTGGTTACTGCAAATGTTAGAGAGATTGATTGAAAGTCTGAATCTTTTGAACTGGAAATCTGAAAATGTTGATTATTTTTTATGAAATTCAAAAACTTTTTTTTGTTCTTGTTGTTGTTGTTGCAGGTACTATCTTTCTCTTGCGCATGTTGCTTCTTTGTTTCCAGGATTGTTGTTGATGAGAACTACTTCTCAGTCCTTTTCAGAAGCTTGTTCTACGTCTCTCCTGAGGTCTACTAATGCTGTTTTTGCAGTATTGTGTGGAGTTCTAGTTTATGAGATTATCAGATTCTTGGGGCCGAATCTCAGTGATAGAAAAACAACTTTAATGGCTTTGGTCATGTCTCTTTACCCTCTTCACTGGTTCTTCACTTTCCTCTACTATACAGATGTTGCGTCTCTAACCGCTTTTCTCGCCATGTACCTCACTTGTCTGAGAAAAAGATATGTTCTCAGTGCTTTGGTGAGTCATTTTGAAGCAATTTAGTGTTTTGATGTTAGAATCACAAATACGTTTGCAAATTTATTTATGTTTCTGTCTTTGCAGTTTGGTACTTTAGCGATTTTTATCAGACAAACAAATGTGGTCTGGATGCTTTTCGTTGCTTGCTCAGGTGTTTTAGACTTCACTCTTGACTCGCCGAGGCAAAAACAAAAAGTAAATGAAGATTTACATCAGTCCATCGATAGGAAAGAAGCAACTCTGAGATCAAATCTTAGAAAAAGAAAATCTGATAGCAGTTCGGATACTAGAGACCGTTTTGACCGTGGTAAATCTGTTTCTTCCACAGAGGATGCTTCAGGTATATTGCTAATAGTTTGACATATATTTTACTCGTAAGTGTTCCTCATCTCTTACAATCTCTAATGATTCCCTTGTACATATTTTCTGATGAAAACAAATGCAGGCTTAATCTATGATATCTATGCTGTAATCTCAACGTCTTGGAATATGCAGTGGAAGCTTTTGGTCAACTTTAGCCCTTTTATCGTGGCTCTGGTAGCCTTTGGTATTTTTATCCTCTGGAACGGTGGTATAGTCCTCGGTATGGAGTACTTTTCTTTCTTGTCATTTAGGGATTGCATCCAAATGTGTTTTCTGTAAATGGAAAGTTATGTGTCTGTTGTCTTTTTTCGTAATCCATCAATTTAAAATCGCAGGTGCAAAAGAGGCTCATGTGGTTTCACCACATTTTACGCAGATAATGTATTTCAGCCTCGTCTCTGTACTTTTTACTGCTCCCCTACACTTCTCAGTAGACCAACTGAGAGATCTGTTCCAAGGGCTCCGTCGAAATTGGCCGTTAAGCCTTTTACTAACTCTTCTGGCTCTAGTAGCCGGTTTTGTCTCTGTACACTTTTTCAGGTTCAGTTTCTTCATTCCTCTCAAAACACCTTAAGGTCTTCTACTACAAACTCTCATTCTCTGCTCTTCTTTTCTTTCTGAAAACTATTTGCAGCTTGGCTCATCCTTATCTTCTCGCTGATAATCGCCACTATCCCTTCTATCTATGGAGGAAAATTATCAACGCACATTGGTTGATGAAGTACATGTTAGTCCCGGTTTACGTCTATTCCTGGTTCTCAATCCTAACTTTATTAGGTATGTTCAAACCATTTTGTGTAGCACGATCTTTTATTTTTCCTCTTGTTTTTTGCATTCTGAATTTGACTTGGTTCTTTTTCAATCCGACAGCAAAAACTCGAAGGAAGATCTGGGTATTGGTGTATTTCTTAGCTACATGTGCCGTCCTTGTTCCTACGCCATTGATCGAGTTCAGATATTACACCATTCCGTTTTATCTCTTCATGGTTCACTCCTGTGTCAGAAGCAGCGGTTGCGCCACTTGGCTTCTCACTGGAACTATTTTTGTCTGTATCAATGTGTTTACAATGGCTATGTTTTTGTTTAGACCATTCAAGTGGAGCCATGAGGATGGTGTCCAGAGGTTTATTTGGTAGGGAGTAGGGACCATGTTTATGCTCTTTTGTTGTTAGTATACTGTTAGGTTCAAACTGGCGAGTTCATGATATATTCTGTCGTTATAAAAACATCAGTTTAAGTTTCATTTAGTAGAATCGATTGTGCGAGGTTCGGGGTTCAAACTACTTAAAAACGCTGATTCACTGACTACACCGATATAGGATAACCTCTACTGAAATGTTTAGTGTTTCTTTTTCACAAAGACAATTTTTAAACCATTTACTCAAAAAATGAGCATGTAATAATAGACGATTTAGCTGTATACTCTGCTTAATACTTATGTACTTATTTCTTAAAAGAATCGCTTTAATTAATTTTATTGGAGATCGTCTCGAGCAGTGGTCCTACGTAAATTTGAAATTGTGAATGAACATGAAATTGTTAATGTCTTCACATTATCAACTATTTATTTCCGATATGAGAAGACTTTGTAATAGTCACCTAATAAGGAAAAAAAATGCATCCTCGAAGTGTTTGGTTTTATGTGAGAATGTTAGGTGAGTCAATGTGGAAGAGAATTTCCGAAGTCATGGGAGCAGAACTTTGAGATCTGTCAGAAATAGATACAGCGGAATGTTCGGAGGAAAAATATATTTTTCTTTCCTTTTGATACAGTCCTTATGTTTTAGTAGTTTTACCAAACTTAGAAAAATAGGAGATGATATTTTGAATAGAAATTGTTTTTACACTGACAGTTGAAATGTGTCCATCCATTTAACTTAAATCATATAAAAATTGAAACTATTGCTCTCTTAAACTAAGTGAGAGGTGGGAGTTTATTTTTATAATTAGGAAGAAAAAAATGGAAAACTTGTATATAAAAGGACACTGATTTTGATAAATAATTATGACAATGACAAATAGAAAAGAGAAAAAAAAAATTGACATAATAATCACAAGAATCTTGTAATAAAATATATTTTGGATTTTTTATGCATATCGTGTCTGATTAAAAGAATGTGTGAAACTGATAATATGCTATTTTCTGATAGAATATGATGAAATTTATCTTCAAAATGACAATCATAATATAAACTAATGTTGAAAAAGTAAAAGTCGTTGTGAATTAGTAAAAAATTTATCGGAAGTCGGAGGAAAAAAGACTTTTGATTTCAAATCTGTGAGTGTGATGGATAAGTTCTAGAGAGTGTACATACGTGAAATGAGGTTTTTATCTAACCATTGACAAAGTATATCCCAAACGCGTCTTTCACATTTTCAGATCAAAAGAAAAGAAAACATTAGAAGTGGGACTTATAGGCTTTTGAGTTTTGAATAGTTTGAACTTTAATTAAAGATCTTTAAAGAATATACAAATGAAATATGGGGTATATATTTCTAAAAAGAACTTGAACACATGTATTGTTTTAAAACGAAGTAGACACACACACACATATATATATATATATATATATATATATATATATATATATACATATAATATAGTCTTGACGTTATTGGGAGGGCTTCTAGACTCTAACGTACTAGAAACTAATTATTTCAACAACGTACGTATTCAATCGTCTATAGTAAATGGGTTGCGTATTCAGTCATCTGTCGTGTTGCTGTTGATATTAATTTACCAATAGTTACAAACTTAGAATATGAGCTAGACGAAAAATTTGTGATATCAAAAGTGACGAGAAAATAATTTGATTTACAAGGACCAACCCATATAACCAAGAAGAGCCAAAGATATGTATATGCCTACTTTGGTGCTGTTTTCACTAAACTATTTAGGTAAAAATAGATACATCATATGAAAAAAAAATGTGAGGTAAAAAATCAAATCGAAAAAAAAGAACGTTAAATCGGAAAGAAAAAAACAACCCGAGTTATTGTAATTAGTTCTTCAAAAGATTCACATTAATGAAAAAACAATAATAATATTTACATCGACGATCTCCATATTCTTCCTTCAAGTGAGATAACAATCACAGAGATATCATCATGATACCTCCGACGATCTCCTTGTGGTATCTCCAACAGTTCATGAAAATCCATACCTAAAATAAAACAAAAAGATCAGATTTCAACGATATTTATAAAATTAATTTGACTGATTAATTTATTAAATTTTCTTTTCTAACCAAATTTGTTGGCAGCACGAAGGAGGACCTCCTGGATTAGGTGCTGAGCTGGATCGCCTTCAGGAAAAGTAGAGATGAAAGATTCAACCTCGAAAATGGCTTCTTGGTTAGAGAAATATTCATACAATCCATCCGAAGAGAGGATTAGGAATTTGTCACGTGACGTTAGCTTGTGATGGTATAGAGATGGAGAACATGTGATGTATGGTGATGTTCCGATGTAGTCGATCCTGAACATCTCTAAAAGTGCATCGTTCCATTTAGGCTGATGGCAAAAAGAAACACAAGGTTTTGTTAGTGTTGGTTCATATTACGAAACCGACAATGCGTTGTTATAATAACTTATAAGATCTTAAGGATGAGAATTAGGGTTTAATTAGCGATTGAACATAAAATAACTTTTAAAATATTGAATTTAAAGACAAGATTATATTATAAGATTTATGAGATGTCGGGAATGACAATTAACTTGAGGAGTGAACTG
The DNA here is from genome assembly GCA_900406495.1 of Sisymbrium altissimum. Classification (NCBI taxonomy): domain Eukaryota; kingdom Viridiplantae; phylum Streptophyta; class Magnoliopsida; order Brassicales; family Brassicaceae; genus Sisymbrium; species Sisymbrium altissimum. The sequence goes on along the minus strand of OVBI01000039.1, from coordinate 8,431 downwards.
AAATGTGAAATTTAATGGTCTAGTTGTTGGATCAAATTTGATTTTCAGAAATCATACGTCAAAAAAATGTCAATTTGTTTTGAGTAACCCATGAAATGTTAGTAAAATTTCTAAAACAAATCAAACAGAAAAGTTAAAATGTTTACCTGTTTGAGAAACCCAGCTCCAAATGCACGAGTGACCTTAAGATAACCTTTTACTCTATCATTTTCTACTGCACAATCATCTTCAGGGTGTTCCTTCTTGATTCTTCTCACTTCCTGTCCTCGTTGAAACAAACAAAACCCATCAGTTTCTAAAACCAGTGTGAAGTGTGAACAACAACGACAACAAACAAAACTCGTTTACCTCTTCAATTCGTGTGCTATGTTCCATGTTGAGCTGTAGAGGAACCAAACTATTACGCATTGCTCTATTCATCAACATTTCTTTATCTTCTAATGAAATATCTTCCTTAATTCTCTCCAACTCCTTTTGCCTCTTTCTTCCGACCGCGGAATTAGGTTTCCGCGCTAAAACCGCTCGACTATCTCCAACATTCATGACATAAACATCTTCTCCTTTCATCAACGTCACGAGAACGCATGATCCCATCAATGCTAACTCTGGATTCTCTTTAACCATCAAATCAGCTATCTCTAGATACGAATCTTCTGTTTTCCTCAAAGCCTGTAAAAGAGCCTTGAGAACATCTGTATGGTTTGTTGTCGTCGAATTTGATCCTTTCTGATCGCAATCGTTATCAGATTTTGTCTTGTTGTCTGACTTATTCTCCCACTCACATCTCCATTTCACACTCTTCTCTTGATTTCTTGCACCAGAAGCAACCGCGTCATCACTGTTCGTCGTCGTCGTCACAGGACAATTCTCTTTACCCGAATCGGAATCTTCCTCATCGGAAAATTTTCCGATCTGGGTGTCGCCGTTTTCTTCAAAAGTTGTGAGCTTTTCGTCGTTACAGAGTAACCCATTGAGCTCCTTTTGCACGGCGGTGTACAGATTGTTGAGTAGATAATCCGGCGCATCTGGACCGCTGAATCCATCATAGATTCCGACAAAAACCCATCCGTTTTCTTCAGACACAACCACGTGTACCCGATCTTCCCCTGCTTTCCCCTGAGCCCACTGAACATCCAAAGCAGAGCCAATGCTCTGCTCTTCTCCTTCTTCTTCCTCTTCCTTAGCTTCTCCCTCCTGATCAGACTTAGGGTTTTCGTGGATAACCTCAGGTTGTTGATGATGATCGGAATCTGGTGACTCAGAACCGTTGATAGGCTCGATCACACTCTTCTTCAAGCGAGGTTTGTTGTTGGAGATGAGATTGGTGAATAATGCTTTGAATGTGAGAAAGTTCTTCTTCTTCTTCGATTTGTTCTTTTCCGGTGAGGACCTTCTTCTGACCTTCTTCTTCGGTTTCTCCTTCTCCGTCTTCTTCGTCGTCGACTCGATCGGACCCGAATACAACCCGCTTTCAATCGGACCCGATAAGAACCTTCTCTCGAACGGAGCTGACGCGTGACCCGACTCGTTAGCAATCGGACCTGACTGCCACGTGGAGCCTCGCGGCACAGGCTGGAGAGGGAGAGAGGCGAAGTTACCGGAGCTCTCGAACGCGGAGGCGGAGACGGCGGAGCTGTACAGACAGTCGGAATCCGACGGTGGAGCTCCTGAGAGAGCAGTTGACGGATTTGCACTCACCGACGCGCCGGAGATTGATCGGAAAGTGGTGGTTTCCGGGATAGGTTCTGATCGGAGAGGAATCTCCGGCGTAGAAGAAGGTAACACTACTCCGTTGAGATCCCGTCGTATGTAGCAGAACGAATGGCCAAGACCGTCGTGGACAAGAGATACGTCGTATCGCCGGGAAATCTCTCCGGCGACTGTTCCGGTACAACAGGCGCTCAAAGTGGTGACTCCATTTCCCATTTGTCCGGAAAAAAACAAAGAGAAATTATGAAACGATGGTCGTTTCTAGTGAATCGGCGTCGTTCATAAAAAGGAGATCGTGTGAATGAGTTTGGTTCATTTATGGTGGAACCAAATGAAGAAGAAGAGACAGAGTCACATATGTAAGAGAGAGAGAGAGAGAGTTGACATTTGTGAAGTTTATTCTTTAGGAATTGGTTTATTCTAATGTTAGTGGAATTAGTAAAATTATACTACAAAATACTTTTTGACGATATGCTTTCTACTATTTTAATGCTAATGAGGAAAATAATCATTTGATATAAGATAATGGGGGTGTGTATAAATTTGTTTCCGTCCAGATTTGTTTTTTTTTTTTTTATAAACATTCGATGGAACAGTTTTGTTTTTTCGGTTTATTTGAATGCAAATCCTGTCTACATACATTCTGAAATAGGGATGCTCGATACGATTTGGTTTAACTAAACCAACGAACAAATATCTAAAATATAAACTAAAAATCTAATTTATAAAAACACACACATATATGTATATGCATACTAAAAATTTTTGTTCAGAGATTTATAAAAACAGGTTATGATGTTTTTTTGTACGAAGGAGTTGACTTTTTGAACAAGAGTATGCGGTGTTTTGAAAGAGATAAAGGAGAGTCATTAAAGTATACATGGCAAAAAGTCAAATGACTTAATTAAGTGTTGAAGCAGATAATTAATACTTATTTGAAAAGGAAAATAGTATAAATATCCCCATTTTAAATCATTATACGTTATTGTGGAAATGGGGAAAAAAAAACTCTGTAAGTAAAAACTTCTAATACAACATACAGTAAAGTTAACTTTGGTTGTAATAAATAAAAGTCAACATTTCTCACAAAATTTCAGTTACCAAATAATTCTATATTAGAAACAGAAAATCATATAAGTAACTCATTAGAGAAAAAAATAATCTTAGAACGTAAACGTACAAGTATCATGGAAGTGAAAATAAATAAATTACGGATAGTGGTATTTCTTTCTTTCAATCTATCTATCCATGAAGATTTAGTGGTAGAAAACAAAAGAAGATACTGCAAATGCTATTTTGGGTATGAACTGGCTTTGCATGTCTTTTTGAGTCAAATCTTTAAAGTAACAGACAGAGATATGAATAATTTGTGAGATTCGACTTGTCTTTTCAGCTTGTTAAAAAAACTCTTGTAAGTTCGAATATCATAAGTCGTCAAAATGCTTTCGAAAAACCAGTTGCTACTGAGAAAAAGGCCTTAAACTCTAATGGGCTACAAATAATAATGGGCCACATAGTTATTTTTATTCTCTTAAATATATAAAAAAATATAAATAATTCAAGAATTCGTAAAACGGCAAGTTTCTCCAAGTTCATGTTACGCACGCTTCTGCTCTCTCTCTCTCTCTCTCTCTTTTCTCTTTGGTTTTCGTTTTCTCTCTCCCCTTCTATGTCTCTCCCGCCATTGATATGGCGACCGAGAAGAAGATGCTCCACACAATTTCTGTAGAAATTCATCTCCACAAGGTAACGAAATTAATCTCCGTTTCCTCGTTTTCTTGGCCGATGTGATGATTATGTAGATTTATCATAGTTTGGTGATTCTTCGAAACGCCTTGGAAACGAAAACAGATATTTGGTTTGTTTAGTGTTACATGAATGACATAATAGGATCCGATTTTCGTCTCTGATTTTGTGATTTGTGATTACATTTGAATTATATTTAAATGCCAAAATTCGCGATTCTAGAAACGTTGTTTTCAGAGTCAAAACGAGCATTTGAAAATTTTGGGAATTCGTGTTCTGTTTTGCGTTTACATTGTCTCATTGTTGTTCTTCTGTTTATTATTTTTTTTTTTTTGTGTGTAGAAGATTGATGGTGTGTTATGGTTTAATGTTGCGAAACTTTGCTTTGCAGGTTTGATAAAAAATTTGTAGCTGGAGTGAGTTTTGATCAAAGCTCCACCAATGGGGAGGAACTTGCGTCATAAAGTTACTTGCTCCCCAATCCAAAACCATCCTGGTTTCATGTGGGGACTATTTGACATTCTTAAGCACAACCATTGGCGTTACATCAAGAAACGACTTCCTCACAAAAGACCCATTGGTAGAAGAAGTCCTGCTGGTAAGGGATTTCTCTTGTGTGCTTCCTCGTGCCTTAGTTTTGTGTGTTTGGATGTCTTAGCTCAGTCTTAGTCTTCTCAATTTTAGAAGAGAGCACACTTCATAGTCTTCATATGTTTTGGTTAGGTTTGGATTTGCTTGAAGCGATGTTACTATTAGATATATTTAACAAAATCATGCCATGGTTCTACAACTGTTTATTTTTGTAACATTTTCCATGCTTGCTGTTTTTAGGAGCAAAAAACGAAGTAAATAACACAATTCCATCCCCAGATTGTATTCCCAGATCTAAGAGCAAGGTGGAAGATATAACAAATGTGGTAAGTCGCTGCAAACTGAACATGCATTAGTCTGGCATAAAAGTTAAGTTTCTTCAGTAATAAAGGCAGATTCTTATCAACTCTCTCTCACCCATTGGCTTCATTGCTTCAGGACTCCGGGCAAAGACCAAAGAAGCCTAGCTCTGCAGTAAAGTCCAAAGAGTCTAACTCAGGGGAGAAAACAAAAAAGCAGCATAATTCAGAGGAGAAGTCTAAGAGACTCAATTCAGATGAGAAGTCGAGAAAAACACATTCAGAGATCAAAAGGTCTGTGAAAGCTTTGATTAAGGCACTTGTAGTAGAGGACAAGTCTAAGAGGAAAGGTAGACACCACAGAAGCTCTACTTATCCTGTCCAATCAAAACCAAATGACAAGGAATCATTGAGTGAGGTAGAATCTTCTGATAAGAATTCCTCAAACGGTGATGAGCGTAACCGAGTCTTCAACAAGACGATTGGCATTTCACCAGCGATTGGTTCGTTGAACCCGCTTTATCTCATGTCCGAGGAATCAAGCAACAGTGACAGCGAAGATTTTAGGGTAGAGAACACTCCAGTTGATGATACTGACGAAAATAAATCAGATTTCGATGAAAGTGATTCCAAGAAGAAGGAGAAGAACGATGAGGAGGAAGCTTGGTTTGATCCAAAGTTGAGACATACTAAGGAATTATCGGAGAATGAGGATGATTCATCGCCTAGACGATCAAAGGCATGTCTTGATGCTCTCAATCTGATACACATGAATAGAAACTTCTTGTTAAAAGTTTTGCAGGATCCGGGTTCTCCGCTGGCCCGGCATTTCCAGAGCCAACAATCTTTTAGCTCCAAGACAATGACTAAAGCTGGATCATTTCCTACTCATGGTAGCAATAGAGAAGATCATAATAATGGTTTTGACTCGGTTGGAGGTTTCGAGAAAAAACCCACATCTCCTTGCATAGCTGCACAACACAGAGCAGACGGGATTCAGAAGTTAAATGAAGCAATGGCGAAATTTGGTGATGAAGATTCATCTGGTTCTGGTTACACGAGGAAGCGAGGAAAGAACCAAGTGGTGATCAAACGTTTCAAGGATCTAAGACAGAAGATAAAGCATGTCATTAACGAGAACAAGAACGAGAAACACCGTATCACTATGGATGCTGTCTTAGACAAAGTACCTCGAAAATACGGATTTTCGAAAGATTTGAGTCACGACATTTTCGCTCACTTGAAAGGAAACTCTGCTTCTATGAACAACAAAGCAGAAGGCGCAAAACTGAAGCAAATAAAAAGAACTTCTTCGCTCTGTGGATCGCTTGATAGATATCTTCAGCTGTACGAAAGTAGCTTTCAAAGAGAAGCGAAGAACAACAATACTTCAGAGAAATCAAAGGTGGAGTTTGAGGAATCGATGTTGCCTTCTATGAAGACAGTTCCTAAAATCTTGGGAAGGATTCTTTCATCACCTGAAATGAAATCTCCTTATTCTTTAAAGATTGAGGACCTTCCTGGCCCATTCACAACATTCACAACTTTAAGTAGATCAATCGATCAAGAAAAAGATGGTTTGGAAGACATTTCAGAGATCTCTGAAGATCACTCTGAGACTTCAGAACACGAAATGCTTGAGACTACAGAGGATCCGTCTTCTGTCGCAGAAAATCCTACTTCGATGATCGAGACAGAACAAGATAGAGAAATTCCTACGCTTGATGGAGAACCTGAAACAAAATGTTTGAATGAGTCATCAGGAGACAGTCCTACTTTCAATGAAAACGCTTCTGAATTTCAAATCCCACGAGGTATCTTCAACATTAAGTCACTTTCGCCATATCGAGATTTTGATCACGTAGCCTTCCTCTTGTCACTTGTTTTAATGATAACAAACTTCTTTTTGCAGATTTGGAGATACAACACGATCCAGATACAGAGAGTGTTTCAAGAAGCAAAAAATTAGAAAGCATATCATCAGCAGCGATAGACGAACTCCTCCAGATAGAAGCACAAGATAAATTGCAATTCAACTATGTAAGAGACATTCTCGAGATCTCTGGTTTCAACGCACCCGAATCGCTCTCGGTGTGGCAATCAGATTACCAACCGCTAGATCCATTAGTCTACGAAGAAGTGACAACAACAACAGGAGGATGTATGATCCAAGATCCAGAATGTTCAAGAAACGAAGAAGAAGGCGGTAATTGCAACCACTTGCTTCTCTTCGATCTGATCAACGAGGTACTAATCGAAATCTACGAAAGGTCTTACCACTATTGTCCCAAACCGTTATCATCCTTATGTAGAATCCATCCAATGCCAGTGGGGTATAGTGTTTTGAAGGAAGTTTGGGTTAGAATAAGCTGTTACTTGCGTTACAAGCCACACGACGAGCAATCGTTTGATAAGATTATGAGTAGGGATTTGTCGAGAGACGATGGATGGATGGATTTGCAGTTTGAGAGTGAATGTGTTGGGATTGAAGTTGAGGATTTGATCTTCGAGGAGCTTCTGGAAGAATTGCTTGTATCGGGTTAAGAGCGCATTCGAGAAGTCGAATCATTTTTTCATTTTTCCTCATTCTTTTTTGGGTGGTTGTTGTTGTTTTGCTTGGAATTTATAAGGTACATAAAAGAGAAAACATTTGTTTTGTATGAGGTTTTTTTTTTGGGTTGTGATTGAGTTCAGGAGTTGTGTGTAAAAGAGACTGTAGAGGAAATGATGCTTTAAAACTGATTGAATGAATCAAGCGATGTGTACAGTATACAAAGATGTCAAACATATGATCTAAATGGATATCTATACATATATTGTAGGTACACTCTAAAACAAAAGCCCGTCTAGCTCAGTTGGTAGAGCGCAAGGCTCTTAACCTTGTGGTCGTGGGTTCGAGCCCCACGGTGGGCGAGATGTTTTTTTTCCCTTGTTTTAATATTTTCAAAAAGGAAATCAATAACTTGCAATTTGTTTTTCCGATCTCATTCTTAGCACTATATGCTATGTCACTAACTCACTATGCTATTAGATCATCCTAGGTCTTTGCTAATTGCTACTGCCTTAGAATTGCAGTTCGGTTTAACGTTTCTCGGGACCAAAAACCAAACTAGATTGATGATCTTTCACGTAAAAAAAAACAGAGAAGCTGAAAACGGAAATTTGGTTAACCTCATGACCGAACGCAAACCCCCAATACTACATTAGTCATGTTTTAGATTTCTTCACGTTTGTAATCTTTTCATGCAAACACTCTTTTAACTTTTTGTAGGGATTAGACTTATCGACGCTGCATTATTCCCATATGGATGGTTCTCCTAAATTTTCGATTATTTTAGTTTTGTATATAGATCGATTTTAAAAGAAAGTGTAAAAGGAGAGATTCGATTTAAATACCCACATAGAACGGACAAGGTCGATAATGGGCCCACGTCAAGTTGGCTCGTCTTTTATTTTCTGTGTACTTTCACTTCAATTTGAACTAAAAGTCTTTGAAGCCAAACTTTGCAACACTACTTTCCTTTTGCAACATCTTGTTTTGGAGTTTTTTTTATATCAAATTGGATCAGCCAAAGTGATACTTATCAACCAATATCCAAAATCTATAATCTCTTTTCAAACATCACCTGAACAAGACAAAACCATTATACTATAACCACATAATTAATTTTGAGATATGGATATGCTAATCAAAAGAGAAAGTTGATGAAATTCTGAAGGGAAGACTGAAAGTCAATTTAGGTGTTAATTGTTACTAAATGAAAGCAGTTTTGTTTAGTTTATGAACTTTATATTCTTTGTACTTTTTTCGAAAAATTAGGGGTTATAACAGAATTAAGATTTTTCTGGAAACAGTCAAAATAACATAGCTAAAGTTTTTGTTGTTGTTGAAAAAACAGTGTAAATTAATTGTTAATCCAATTCCAAATTATCAACCTGAAAAATTAAATGAATTTCAAAAAGTTAAACTCTGAATGAAAAACAGAACACTCGTTATATATATTTTTTCCCCCCAACTCAGAAGCTTTTTAAAAATCTTATATATAATTAGGGACCCTCTCTCCCCTTTGTGCGACACGTGGCAC